>JAUYWH010000025.1:10648380-10660312 GCA_034779795.1 Ctenopoma multispine | reverse complement strand
ACACACACACACATACACACACACACACACACACACACACACACACACACACACACACACACACACACACACACACAGAGTTGTACATCAACACTATGATTCTCTCTAAGACAGTGGTCATACATGTGAGGGAGAGCAGGCTGCCTCACTCTGGACTGCACTAAGCTGAGTTTAGAGATAGAGAAAAAGAAAGACAGACACACACACACACTCTCCCATGAAGCTCCACCGGGAGGCAATGGTGAGATTAGCTGGTTGTCCCCCCCTCTGGTGGTGCATTGTCCCGTTCCAGCACTCCAGTTCCGATGATGTAATCAATGCAGCAAGCTTTGAACTTGCTGGGCTCGGGGTTCCATACCCCTCTAATGACACAGATGCAAGGGAGAGGCCTCAGCTGCAGTCTGTGTCCCAGGTAGGACATTGAATAAATTATAGTTTTATGTTATGGTTTAAATATTATAAGTGCAGAAAATAATTTCCTGTGAGTTGGCTAGTGGACTGTCTATATTTCACTCTTGTGCAAACACATAGTTTATGATTACATAAATTAAGAACCAGCTTGGTGAAACTATCACTAGCACTTTGTCAAACTGCTGATATGCAGTGCAGCATCACAACTTAAAATAAAAACAACTATCTGCAGGCAATTACACACTCTTTAAGTCTCTCACAGAGTTGATAATCTTTTCTATTTGCTGTCAACAAGCAAAAGACAATCCTCCATAAGTGCTTTGGTTTCTTTCTGAGTGTAACATCATAGTGACTTTGCTCTTTCATTGATAAGGTCATCAGTCTGTTGACAGGCTGCAGTGGAGAGCAGCACCAGTGATGTACAGTAGTGCTCTAGAGATGATCAGGCAGTCAGACTCAGACCATATTGTAGCAGGTGAGTTTTGCTGAGCTGGTTCCTACCGCTGCACTCAGAATCTGCCTAGTGATCAACTTCCACTACAGCAGTGATGAACTAGCATCATCCCTCCCCTTGTAAAAAACCTAGCCAGCATCAGAGCAGCTCTGCATAATTAGACCTCATTGATGGTGATGATTATGCACATCTGATGCACTTTAATGTGTCAGTAGCTAAACAGAATATAGTGTACATTTATATATATATAATATTCTATATATCACTCTGATCCATTAGATAGAGAATTTTTTTCGTACATTAAGAAATTGCCTTAAGATTCAGATTTCACTTTAAAATGCACTGCTCCATAAAATATTAATAAACAGTAATACATTTTAAGTTATCTTCTTCTCCTCTGCGGTTACTAGGATTTTCAGTCATATAACTCGTGCTGATGAGCTTCACCTGTAACTGATGTGACCTAACGTGAGTTACAATGTAAGATAGTTTGATGAATCAGCAGCTTTCATTAGGATGCTGTGCTGGTGTGCGGTTACAGCTTCTATAAACTATTTATTCTGCTGTGTTAAAGAATATTCTAAGTAGGTGCATTACTGTAGCTGAATTTAAGATATTATATTTGGTTTAAAACTGTAAAAAGTGACACTTTGTATTAACTACAACTCTGTCAACTGGGCATGGTGAAAACAGAAAGGAGTCACTGCCTGCAGGAACACTGGACTTCTTCATGATCTCTGACACAGATGATCTGATAAGACAGTTCGATTCAATACTGCTATTCTCTATAATATTTTCTCTATAACGTTTTCACCATTCTTCACATAAACTCATCTGATCACTGCTTCTGTACAGAAATCTACTAGTTCTAATCTCTTGTCACACAGAGAATAAATCTTAGTTTAACTTCGCCATGTGTTTAATTGTCAAAATGAAAGCTGTGTATGCTAACCTACTGAAGCAGGCTGAGTCATGCTGGGTCTTTTCTGGGTTTCCCCCCTCTCTGATTCTCTGCTCCTCCCCCTCTGGTCTAGGAGCAGGCTCATACACCCAGTCCGGCTGCTGGTGGCGTGTTGGAACATGCCTTGACTTGTTGTGCTGCACGGGTAAAGCAGAGAGACAGCCACAGATACAGATAGAGGGACGAGGCTTGTGGTCAACAGTTTGCCAGTGCGAAGTGACCCACACAATAGGAGAGCCTGGCAGCACCTTTGGACAGACTCCTGTTGGTGTCAACACCAGAGTGCAGTCACAGGAGAGGAGCGTGGATGGAAGAGCTCCACTGCTGCCTCGCTGCTTGGTGAGTCCCACAACTGTGTGTGAATAAAAGCCTCTGACATATAACATTACAGAAGTTCTGCTAATGTCTAGATTACTTGTTACTGCAAAAAGGAGCACTACACACCTCTACTTAAAACTTCAAAAACATTAATTAGAGTGGGGATATGAAAGGATGTTAAAAGGAGGCCTTCAGATCATCTTAATAAGGCCTGTAAGATGATTGAAGTATTAATGAGAACATGTTAATTTGAGGTGTACAGCTCTCAGTGTTGTGAAAGCGTCCAAACAGAGTCTTGATGCTAACATGATGCCATGGTAACTATACAAAAGGTTACTGAATGCAGAGAACTGTGATACACCCAATCACACAGTGGCACAGTAAACTCCGCACAGACACAGCGCCACTAGTGACACCAGTGATCGCAAGACTGCAGGGACTTAAAGATCAATGTCTCAACAGTGTTTGAGCATAAAAAAAAGCACAGATGTTTTTGTTACTGTTTGCTCCTCTATTTATAATAAAAGCCTGTTTTCACCAGAAGACTCGGCAGGCCGCCTCTCCTTAATGAAAAGCAAGTGTTCATCATTTTCTCACAACTCATTAGCATCTGGTTAAATACAGGCGAGAGAAAGAGCCTATAAAAAGACAATCAACCATAACTGACGGTATGACAGGAGATTCAGTCTCAAAGAGATGCGCCACGAGTGTTTGAGACAGGAAGCGTCATTAGATGACACTGCGCACACAAAAAAGCAGATAAAGACAGTCTTAGTGGCAGACAGTCGACTCTGTCACACATAATCACAACCTGTTACTGATTAGCTCTAAAGTAAAAAATTTGTATGGGCCTGTCAAAACTCAAATACATTAATCACCCAAGTGACACAAATGATAATCATTTAGTGTCCAGTGCACTATGATCTGTGTATTTTACCTGTGCAAGCAGATAGTTACTGGGGCAACTCTGTTTTCTGGTAACCAGGGATAGTGCATACTGTGTTTCAGACTCAAAACCATTGAATCATTAACACGCTGCAGTTTGCCTTACAATACCAATAAGTGAATACTGACTGAACCAAATCACACCACAAAAACGTGTTTCAAATTTTTTTTTTTTTTAATGGACACACAACTAATGAACTGGGTTTTATTACTTACTTAATTTTCTATCAGCTTAAAATGCCTCCAGTGGGGGTTTGACTTGTTAATTTGAAATCAATTTACATACTTCAGCCTAAGCTCCAGCTTCAGGCTTGCCATCAGTGTGCATGTCATGTGTAGCATTGTTCAGAAACATGGCTCTACAGTAAATACTAATGTCATTGTTCGCCATAAGATGATTAGGTCTGTGGAATGGGACTGGAGCAGGGAAGCATGACTGTTTGAGCATTAGCTGACACTGGAACAACCAAGATATGCACAGCAGAGGGAAACAAGGAGAGGAGTGGATGTGAAGGAAAGTGCAGAGGCTTGGTGATGTTGGGGAGCTGGGTGAGTTGGGTTTTTACTCTCTGAGGCTGTGACAACAAAGGGATCCACCAAATTTAGGTAGCATATGTGGATCTGGGGCTGAGGTGCATGTGTGTCTGGGATTTTGGGATGTGATGAAATCTATATTGTTTCTGAGGAAAATCATCCAAGCTTTTGTAGACTGAGCATGTCATGAACTGAATATGAAGGATTGTAGAATCCAATAGTTACTTCAACTGTGGTCATCCTTAGACAAACAATATGCACATTATATAAACTATTGTTACACCACCCACTTTTTAATAAAATCACAAATATTTTTTATTAGTAAGAAATTCAAGAAATATTAAAATTAATTTTGCATATATGATTTTGACTATAAACTGGCACGATTAAAGATTCTTTCATTTTGATGATAGCAAAGTTGCTTTGTACAGTTACTAAAATTGCACTTGCACATTGCAAGGTTGCAAGAGTCATGCAGAGTGCTTTGGCAAATTAAATGACTTTAAATTATTTAAATTAAATTAAATAACCGAAATACTACAAAATCAATCATTTAAATACTACAAATCAATTTACTTAAATAGGGAAACTGTAGGTATCAGATCAAAGATGTTTGGTATGTAACAAGGCTTTTCATTGTATATTCAGAATCCGTCTACATTACTTCAAATATCAGTTATACTGTACCTTCAATCACATTTATCTAAATATTGGAGTTGTCAATCAACAGCAAATACATTAATTGACAACTAAAATGCTTATTAGTCTTTGAAGTAAATTTTCACACAAATTTGTTAAATATTTCTTAATTTTGTATTATGTTTGCATTATGTGACTGCAAACAGAATAACTGTAGGCTTTTTACTGTTGGTCAGGGAAAACCACAAATTTGAAGACATTATCATTGACCGCTTTTAAATAATGTTCTTTATGGTGGTCCAGTTAACTGCGAAAATAATCAGTTGATAATATAAAATAATTATGAGAAATTATCATGTTTTTTCATCTGGATATCTCTCTAGCTTTTAGTATCCCACACCTGCTGCATCAGCACACTTGGTGATAAATATTTCCTATCCTAGGACATAATGTAGATAATCAAATGTATTTTATTTAATTAATCTACAATTTCATATATTTCCTATATATATATGTCATATGTACATAGGCAGAAATAATGTCATCCTAAATATATAAATGATAAATTACTAAATATAATTATAACATAACATTACTGACATATTACTACACCTCACACTGATATCTACAATGTAAACAAACAAATGTTTGTTTGGCCACTAGCACAGAAAAAGGAAGAAAAAAAATTGCCAGTAATGCTGAGCCCAGCCTGAAGCCTGAAACATGTTTATGGACAGTGCTGCTCCTGCTACTTCTGTTTGCTGTGTGAAGCAATGAGGAAACTAGTCATTCATTTAGCAAACTGGGTGTTGTTTTCACTGCCATTCCTCAATCCTGTATTAGGGATTACATCAAGGCCTGAGCAGGAAGGAATTCCTGTCATCATGTGCTCAGCGAACAAAGACACAAAGAGACACGGACGCTGCTGTTTGGCAGCTGAAAGCAGGCCAAAAGGTGACTCCGTGTTTGTGTTCATCAATATCTGTGCATGTAAGACAGTGGCCGACAATATATATTTAGTTTTAATATCACAAAGATAGTTCTCTCTCATTTTTTTACATAAGATAAAGGTCAAAATGCTCTAACCACCAATCAAGTGAGGATTTTCAAGTTATACAAAATGCGTCATAAATACAGCAAAAGCAGACATGGAGGGCTACAAATAGCCTCACTGCGGATTTCAACAGTAAAGATACAACAGATAGAGGACATTCATCCAACTGTGTGTTTTCCAAGCATCCCTCCCGACACCTCTATCGCCTTCATAACTCCCTCTCTTTCCTGACTTGCTACTGACTGCGGATCGCTCTCTAGTATCCATGTTGTCCTGTCAGCAAAGCACAGTCCACAGGGAGAGGACAGTATGGAATGGTCAGCTGGCCCAAAATAGCACTGCAGCGAGCAACAGCAACTGATAGCAGGGGGATTTTAGTTGTTGTCCCTTAGGTTCGTAAACACACAGGGACATTATATGGCGCTCATGTGAATGGAGAGACACACACAAATAGACAAGAGCTATATCAAACTGAGCTTTTTGTTGCAAAACCATGAGTCATGGCAAGTCTATTCTTAGTTCGGGGGTGTTTGTATTTGCCCAAGTTGTGTGCACTTAAAGCGATGCTGCACAAAAGGCTAAAAGACTATCAAGAATCTGTTTGGGAACAAGCTTCAGGTCACTTTGAGCAATGTAGCATACACTCATCACAGTTTTATAGAGCTGAGGAATGCAGGGCATTGTACCTTTTAAAAACTTAAAAAAAACATTTATTTATCTGCCCATATTAGGTAAACTTCATGAACAAATTGTTACTCAACCATTATTTCCTACTTCTCTTATAGAGCTTCTGGCTGTTGGCATAGGACCACACCACCCTCGGGAGCTCTTAGTGTGAGGCCGATGCCTTGCAACAACCACCACCACAAAGCTGGGCGGGAAAAATGTGAGCATCCATATTGCCAGACTCACAGGTGGAAGTGCACAGCAAAGATCAGTCAGCATCCTTCTGGGCAGAGGAAGGACGGATGGTCGGTTGGATGCGGCTGCTGTGGGTGTTTCTCTGGCAGTGTCTTAGCTGGTTGTTGTGAGGAGTGAGAACGAAGCAATCAGCAAGTATACTGCCGCAGAAATTCTTCGCAATAAGAGGCCCTGGGATCACAGTCGTTGCTGGGAGAAAAACAGGAGGGAGGAAAACCTCAAATCAGCATTGTAGCAGACCAGGATCCTGCTGCTACTGTACGTTTTTACTGGTGTGCTGACACTGTAGAAATGAACAAGCAATGAGGAGCCGATACAGAATTAATAGAAGACAGAGCAACTGAGAGCATGGTCTTTGTGTTTACTGCCTCTACAATATTTACAATTGGATCAAAGCATCAAACTTCTACTATGTGTAATTCTTTAACAATCCTCTGCTGCCACCTTCTGACTGAAACAACCTCACAGCTTGCTTTTGGTCATCACTGCAGCAATCTGTAAAATCTAAACTGTGTTTTCTTTTCATACAGACATCCCTTCATTCTGAAAATGTGATTTTTTCCTTATAACGTCAGACTCCTTTTTGACTACAAATTTAGTTTTGCTTTATGAATTTTAGGTATTTTCTCTGGTTGCACACTTATTCTAATAGTGACTACAACGGAGTCCTACTTTATCAGTTACAACTTGACATTTTTTCATGTCATAGATTATAATAGTGGGGGAAAGTAAATAAAAGTTACATAAAGATACTTATTGATTTGCCTTGTTTGTTTTCACAGTACACAATCATTTTGTAATTGTGGGATATCTGTGTTGTATAAACCCCTTTCCACTGTGTAAAAGTCTTTTGAGACCCTTGAAAAAATCATGTTACTAACACAGTAAATCTAATGAGTGAAGATGAGCCAGATTGGCCTGGATGCCAGGTGCACACTAATTTAGGTTTTCATAAACACACAAATGTAGACGCAGATCCTGATTTAGGATTAAAAAAAGAATCTCACAGAATTTCAATTTAAATTATTTTTAACATTTTTTAAAAACTGATTGTTGATAATGTGTAATTTCAATAATGATAAATTCAGATTTGTTTGCTGCAGAATGCATAAAAAAGACTAACACACCACTGCATTGCTGCAAATACAAAAAGGGTGGAAGTTTTTCTGCGCTGCAGCAATGCAGAAGCAGTAAAATCCTGCTTTTACACAAGGTCACTGATTTATGGCTTTATATCTATCTACTCTTCAGCTCCTTGTTAAGCCGCAGTTGCAGCACCACAGAAGAATTAACATCAGCACCACTAAAGCTTATATGTTGGATAGATAATGCAACGCTTTTAAAATGTGTGCTATTGTTTTCCAGCTGTTTAAATCTTGATGTTTGTTCACCAGTTAGTTGTACAGGGGTTCGATTCAATTAATTTCAACAAACTATTAATCATTCCAATAATTCACTAGGCTAAAATTACACTCACAGATTCTATGCTTAAAATTAAATAATTTGCCAACTTTTCTTTTATAAAACTGTGAGATTTTGAGTATTGTTTATGCTGTTGCACAAAATAATCCCATATTATAATGGTTTTAAGAGGCTTTTTTCACTGTTTTGGTTACATTTATTGGAAAGAATTAAACATAAAATATAAACAACACTTGTCATTTGTATAGTTAATGATACTATTAACAAGATATTATCAAGATTCAAAGGTAATATTAGACCTAAGTTTTTCAATTGCTGATTTTCAAAAGATTTTATTGATAACCAGCTCTGGCCTTGTGCAAGTGATTTTTTTGTCATCTTACTATATTGCATTACCTGACTTTTTTATAAACTCATGTCTACCTATTGCATACAATATGTAGTTATTTCATCTTGCATTTGTGAAGCAAATTGTAACCATGCTTTGAAAAGAATATTATTATGCTACTGATATTGCAAGCTTTAATAAGAACAGGTTGGTCAGGGGTGACCTGGTCTTTATCTGCAAAAAACACCACAAAACAAACAAATAAGGCAAAATGGCCGTATGAGATACAAAATGTACAAACACATTTAAAGTTTCCTCAAAGATACTCCAGTGGTACACAACCAAAAAGACACACAACACAACCACAAATAGATGCAAAGTAAGAAGAAAAGAGACATAAAATGGCCATAAAGAGACACAAAATGCTCTAAAAGAGAAGTAAAGAAACTAAAGTAAAAAACTTTATTAATCCCAGAGGAAAATTGCTTGTTTAAAGCTCCTAAAAGAGACACCAAATATGCAAAGAAAGACAAAATGATGTAAAACCAAAAACCAGCATAAAGGTGTCAAATGTCATCAAAGAAAATCTAAAAACTAACACAAAACAACCACAAACAACAATGGGGCTATTTGTAGTGTATATCTCCTTCAGTCTTGGGGTTTTGGTCCCAGTGTGTGAATCTTTTACACGTCTATGTCCTTTTTATGTGACAGGTGGTATAAACAGTATAACGGGAAAATGTTTAACATGACATCTGTTATATGACAAACTCAGATTCCATGGTCTCTCTCTCTCTCACTCACTCACACACACACACACACACACACACACACACACACACACACACAAGAGTAAAGATCGTTAGAGCCAAAATAGATATGCATGTGTCCACCCATTACCAGCTGACTCTGACTTCTGCTTTGGGTTCCGGTTGGTGCGACTGGGAAACAAAAATGAGGAGGCGGGGAAGGAGGTGTTAAACCCTGGAGGAAAAGGTTGTTTGGCTCAAAACAAGTTTGTTAAGTTATACGACGCTGGACTCGCTCAGAGTTTACATCTCGCCTGGGTTTAGAGGAAAATCATGCAAAGAGACTATGGTGATATTCAAAATGGACTTGACGATGGACTAGTGTGTTGTCGGAACACTGTCTCAGCACGTTGACGCACGTTTGATAAGAGACAGTTGTGTCCATGTAAGCTGTACAGTAACACGAAATGATGGCAGGCGGAAATGAAACAGTTGTTTACTTGTCTGAACAGGTGGTCGTTTTGTTTTCGTGTGCGCTGTCGTTTCTGGGCTCTTCGCTGATTATCCTCACCTTCATTATCTGGTCGGATCTGAGGACAACTCCGAGGAAACTACTGGTCTACCTCTCGGTGTCTGACTGGCTGTCCGCCGTCTCCTACGCCTTCGGAGTTTGGAGCGTTTTCCACACAGACTCCTTGGACTGCGTCGTTCAAGGAGCGATATCCACTTTCGCTAACACAAGCTCCTTTTTCTGGACTGTGGCCATTGCTGTTTACCTGTATGTTTTCATCGTGAGGTCCAGCCAAAGACTTGCTGACAGCCTGGTGTTGATTTTCCACCTTGTCAGGTAAGTGGGTTGCACACTATAGCTAACTGGTTGCTATGTTCAACGTACGTGTTAGTCAGCTGGTGAGTTCTGCGTTAGCTGTTTGCCTAAATAAAGTTTACTAGATATCAAACTTGTACTGGGGATATTTACCTGGTGACTACTGCCGTCCGTATTGTTACTGCAGTTTTAGGCGTCAGCATCCATTGCCACCTGTTTCCATCAACTAGAAAACAGAGTATAGGGATTTAGCTACGTTAACTAACTCTTAGCTATCAAAGTGCTAACTAGGTTTCCGTAACACCCGTGGATTCCTGTCCAGTAACGGTCTGAGTGATTAGCTTACAGAAAATTGTGTTTTTCCAGACAAAAACGACTTTAATTGAGTTAGGTAGCTGCAATTCAGGAAGTTGGTGAATTTATATGTTCAGGACTTACCGAAAGTAGCCTAAACAGATTATACGCCCTGGTTTCCCATGGATTATACGCGTGGTGCTCGTAGAAAATGAATTTTATACTGTAAAGTTAGCCACACTAGCTAACAGCAGTGTTTCCATGGTAACACGGTGCGTACGCATCATTAGGGGGGCAGAGGTCACAGATGGTGGAAGCTGTCTGAACAGTGCTGAGGTAAAAGTGCAAATAATATATTCCACTAAGCACCACTTCAAATTCTTTACTCAGGTTGAAGCACCATGTGTCCATGCGATTGACTGAAAATGTGTGTTTGTTTTTTTACACAATTACACAAGATGCTGTTTATCTGATGTGTCAATAAACATGAGTCTGCATGTGGAACTTAACAAACAAAATGTAGTGGAGTAATAATTTCCTCTGAATTGTAAGTAAATTATTAGTAATTGTGAGTAAAGGTAATATAAAATGCACTTCAAAAGTACAGTACTCAAGTAAACATTTCACTACTGGCTATGTTCCTAAAACAACTAAACATCATTAGGCTAAGATTCCCTTGCTATGTGCTTTAACTCATCTTGATGAGTTAGACAACTGATTATGTATATTATGTATATATAGCCCAGCATTTCTGCTATAGTGGCCCATTACAGCATATGCACAAAAACCTTTTCCTGCTAGCCATTTATTATCACTTCTATCGAAATGAAAATGTACTCTGATGTGACTACATTATCTCATTTGTGTAAGCTTGGCTTTATATTGTACAGCTAGTAATTCCATAAGTCTTACAGGCATTAAGACAAGTTATAAAAGAAACCTAGAGCAGTAAAAACACACATACGATTTTCAAAGAATAAAATCGAATTTAATGAAATGCAGTGGGATGAGCATGGTGGCAGGTTTCAAGCTTTCAATAAGTAATAAACCCTGATTCAAAGCTTGATACCTGCCCCATAACATTACTTATATATGGTCTATATAAACAGAACTGTATTGTTGTTGCCAGCTACCCTTTCTGTTAAAGAAGAGATTTTTTTGAAAGCAAAAGGGCCACTTGGAAATTTAATGCAATTGCATTTCTCCCTTTGTTTTTTTAGCTTTTCACTTTTTCCATAATTATTATTAGAAATTATTCCTGGTGCACCACACAGCATGATGCAGGTAAAAATAATGGCATATTCAATTATTTTTAAGCATAATTATCATCTAATACTGATGAGCTGACATCATTAGTGTCTTTTTGGTAAAATTTCTATCCAGTACTCCAACTTCAAAAATGGTTAAAAGTCAGAGTTATGGAAGTCTTTAGGATGTAGTTTCCCAAAAGAAAAGGCTCATCAAACAAGCTTGCATGTTTTTCAAAGGTTTCTATTTGAAGGTTGTTTAAGGGTTTAGTACATTTTATATGCTCTGAAGCTGCACATATGTTTCATTCTTTGTATCGGTTTTTCATTCTGCACATTAATGAGATGTTCATGTTGATTGTGAAGCTGTAAAGAGAGTTGATTTGCCGTGGTGCTGTATAATTAATCTATTTTTAGAGACAAGAACATTTTCACCCCTGGGTATGCCTCAATGCAGTGTATGTGGTTGTTCTGCTAATTTTAATTCTGTAAATTCCACTGAATTGGAGATCGCACAACAGAGCCATTCACTGAGGCACAGCGGTGTGTAAAACACCCACAGCTGGGCCTGGAGCAGGGTGATATTTATGATAATCATTCATGAAAATGTATGTTTTTAAGTTGACAAGAAATGAAATCCTTTAAGGGGGAGCATGTACAAACATGGCTTCTTAAAGTGCTGACATCAATTCAATTCAATTCAACTTTATTTATATAGCGCCAATTCACAACAGAAGTCATCTCAAGGCACAGTGTAAGGTTTAAGACCTTACACATTAAAAAAAATATACGGAAAGTAGAAAACCCAACAGTCCAACTAGAGCAAGCA
>JAUYWH010000025.1:10625016-10648280 GCA_034779795.1 Ctenopoma multispine | reverse complement strand
CTACTCCATAGGTCAGAACAAGATCGAGGGTGTGATTAAAATTGTGAGTGGGTTTATTTACATGTTGAATAAATCCATGTTGTGGTTGTGACTAGAACAACACAAACTCTGCACTATGTGACACAAGATAACGTAACATGATGTCACATGTTTGTGCAACCTTTGTGGATGTTTAACCACCCAATCATTTACATACAAAGTCTGTGGAGATTCACCCAGATGTTTTAGCTGATAGTAGCTGGCAAGGTCATCATTAGAGTTTGATTAAACAAGGCATGTCCAAAACGAGATCAAGCAAACTAACTAGGAAAACCAACTTTAGGCCTAAAAATATATTTTATAAAATACCATCATCTGATCATTATAGCAGATGTTTTATATTGAAATTATTACATCAAGCCTTCAGCAGGATAATTCGAAAATCAAGGTAGTCCGCAACCATGAATATTGTGAAAAAAAATTAAAATGCAACAAACTTGATAATGAACATTTGAGTGTCTCTACCTGGCTGTCCTATTTTTTGATTCCAGTTCTAAAGGCTTGGTCACACAGTGAAAATGTCTCTTCTTGTATTAACACAGAAATATGTTTTTGGTTCCAGCAAGTCTGGGGTTTTAAATACGTAAATACAACTCACTTAACCCTGGACCTTCCTGGACCTGTGACACAGCTGACATTTGGTAAATTTACTTTTTATACTATTTAGTACTTATGATCTAAACCCTCTGTTTTGTGTAGCTGGGGTGTTCCTCTGGTCATCACCGTTACAGCTGTGTCACTGAACAAGATTGGCTACGATGCGTCAGAGGTGTCAGTGGGCTGGTGCTGGGTCAGTATCCATGCTCCTGACCGGTTTCTGTGGATGCTGTTGACTGGAAAGATCTGGGAGTTCCTGGCTTATATCACGCTCCCTGTCCTTTACATCCTGATCAAGAGACACATCCACATAGCGGTGAGGACCAAAACACTTTAATACCTGCTAGTTTTATTTTGTGTGTGTGTGTGTGTGTAACTACAAAGTAACTTTATTTCTAGCACTTATGAATGCATAAACATTCATTTGTCATGCACTTTTTTCATTTTCCTTTATTTCCAAATAGTTGCCATGTTGTGAGAAAATTATTAATTTGCTATTATAAGATCTGGTGTCACTCTGGGTATTCTCTGTGATGCAGCACGTTGCCTTGTCCGAGTACCGTCCCATTTTGGCAAACAGACCTCCGTCCCAGGCCTTCTCCTCCATGGCTGATGTGAAGCTAACACTCATTCCCATTATCTTCATCATCCTGCGTATATGGAGCACAGTGCGTTTCATACTGCTGCTAGCTGACTCCCCAGTCAGACAGAACCCAGTGCTGGTCACACTGCATGTGAGTAGATAAAGTTTATTTTAAATCATCGATGACCAATTTAGATAATGTCTATAAATATAGTTTATATTCCTTACTTCTTCAGTTTATCAGTCATTTTGTGTATGTGACAGCTCCTCATTGTTTTTACAGTATATGTACCAGCATTAGCTTTAGGCTGTTAAACTTGTGAGGGTATGATTACATCTTGTCAAGCCTGTGAAACATCACATATACATATTTGAAGTTCCTGTGTTAGCTGATATTTTTGAACATCTAACAAGAAGCCAGTATATAAACTAATCTTCTAATTAGATACTGTAGGTAAATCATTAGCTTAACTCATAATGTTTTTATTATATGTTAAGAGATTTTAGTGACATTTTCACCCAATAAGGGACATTCATATTTATTCAAATTATCTGTTGCTGCTACACTCCTTTTAACTCCTTCTGTTCTGACCCCACAGGGTATTGGAAACACCTTGCAGGGTGCAGCTAACTGCATTATGTTTGTATTGTTTACTAAGCCGATCCGTACACGCCTCTGCACCACGCTCTGCCTCTGCTCCAAGTGTCGAGCAGAGGTGCAGCACTCACACAACGTCCCACACAGGCTACTGCCAGGACAGGACACCTCAACACACAGAGAAGAAGACAGCACTGATCGAGCCCAGGCTGACAGATGATACTTGATTCTTTAGATTAGAAGAAGGTTGGCATGAAGGGAGCAGTGGATAATGTCCACTTTACATTTAACCTCATTATAACAAGAACCTGCAGAAGGGGTTGCTGCCTGAATGTACACCTGCATTTGGTGAAGGAATAGGGCATATGTTGCACATGCACATACATTTTTTACTGTATTTTCATAGCTTTGCTGTATATGAAATGTTTCGGTTCTGTTTCGCTTTTGTTGTTTGTACATATTTTTTGTTTGCAGTTTTGAAAAGTAGCACATCTTGTGAAGGACAGTTTTGCAGCTTTATTTATGGAGTAATATGTGAAGCCACTCACATTATAAGAGTATCACTGTGAAAGTTATATTTGCTTTGCATCTTGTTCCACTGAGTATTAAGTACTGTATTTATGTGGCGGGAAGTAGCTGCAAGTCAGCCCAAAACTGAATGTTTTGACTGTTACAGACTATGAGACTTTTTCTGTTTTCTGTGAAGATATATAATCAGTTTGAGTTCATGTCAGTGAGATTTTATTTACAGCAGACAAAAAGTTATCAAAACATCTGTAGAAATTTCTCATTCCAGTCCTGCATCCTAATTCAGTACTGTATGTTTTTGCAGTGTCTTTATACCCAGTCAGCTAAATATACTCCTGATGGATTGTGTGACCTTCAAGTGTGTCGACCCTACATGAAAAACAGTACAAGATACATATTAGATCAATAGTGAGCAAGAAACCTGACAGGTTTCCACATGTGTTTTGACACAAATTTAATTTTAAGTCACAATTACAATCCATTGTAGCTGAGTGGGTAAGTTATTGCTTTAATATATTTTTCAATATTACAATAATTACACTTACAACTCTTACACTTACTAGGAATTTGGGTGTTTTCCAAAGGTTTGTGTGCAAGGAATGCTTACATCTGACCATCTCTTTAAAATATATTAAATAAAATGATGATATGGACACACTTTCTTGCAGTTTCTTGTTTAGTTCACTTACAGTAAATACACACACCAGAGTAACATTAAGAACACTCTCCTGTTAGGTATTCTCCAATTGATTTTTTTTTTCTCCGATACAACAAATTCATGCTTAACCCAGTAGTTGCAACATTTGTCACACAGTAGTTGCAAAAGATTTGGCACCAAAATTGACTCGTCATAGCTGTCATTGTGGTCAGGAGGATGCATGAACTATCATCACATGTCATCCTTCCTCTTTGAAACCCAAACCTTTCTCGTGAGCCTCACTTCTCCTTTGACCTCTGCTTTTGCTGGCTCCTGTTTTCCCAACTTAGCTACAGGCCAAACAAATAAAAACGTGGTGCGGGTGAACCCACTGAACTTCACAGGGCTCATGGGACTGACCTACCTTACAGCACAATGCCACTTCCAGTAGCTCCTTTACCTCTTTTTAATATTGTCTCAAGATCCATTGAGCTTTAATGAGCCTGTCTCTGAGCTACATTCAAATAAGATTCATTACTGTGGTGATTGTTGGGCAAGGTGAGGGGGAGGGGAATCCACCATGACAGTTAATTTCCTCTTATCCTCATCCTGGTTATTGTTTGTTTGACTCTCACAGAGGGCAAGTGCTTAATTACTAATTCCTGTGTAGGTGGCATCATTGTAAGTGGATTTATGGATCGTGTATGGTCTCTGTGGCTGTAATGAGTCAGTCAAAGCAAAGGTGGATGGAATGGTTATAATAATTTTATTAGGCTGCAACAACACCATGGAAAGGTTACTGAATGGGCCCCTGAGGCACAGGCTTAGAGGCTCAGTGGGTTGGAGGGGGGAGCCTCTGTTTGAAGTTACTTAACATTTTTTTGCAGGGAACTAAATCAAACAACTACACAGAGACACAAAATGACTACAAAGAGACTGTGAGAATGTGAAATAATTCCAAAGAAAAGAGACAAAACTTTAAGAAAAAGATGTACAACCAATGCTGAGACACAAGATTAGTCCAAAGAAAAACAAAATGACTGTGAACAATGCAACATGACTCAATGAATTATCTTGAGTGATTCTTTTAGACAGATTTAGAAACACATTTTTGTTGTTATTCCCTACTCTCTCCGCGGCTCTATACAGGGCAGCTATTGCAGTCTGGCTGAAGTATGTGTGTGACAGTAAGGTATACAGCTTGTTGTAAAGATTTCAAGATTATTAATTGGTAGTTGTTTTTAGTTGGTTTATGTCGAACAGGTGAGAAATCTTTTTCTTGTCTGTGCCCGTTGTCTCATAATTTATCTATGAGCAACACTTTATGATCATGAGACTCTTTATCTATCTTTAGCCTTTTTCTAAAGTCATGGTGGTCAGTAACCATGATGGAACACTGGATACCACGTCTGAGGACACAGAAGAAGTGAAATCTGTTTATGCTGATGAACTCTAAAATGACAAGTAAACTGCTTTTTGTCATTGAGGACGGCACATAGGATTGACACTGACACTTACTGTATTTCCTGAAGGAATTAATCCACTGTGTCTGCTCTGAGATTTGGCTGACGCCGAAGTAACTGGAGCTAGTAGAAACACTTAAGGAAGAGTTTCTGCACTCTCTTCTGCTGGCCCTCTGCCCAATTAATTCATTAAAAGAACTACAAGGATTTACTGTACCACATGAGGTCACCATTCACCACACAAGTTTATGGCTGTTCATTTGGCTGACAGTGGTTCTAGGAGCCAATTCTCAAGCACACTTTCCACCAAAGGTAATGGGCAACAATAGCTTAGAGTTACAGAAGCAAAAATCATTTACGGCCCAGCCCCATATGTAGCAAACTGTGATGCTCTGTGTGTCACCTGACAATTATAGGCAGCGTTCAATTTTCCCCATGTTAACCAACATCCACCACTGAATTGAAACATCCAGGTGTTATTAATATTGTGGTTTATCTGTTTACATAAAATACAACATCATCTTATTAGTCAAATGTTTAGCCATATTTGTAGCATTGTCTATCTGTCCACCAAACTGAGGTATCTCCATAGGTTTAAGGGGAACATGCGATTTCATCTCGAAATCTCCACATGTTTCCTTCATCAAAGTCTATGTATAAAGGTGGTAGTCAAGTTGCATTGTGGAAAATTATAGGCAGCTGTCTTCAGTTTCTGCTTGTTCCTGGAGTCTCAGCAAGAGAAATACATGATCAGTTGGACTGATTGTATTAGCATACAGAGCTGTGACTGTTCAAATATATATGGACCTAACTGTATGCTCTATTCTCCATATATAGTCTCTTAATGTTCCCATTGGGGTGGTTTTGGCAAAACGTTCAAGAAAGTTAGCATTGTAATCATAATCACGCATGAGCCTGCATGCCACAACGCGCTCCCAACACGTGAATATGCTGACTGCTGCATGATCAAAGCACTGCTGACAATATGTCATAATGAAAGTGTACTTTGTACATGCACGTTACATGTGACATGTCTTTCACAGCAACCAACAACATTATTACTTTTTAATATTATTTCAGCTGTTCACTTAAAACAGGGGAAAAGTGTATTATTTTATGATAACTTAGAAGACCACCATGTAAAACAGCTCAAAATTAGAATTCCTGTGTCTTTCTATTTTGTAGTAATAGCTTTCTCTGAATGAATATCATCCTCTGATGGCAAAAGTCCCAGTTCCCCTTTGGATGCTTTCACCACATCAATTTAGTGTTATTTTACTTAGTTTTATCAATTAGCTTTTCAAATTCCTGCAGGTGTTGGTGTGAAAAATATCACAATCTGACTTTAACGCTGCCAGCTCCTTATGAGGGTTCGTAAAAATTGTCTATGTATTTAACTGGTTTAAAGAGACATTTAGCATGTTTTACATCTCAACTACAAGCAACATTTCCAGAAATTACACAGTTTTGAAAGTGGAATATTTGCTTATTCTTGCCGGATACAAGACTTGAGCCATGGTCACTTGGTCGCTGTTGCTGGATTCTCTAAATCTGTTTATATTTACAAAATACAATTAAGTTGGTTGAGAAAACTATAAATATCTTTTCTTTGGGCTTAGATGCTGAAGAATTATCTGTTGTATCAATAATTCTAAGGAAGTTATCCCTTTAAACCGTTTGAGCATCATAAATCTCTGTGTTCTTCATAAAATATGTTTAAACCATCATTATGAACTAAATGTGTTTGTCAATCCCCTACAGCAGAGAATATCAATTCAAATCATTCTGTCCTTACCTGTGTAAATGTACTGTACGTACGTCTCGCCCAACATGTTGACTTTTGTTTCAGAGAAATGTCTACACATCATCCCCGTTTAATTAACACTTCATCGTTTTTGATCTTCCCGCCAGTGTTATCTCCACACAGACATAAGTTTGTCATGTTTTTGCAGTTTTTTTTTGAGTCGTACCCAGTCATTTTGGCAAACAGACTCAGCATTAGCGATAGGGGCAATGCAGCACATGGCAAAATGAAGACAAAGCAAATATAAAAGAGATTTTCAGCTGTGATGTTCCTCAGTGTGAGTTGAATTATCTTCAGCATGAAAACGGATAAGTCCTTCTGATCTAATCTTGTGCAGGGGCTGAAGCAGCTGTTGTATTTTAGCATTTTGTAATAAAATATCTTATCATGTCCAGTTTGAAATTGGAGAAACAATAAAGATGCTTATCTGACTTTATAATTTTGATGGGAGAATATCTCCAGACTTTAATGACAGCTGGAGATCTCATAAATTGAACTGATTAATTTGAAGGTGTTGTGTAATACAATTACTACAATGTGAATGTTTAGCCTAGGGTGACATGATATCCCTAGTGCATTGTATAAACACTTCCTGAACCTTAGAGCACACTCAGCAGCATTTAAACAATAACTACAGCCAAGCTGTAAACTGCTGCTATGGTCTCTGATCTCATGTCCAAAGGGCAGAATCCAGTGTTGCAGTTATAAATAAGTGAGCTGTTGTTATTATTGCTCAAAGTGACTCAAGCCATGGTGGAGAAAGAAGAATGGGTAAAGCCTGTGGAGAGGCGAGGGGTGAGTTACATTCCAGGTGTGATTTTGTTTTGTCTGTTCTGTGGCAGTGTGCAAAAGAGAATTTATATTGTGCACTAATTTCCCCCTATAGAGACTAACTGCAGTCCTGGCACTGGCAACACTCATATCTGCATTTGGTTCATCTTTCCAGTACGGATATAATGTGGCTGTTGTCAACTCCCCATCAAAGGTAACCCAAACAAAGACATTTTACTGTAACATACAATCATACTAAGGCTGGTCTCAGTGATATGAGAATGTATCAGTATTGTCCTTCTCTTTTCAGTTAATGCAGCAGTTCTATAACACCACCTACCAGGAGCGGTATGGAATGCCGATAGAGGATAACTTCCTGACTCTACTCTGGTCGTTTTCTGTGTCCATGTATCCATTAGGTGGCTTCTTTGGCTCTCTGATGGTGGCTCCTCTGGTCAACAAACTGGGAAGGTAGTACTGCGTGTTATGCTCCAGAGAACATTCATCATTCACAATATTCTTACCTAATTTGACTTTAAATGAATTGAACATGTGACAGGAAGGGCACCCTCCTCTTCAACAACATATTTTCTATCGTCCCGGCTGTGATGATGGGAGTCAGTGAGATCGCCAGATCTTATGAGATCATCATTGTGGCTAGGTTTATAGTCGGCATTTGTGCAGGTCAGAAGCTGAATCTTCAGATATTCAAAGCAAAATGCATCATGGAAAAGTAAAAGTTGTTTTATTTCAGTCATGCACCTGTCTCTGTCTGCAGGTCTGTCATCCAATGTGGTACCCATGTATCTGGGTGAACTCGCTCCTAAAAACTTGAGGGGGGCCCTTGGCATCGTACCACAACTTTTCATCACTATTGGCATCCTCAGTGCCCAAGTGCTAGGCATCAGAAACATACTGGGCAACAGCACAGGTACTGACTAACACATCTCCCTTCAAACGTTATCAGTTAGCTGTTGCACAACATTCTTTCCTTTAGTCCTGTGGCTAAAATAATTAAAAACTTTCTGTATCCAGGTTGGACCATCATGCTGGGTTTGACTGGTATTCCTGCCCTGATAGAGCTCCTGCTGCTGCCCTTCTTCCCGGAGAGCCCCAGGTACATGCTTATCCAGAAGGGAGATGAGAACACAGCAAAGAAAGGTGAGAAAACCGTACTACTCCTTTATGTAGTTACATGATAAAGAGACAAAGACTGATAAAAAACAATTGTAAATTTAAACTAGTAATAGAAGCTTTCATTTAGAGTATTCTGTATGTTCTGTCACTCAAAGCACTACAGCGTCTACGTGGTCGGGACAATGTGGAGGCAGAGATGGCAGAGATGCGTCTGGAGGATCAGTCGGAGAAGGCTGATGGGCATTTGTCTGTTCTCTCTCTGCTGTCCCAGCGCTCTCTTCGCTGGCAGCTGGCCTCCATTATAATCATGAACATGGGCCAGCAGTTGTCAGGAATCAATGCGGTGAGGCGTGCCTGTTGCTCTTGTTGCCATATTAACAGATACCTCTGAAACAGACATAACATCCAATATGTTATATAGGTGAGATGAAGCCAAAGGGTCTTTGCTGTCAAGCTCTGAGATTTAATTATTGTTAATGTAAAGTTATTGTCACTTCAAATTGATCAGGAAATGATCATATATAATTTATGTGATGGGGGAAACAGATCAGAAACAAGTATGAATAGAATTAAATCAAGTTCATTCATGCACAAAGTGGGTGAAACCAAAGGTATCAGGAAAGATTTACTTAGAGGATCATAGACCTTGTTTAAGCAAAATTAAAGTGAAAGTAGAAACTGCAAATAAGGCTCAGGTGGTCTGTACAGTATGAAAAAACCAAAGTCGATTTCTCTAGGCAGAGCAGTTTATAGACAGACTACATGTGTTTAGTACAAGCTGAAAGTAAAGAAGTAAAGCTGAAAATAGACTTGTGCTTGAGCTGTAATTTTTGTGTCAGTCTCAAGTTATTAGTAGATCATTTATTGATTTGAATTATCTAAAATTAATAGAACATCTCAGTGGCACACATGGTGTTTCATTCTTCATTTGGGCTGTTAGCCTCAGGGATTTTATCAGATACTTTGTGATTCACTTTACCAACAACCATGTTAGGGATATTAATTAGTGAAATAATGAAATTAATTTGGTCATTCTCAATGTTATACACCTGGCTAGTCTGGCACTCTGTAGGATTGTCCTGACTGGGCAGATTAGCACACTCCAACACTGCAATTTTAATGAACCTAGCAGACTCTCCAATCATTTAATTGCTTTTGTAATATTAAAGAATGTGAAAAAAAGTGTAGTAAATGTATGTTTAATTAGCATATGTCACTGTAGCATTGTTTCAGTGTTTGCTGTTAAAATGACCATATCCGTACAGCATATGTCAGATGTGCATATGTTTTGTGCAAAAGAAATGTTGTGCATAAGGCAGCTCTAGCAACGGCTACAGGAATGTGAATCCATTTAAAAAACACCTCAGTTAAATTCACTTCTCTCTCTCTCTACTCAGATCTACTACTATGCAGATAATATATACGCCAGCGCGGGAGTAGAAGAGAATCACATCCAGTACGTCACTGTGGGGACAGGAGCAGTGAACGTCATCATGACCATATCTGCTGTAGGTATCCTGAAAAGTTAAATTGGAAAAGCTGTAAAACATTTGATGGGAGGAGCTAAAGGACAGACTGTTGTTTGGTGACAGGAGACAATAGTTATTAAAAGTAAATTTGTTTTACCAGGTCTTCATTGTGGAGGCCTCTGGACGACGGCTGCTCCTCCTGTGTGGTTTTGGGATTTGCTGTGGAGCCTGTGCACTGTTGACTGTCGCTCTCAACTTCCAGGTACCTTTTGAAAGCTTCAGTGTTACTCAACATGTTCCTCTGCTTCCCTCTAGTGTACAAATAATAATCTGCTCTAAGTCAGAGTCTCAAACTTCAGGTCATGAGATTTGTTGTGGAAATTGAGTCATGGGACATTTGAATGAGAGATTTATTATGTGTTTATATGATAGAATATTGAATCCCAAATGTGATTGGAATATAGAAATCCTCTAAAAGTCGAAGCCGACACAATGCTGCTCTTAAATAAAACTATGCAATAAAGTAATGACATAAATGTTCACAATTGCAGCTTTTTTATACATGAGTCGGAAATTTTAGAGAACCAAGACGTATTACATGAATTGCACAAATCATATTTATTACCGTTCTGCTGCCCACAGAGAGCAGTATGTGCTTAGGATTTTCCCTGCTGATGCTCAGCCAAGCTGACCTGAAGCCAATCTTCACA
Organism: Ctenopoma multispine; assembly: GCA_034779795.1. Lineage (NCBI taxonomy): Eukaryota > Metazoa > Chordata > Actinopteri > Anabantiformes > Anabantidae > Ctenopoma > Ctenopoma multispine. The sequence goes on along the minus strand of JAUYWH010000025.1, from coordinate 10,637,944 downwards.
TGTCCAGGCAATTTTTCAAACCATTCTTCAAACCAACCACTAACTCAATCTTCAGAAAAGTGAAATCTAAAATTGAAATTACATAAAAAATACAACAAAGATGACCACACACTTTCAATATTTTATAATTTATAATAATTCTTTCACAGGCTGAAATATTGATACAGGGGTCCATATTTATTTAGTCATCTAAAAGTTGTATAGTTAGGGGCCCAAATCACATGATTGATCTGTTCATTCACATGACATAATACATCCCTCGCTGACCGATAATGATCCCTTCAGGTATTTTTAATTTTATTTGTCCAGGTTTTTAGTTTAATAGTTAGTCTTTAACATTTCCAGTGTCATGTAGGGGAATGATACATAGTGCTCAAAAAAGTTATAAAAAATAAATAAATTTTACTTAACAACATGCATACAAGGCAGGAAGGCAGGACTGGGAGGATAATATGTTACGACAGGGATGGTGCAATAACCAATACAGAGTGCCACTATGACAAATTCAGCATTCATGTTTTCAGGATGAATGGTAGAAATTCTCATATTAACAAGCCTCATCAAAACGATTGTACAATTACACAGTGACTCGAGAAATATGTTACTGTGTACTGACAATAGAACACTGTATTCATTCAAATCTGAGTTCAATTACATCAAAATGACTTTAACTGATGTTAAGCATCTGTGCTTGTTTTATTTTCATCCCCTTTCAAGTCCTTTTGCAAAGTCATACAGTGAATATTGGAAAAAATGACATATCTCTGGTATTACTAATAATAAATGCAGCAGGTAAAATTACAGAGCAGACAAAGTAAATAGGAGCAGGTAAATAACACGTGATGCTGAAAGGGCTACAGGCTCTGACATGATTAAAACAACTAACAGACAAATGAGTAAAATATGTGCAAAAATCTTTTGAATTCATCATTTCCTTGACAAATCCAACCCTTTAAAGCTGAGAGTCAACACTTAATTCTTGTGGTCACTGTTTCTTCAGTGACAAATGAGTACAACACCAAAACACTGCTGGGCTCATGAGAACTTTAAGACATTAAACAGAGTCATTCCTGAAATACGAGAGACACTGACCATTAGACACAACCACAACACCAGTGGTGTCCTCCTGCAACCCTGTAATCTCTCCTGGATCCAACACTTGCACCAGCAGTAAAGGCACAAATAAAACGAAACAGAAGAGTGAAACATTATTCATCCAGTCAAACATCGACTTCTACACGATCCACCCGATATGGAGATTTTTACATATGTGTTCCTCTCTGAAAGCGACAAACATTGGTTGATGACATCGGCTTGTTTGTATTTACAGGAGAGTATGACATGGATACCCTACATCAGCATCGCCTGTGTCATCATCTACGTCATAGGACATGCCATAGGACCGAGTGAGTCTGACCCCACAGTGGTTATTTCCACACACACTGATTACAACAGGGTACTCCATTAGTCGAAGTGTTGTTTAGATGTGACCAGACATGTAATAATATGTGTCGTAATTCTGCACTTAGTTCTTTGAGACATAAGCATTCTCACTGTGACCCTGTAGAGTGATGAAGTGTCTCTGATATTTTTGGTTGTGGTTGACCATGCCTGTGTTCTTCAGGTCCCATACCCTGTGTGATGACCACTGAGATGTTCAGGCAGTCAGCCAGGTCCGCTGCCTTCATGGTGGCAGGGTCCGTCCACTGGCTCTCCAACTTCACCGTCGGCCTTGTCTTCCCCTTTCTAGAGGTCTGTTGCACAAGTAAAAATGACTCTTAGTCTGAGGAGGTATATGTTCAGTATTTAAGAATGTAATTAGAGATGTAAACAGCATTGCACTTCACTGGTTAATTCATATTCTTACTGTAATTTGATACAAGGTAGTTTCTGGATATTTTTGTGCCTCAGGCGAGACCTCCTCTGGCATTGCCGAGGGGTCAACTGTTATTTCAAGCTGTTGGCATGCACACCAATACCTGCTGTATATTATCCTCGTTTAACCAAATTGAAATGATATAGAACATAACTTTATCATTAACTTGTTTATTCCAATGTCTGTATAATATAAAACTACCAGCAGCAGAAGTGCAGAAGTGTGTCCACCTGCTTTCACGCTTCGTTGACTACTGCTGTTATATAACTAAAGCTGAAAGATGTTTTAATGAAGCACAGTGGGGTTTATTTGAATCTGGCATATTTTCCATATTGTCTGGGACTGCATGGGTCATAAGGATGCACTTGATAGCTCCATTTTAGAGGTGCAATGAAATGGGGACATGGGGGAACTTGCACAAACCTCCTACAGCTTTACAAATAAACACAAATGGCCATTCCACCACCTTACAGGGATCACCCTGCTTAATCTATGTGATTATATGTGCATATTAATCTGCACATGATGGTTGGTTTTGTGAGACATTTTCATTGGCTGCCGCGAGGTTTACCATATTAACTGACGCTGTTTTCACTGAACCTCTACAGCTAAGAGCACAGTTAGCACAACTCATAGAGTCACAGTTTTATGCGGCATATAACATAAACCTGAATTGTTTAAAGCAATAGTTGGAAAATATATTTGGTCAATCATGAAACTAAAGAACTAGTGCACAGTGAGGAAGGCATAGCTGAAACATTTCCCCATTGTGGCAGTACATGTTGTTGGAGTTTGAAACAAATACAAGTACATTTCTTGGTGGACTTGCAGGACAAAGCCAAGCTATGTCCAGTCTTTATGCAAGGCCCAGCTAAATGTCTCCTAGCATCATTGAATTAATAGTTGTGTTGAGTTTCTTTCAACACAAACGCAAAATATATTTTCCAAAATGTATTAATTATTCCTTTTGACTTAAAAGCAGGGTTATGTTGGATGGGGATTGCTAAATAAGACAGATTTTATCAACTGTAGATGTTTAAATTGGAAAAGGAGAGTCCATGTAGGGGAGGAGGGGAACGGATTGGTCAACAACCAATCCAAGTCTCAAAACCAAACTGGAAATAATCTTCTTAGCCTTAAAGATTTACGAATCTTGTATGTTCACATTTGTTTTCTTCTAGCAGAAGCATCATCAGCCCTTGTTTACTGGGAGCAGTTGTGTCATTGTGTCTTTTCTAATGGAATTAGTGGTGTAAACATAAACATCATCCTGACTTATGTTTACATCCTCTCTCAAGTTTTCATCATCAAAACAAAAGGCAAACAACTTGTGTTTGACTAACAGAAACCAGAAACAGGGCATTCCAATAAAACAAGCATGTAAATCACCGATAACCTGATCTCTGGCTGCTGTTTATGTCAAACATATTTACAACGTTTCATCTCGAGGTCACATTGATCACATTTCCTCTCCCCCTTCTCCCTCCAGAGAGGCTTGGGCCCCTACAGCTTTATCCTTTTTGCCATCATCTGTCTTGTCACGCTGATCTACATCTGGCTGGTGGTCCCGGAGACCAAGAACAAGACCTTCCTGGAGGTCTGCCAGATGTTCGCCAAGAGGAACAACGTAGAGATCAAACTGGCTGATGGGGATCTGGCACTGGAAGAGAACATAGAGAGGCTGAAGGGTGCAGAGAGGGTCACGACCTTCTGAAGAAAAACAAGAGTATTCAGAAGAGAGGAAGTTTTCGCTCTGGGTGGGATGGTAATGGGATGGAAATGTTTTAATACTGCCTGTGTTTTCTATTTTACATGTAATATTTATGCAATCTTTTATCTATTGTTTGTTTGTGCCTGCTGTTAGAAAATTCAAAGGTGTTTCATTTCACTGCAGGCTAAAACATTATGAATTAGCTATTGCACTCCATTCAGGTTTAGTTAATGTGTGACTGAGTCATTGAAACAAACCAACAAGTCACTTGTAAGCCTTTATTAGTGATGCAAATACATGAACAGAATACACAGTTGAAGTTACGAAAAACAGTTTTCTTTAAATATTGACTTACAGGTGCCTGAAAGATGTTCTAAGCTTAATTACCATTACCGTGTCAAATGTGCACCATCAGCAGTGATATTTTGGTTCTTTAAAGCTCATAGAGACAGAAGCAGCTGAGACTTTTCAGGGGCATCTGTACTGAGTGTCCAGCTGCACCCCCCCATAAAGACTAAGCTCAGTGGTTCCCCAGCTGAACACATTTCCCACCACAGTGCTGTTCCTCTCACATGACATCTGGTCCCGGATATCTGCTGTGGTGAGCACATAGTCCCACACGTTGACATCAGTCATCATACCTACGAAGGCATCTGTGTTAGAGATTCCCAGTAATCCGTCCTGGTCTTTGCCCAGGATGAACACACCACCAGGGCTGAGTGTGTAACCGCTTCTCAGATACCTCTGCTCCCCCACCATGCCGTTGATCCACAGCTCTGCGCCTCCAGTGTGGGATGACCAGGTGATGCAGTAGTTGGCCCAGCTGTGGGCTTTAAAGTTGTGCGGCAGGTTGACAAACTCATTGCCGATCCAGAGGCCCACTTCTCTTGCATGTCTGTCCTCACTGATGGAGATCATCAGCTCATTGTCGTTGCCATCACTGGAGTAGGAGATTACGGTGTTGACCCCCTCAACCTGAGGCAGGACGTGCATGCAGACGGTAAAGGAGTCCAGTTCCATGGTATGACTGAGGCGAGCCAAAGCATAACTACCATACTTTTTCTCCTGGAAGTTGAGCACCAAAGGAAATAGACCACGAGGTTCTGAGGAAGACAGAAAAGCTCAAATCAGACAGTCGATGAAAAATCTACCTTTAAACATTCAATGAACAAGAGTATTTACCATGTCTAGTAGGTTTTGTCATTCCACCTACAGAAAAAAGACAAAGAAATATGAGAAATATGAGAATTTTCATGACATGTTAACATTAATCTTTAGCTAAGTTTTAATGACAGTGTACAGTCACCTGAAATCATATGCTTCCCAAGAGAAGTTATCAGACCCTCGATCTTCAGAAGCTTCGATTCTATTTCATCTTGCCGACAAAATGCTAAAAAAAACAACAACAAAAAAATGACTGATTTGACTTGGGCTTTGGTATTACTCCATGTATATTCTGAGGAATAAATCATAATTTCCTATTGTGTAACAACACTGTCACAACACTGTACATACTTCCTTTCCCAAGGCGTGGCAGGAAAGAGGACTCCACCACACGGTCGTTGAGAGGCTGAGCAATGCGGTAGTCGTTCCAGAGGGTCTTGTTGTCCATGTCCATCAGTGTGCTCTCCAGCTTCCTGATCTGAACAAAAAAGAGAAGCAGGGAACTTAAGAAAATAGCAGCATATTCAAAACAAGTCTCTTTTCTTCAATTTGAGACACTATGGTTCCATAAATTATGAAAAAACATTCATTGAAAAAGGTTTCTTTTTTTTCACGTTTTCTTAATTTTGGATCAAGGTCTTTCATGTCTGCATGTACCTGAGTATGTGACAGAGTGATGGGTGTATCAAACACAGTCCAGATGATGCTTTCATAGCAGGGTGGAGTGGTGAGGGAGCCCTGGTATCTGAAGAAATGGTTGAGGTTCTCTGGGAGCATGGAACGCACATCGATACTCGATATGTTCATGGACTGGCCTGTCAGGGTCACAGTAGAGTCACATTAGTGTAACCAACACCAATGGTTCCACACTATTCTTTTAATTCCTGTGTGGCCCAACTGTAACTTACCTGCATACTTTATATTAGCCAGGTTGGAGATGAAATCACTGTAGTAGGTGTTCTCAAAGTGTCCATCCTGGACATAAACAAAAGTTGTGTCAAACCTAAAGCTTGAAGGGTCAGTTACAGCAGAAGAATTGACCTCTGATCCTCATATTAGCTTTAAGTTTTGCTATTGTAACTAATAGAAAACCAAAGTTGTGATAAGTTGTTTGCTGAAATAGCACTAACTCAGTGTCACTCTGTGCACTGTGCAGCAGATGCCAGCAGTGGTGTTCAGCATTGACCTTTCACAGCTGAGAGCCGCTGCCTGCCTGCGGTCCAGAGCATTCCTCTGGAAACAGGCACTAATTCAATATGCATGCTGCTCAACGTGCAACTGTACACTCAATAGAGTCTTTAAGTATACTTCAAAGTATCATACACTCTAAAGAGCATATGGTAATTTGGCAAATGACGTTTTTTAACCTCAAATACTTTTTCTAAACGTCTAATAGGAGAACTGATGTCTTAAAGCTGGAATAGTGGCGGCTTCAGTGTAGATGTCGGTCGTCAACTAGGTGTTCATTTAAAGCAGAACATAGAGGAACGGAAAGAAAAGCATTTGTGGCTTACGTACATCATAGAAAAAGGCGAGTACTGCCAGCCCGTCTGACTTATCTCTGGCTTCAGTAAAGCTTGAGTACTTGTCAGAATTGTAATGGACAACATGGAGCTGGAAGACAAGGTGGGAATACAAGTTAGGTGAGCAAATATGACCCATAACCTGCTATTCAACTGCAAACTCTTTACTGAGGAGCTCTAATAACAATAAAAATGTTGATTACAAAATACATTATATTATTTAATTGTACATGAAGGCAAGGACCAGTTTTTAAATTATGCTAGATACGTCCATTATCTGTTTTCATAATCTGTTGTTGTTTGTATTCTTCTATACTGTCACAGCATTGGGAATTTCTGTTTAGTAAACTACTATCTTAAAATATTTTTTCATGCTGACCTCTGCCATGTAACGGATGCCATCTATGGTGTGTTCGGCTCCACTGGCCTCCAAGTCCCAGCCACCCCAGTGCAGATGCATCTGGACAGCTGTGTACTTTCCTGGTAGACCTTTGGTGATCACCATAGTGGGAGGTAGGTCGATTTGAACTATAAAGATATGGTGATGTTACGCTCAAGTATTTTTATTAAACAGTGAACATGTTTGCAATCTGTAATGCACCACATTAAAATTTAAGTATTTTTCTATTTTTACTAATTATTTCTATGTTACTTTAAGCTGTTATTATTGTGAAGTAATGCACCATAGACAGATCTACTGCATGCAACGATGATGAAAAAAAATGCAGACTTGCAGTTTACTGTGATGAATTACTCAGCTTCAGAGAGTTTTGAGAATGTGCTGATTATACCAGACAGAAATTTACAGAAACCACTGACTGACAGTGTGAAATCCTACAGCATGCACTGGAAACATTCAGCAGTCACGAAAAGTTTAAGTTGCAGTTCAGTGACATAGTCCTTTAACAAAAATATGAGGTTTGTATTTGTACATTTCCAAAATGCTGGCTCCTCTTACCCGAGTGCCCGTTGTTGGACATGAGATAATTCCCTTTCTGAGCATCATACCCGGTGAGTTCCAGCTGTAACATGTCAGGGTTGTGTCTCACGTTGCGCCGCTGGATATCAATGGGGGACTGCTTCTTACCGCCACAATCAGGGTATTTGGTTGGCCAGTGCATCTGGTCCAAAGCTCCCTCTGTGTGTAAAGGATCAAAATATGTCATCAAAAACACAAAAAATGGCACTGGATGACTGCATGCACAAACTTATCCTGTTCCCACTATTCACACAGGCTAGTGGCTTTTAGTTATGGATTTAAAACAAGTCAGAGTTTGTTGATTGCTGCAAGGTAAAAGACAAGATCAGCCAGATAATGCTGTAACTCGTATATATTCCTATAGTCTTCATCCCAAATCATTTACCACAAACTCACTCATCACAAGGTTTAATCGGAATCTTACAGACAGCGGTTATCCGAGGTATTTGGCATCGCGCGTTACTGAGAAAACGACGAACGACGAAAAGTAATAACTGCCTAAAATGTCCTTGACAAAAAGTTGGGAAAAGTGCATTTTAATTCCTGTTTATTTGCTATCTTGTTATAAATGAGCTCGGATGGGCTGCGGCGCACGTTTTACGCATCAAACACGCACAGATTCAGTCTAATTTAATCACTTATACTTTTTCTGTGGGCAAAGCAAAATGTATTAAAAAGAAAAGTCATACAACATTTTGAAAGCGTAAAACCTACCTGAGTATGTCCAGTGTATTCCGTGATCAGGAATATCAGCCCTGACCACACAGACCAAAACAGCGGAGACAAACACGTAGAGAAACTCCATCTCTGTCTCTGAATCTCTGATCGGCTCTCAGAGGTTGTCTCTCTACATTTAAACTGTGAGTGAAGGGAGGTGTTGAAACCTTTGATGAAAACGCCCATACAGCATCTCCCAAACAACAGGAAAACCTTTTTTATGCACTTAACTCTCTAATCAGAAATATATTTTTAAGTAAAGCTTGAGATGAAACCTCTCAATGTGGAAAAACGTGTAATTGTCTGTATATTGTTCTCCTGTCATTGCCACATTAATTCTGTGGGTAACCATGTCAGGTAAATACTCAAGTGAAATGATTTATTTTCTCTTTGAGGATTAAAGGTGCAGACTCATATTGGACTCATAATTAACAATAAAAGTGTAGAAGCCCAACACCTTTTAACAGTGACGTTTCTGTCTTTCTTAGCAACAAATGCTGACTAACTTGTTTTAAGAGACTTCGGTGTACACAGGAAACCACCGTACAAGCATAATCATGCCTTCTTAGGCAGCTGTCATTCTGATGAGATCCAGATGGCTGCTGATAACAAAATATCAGTGAACTAAGAAATAGTCAGTGAGTCAGCGATAGCAAATAATGGTATATTTTGACTTGTACCACCTGTTCAGGCACACTAGTTTCAACATGTCCAACACTTCGCCTCGAAAAACATCACAGTTGTTAAACACAGGAGTGTGTGATTGCAAACGTTTGTTCAGGAGTTTGATGTCACTTCTAACTTCTAAACGAAATCTAACAAATGATCAAATTTAAAAATTCGGATTATAATGACAGAACTTAAACAACTAGTAGTCTGCTGTGAAATATTTCATTTCTGCATGTCCCCCTTTGATAAACAGTTTGACAAGCATCAAACGTATCTTTTTAAAGTGTTAATTGAGAAACACATTTGGTCAGAGCCTTTATACATATAGTAACATATGACTGTGTGTGTATGTAAAGACCTGATTAAATTACAAAATGATCAAAAGACACCCATCTGTTTGAGACTCTTCTTTGTTCCCCTCATGTCCTTCCTCTGTGACCTGCACTTGATTGATTCAAATCGTTTTCTGTGTTTGACAATCAACATCTCAAGGCTGAAAGATGTTTTAAATTAAATGAAATGGAGAAAACAGAACTGACCTCTACAGGTGAAATGACAGAAGAGCTTTTACCTCACCGATAAGTCTGAGATCATTAAGAAGCCACAGGTTTGAATCCCCTCTGCGCTTAGCTTGCATACACCAGCACTTAGAAATGAACCAAAGCTGTCTTCTCCTTAGTAAATCACCAGGTTTCTCCTTGAGGACAATCATAGTTGTTAAGTTCTCAGGAACCTTAATGATGTAATTGTAGCAGCTGTGTAAGCGTAGTAATTTAAAACCCACATACAGTGAGCTTGACGTATATAATTCAGCTATATATTGTGTACATTGTAAGTGAGAGTGAGACAACACCTTTGAACAAACTAAACAAAAGCATTCTGTGGTTACAGAAATATGATATTTAAAGTGACCTGTCAGATAAGAATTAATGGCACTTAAGGTCTTTCACCAGCTGGAAGCTTGTATAAAAGTTAATAAGCTTATTTTAAAGACATATGATGGCTACATAGTTAACAAGACAATATAAAACATGTGACAGCTAGTAACCAGACTACTTAATGTAGTCGGTAGTTTCCACCAGTCACGAGAATAACTAATTGCTGCCTGACTGACAGATTAATCAACAGAGGTTGTCAGATGCTGCTGGATCTAACAATAAAATTAGCTTAAGAAAAGACAGATGTGACAGAAACCCAATCAACAATATTATATTATTTAATAAATATAAATAATAAATAATATTTAATATACATATTAAATCAATTTTTAAAAATTTTAATTATGAAAATGTGCACATACACTAAACAAATTCAGCTCATAGCCCAAATGAACTGTTCTCATTACTACATTACTACTACTTCACACATTTGTTGCAACTGCATCACATCAATGTCTTTGGCTAATACGTGTGACTTCTATATTTCACCACAACTGTTATGTGTTATTTTTAAAACAAACTTGTCATTTGCTTACTAAGTTAGACATTACTGCAGGTGCTGTACTGCAGCTTAACCAGGTTATTTCGTTTACATTAAAGAGGTAAAACTTGGACTGAACAGCAAGACTCGTGGAACATGTTCAAAACATGTCCAAAACAACGACACAACGACGAACAGGAAAGAAAAGACATGTGCAAGCAGAGATCAAGTCAAGTCGAGTCAAGTAGGATTTACTGTCATTCCAACAATACACATAATATTCAGTGAAGCTTCCAGGGGCCTGGTGCCACACAAAACAACATACAACTAAACAAAAAAATTCAAGTGCAAACAGAAGGACCAGGAGGATCTAGTCAAAAAGCAAGTAAACAGGCTATTAAAAACTACACAACAGCATCTGGAAACTGACAGCTGGTATATAAACAGCAGGTGGGAGGGGAGGTCAGGTGATGTAAGCGGCGGGATAACAGGATAACTGCGGGGCAAATGGGAGTGCCAAGGCCTGCAACATGCAACAACAGGCTAAGTTAATGAAAAGCAACCACAACAAGACGCAGGAAAAAGAAAGGCACAAACAGGACCTGGGCAGAGGTGGCTCATGGGTTAATCTAATCTGTTCATGCAAAGAACTGTGCTTGCATCAAACAGAACCCATTACACACACCATGCAAACTCATATAAATAGGGAAGTCGTGGCAACTCGGAACAGCAAACTCAGTTGGTTATTCTCAGTGGCCGGAATTAGTTTTCATGCATGAAAACATTCTGAATGTTGGTTCAGCTGGCTTGATATTGAAAGAATGGATGGATGTTAAGTCATTATTTACCCTTTTAACCAGGGTGCACTGAGCATCAAGGCTCTTTTCATAAATGTCCTGCATTCACCCTTGCACATGTTCGCACCTGGAAGCTGCCCAGTGCAGTGAGTCACTGAGCAGTCCCTCTGCAGCAAATTAGCCTCATGTCATAATGTATGAAAAGGCTTTTTGTAAAGAATTGTGGTTGTCAGCAGTGTACAGTCTGAATACTGGACATCCATTTATTTCACTGTCATCATCATAATAATGACAATTATGGTCATATTTTCTGATTTTATAGATTCAGATGACATAGAGGCATTTGTAGCATACAACTTATCTTTCTTTCAGCTTTGACTCCGACTTGGCTGCTCACCCCACCTCCACCCTGCCTGCTTCACAGTGTAATGTGATATCACACAGGGCCAGTACTTCGATTGTGGTAAAATGTCTTAAATGGGCTGATAGCAATATACCACAGCTGGTCAACTTTCTTATCATGCTTTCTCACACTGTGATGCAGTTCCGTGATCACAACCAGCCTATAACCATTTCACATGTAGATGTAAGAAGTACAGGCAGAAAATGCCACTGATGATAAATATTCCATTTTTCACTAGGTGACAGACAGGTGACGTAAACTAATAACTTTGACTGGATGGGAAATACACTTACTTTATGAGCTTAAGAAATACTCATCTTGGGCAATATACTTGGTTGTCATTATTTGTCGGACAACCAGCAGAGCCTCACAGAGGAAGTTACTGTGGTAAAAAAAGGTGTTTGCCACATGATTTCTTAAACAAGGCAGCAAGTTGTGTTTTGACTCTACAAGCTTTGTGTGTATTAATCAAATAAGATAACATGTCTTATTGTGAGCTTCACAGGTGCTGGTAGGAGGATTTAGTTTCTTTTGGACGGAGCCAGACTAGCTAGTTTCTTCATACACAGTTTTACACCATATAAACAATTATACATGCCAGTTTCTTAAAAATCTCAAGTCAGCTTCATTATTTGTCATTTGCACAGGTACAAATGTACCCGTATTGTACACAGCGCTACTTTCCCAAGGTTTCCCCAGTCAGTTTTTAGAAGAAGACAGGATGCTGCAAATATAGCACTTATAGTTAATAATATATGCAAAAAGGCACCTGAGGTTGGGAAAAAATATTCCAGATTAAAAAAATACTGTAAAATTACCTGTAAAGACTGTGGGTTAGTATTAATGTGTTAATAAAGTAAAACATATTTAGTCTGTGTAGTTTTCTGTGGCTATTTACAGTGCATAGTATGTAGAGATGGAGGTGCTGCACCAAATGTTAGCCTGCTACATGTTGAGTGTGTAGACGTAGAACATGTAAATAAAGTTATTAAAGAACTGAGACACAGTTAATTTTTTTTACACCAGCCTGAGTTTCCCCAGCAACTAGTCTAATGGATGCTGGAAAAATGTTTGTGCTGCTCGGGTCTGTGGCTGAATCCTCAGCTCCTCCAGCTGAACAGAGATTGTCTGGGACGACTGGGGTTGGTGAGGATGGTCCAACTTTTGTTCCTGCTGTGGGTGCACAGAGTATCTATGGAGCAGAGATGAGAAAGAAAGATCTCACTCTCACTTTATGTGGTGTCTCCACACCACACAGTGAACACTCTGCCCAGGATGCTCTCAGTAAGACCTATGTGGACCCGAGTAAGGAGTTAAGGTCTGTGTTAAAGCTCTGCATTTACATATTTAGCACCTGACATCAGTTTGTCTGTTGGTGATTAACATGAAATTCTGTACAAAATTATCTTAACAACTATCTTAACAACTATCTAGTGCCACCATCAGGTCAAAGTTATTAAGATGAGAGATAAGATAAGATAATCCTTTATTAGTCCCACAAGTGGGAAATTTGCATTGTCGGGGCAGAAAGTGGACAGTACAAAATAAAAAGCAGCAAAAATTTAAAAACAATAGAATAAAAAACTATACAAGCAGTACACTATACAGTCTAAAAATATAAATATGTATGAGTGTGTTGAAAAATATAAATGTCTATATATGTAAACTTA
>JAUYWH010000025.1:10563496-10624916 GCA_034779795.1 Ctenopoma multispine | reverse complement strand
GGAGCTGCTCAGTGCTGTCAGAGTCTCGTGCATGGGGTGGGAGATGTTATCCAAGAGGGATGACAGCTTAGCCACCATCCTCCTGAGTGTATTATTATTATTATTATCATTGTTGTTGTTATGTATGTATAATTACTCTATATCTTCCTGGTTTATTAAGATGAACATTTGTACACGCTTTTATTTAGATGTACATTTGTACACATGATTTACATGATCAACAGATTTTCCCTCTGAAAACCTTTGGTGGGTATTTGTGAGTTTTATATAAACATCTCGACAATATCTAATTTGATTTGTGTGAGATTTAGTGCCCACATTAATTGTAATACATGTAATAGATTTTGAAGCATTGGTGTTGATTGAGAAACAATAGATGGAGTTAAAATAAGCCTCTCTTCAATCAGCTACAACATAAAAGTACTGTCGGTACACAGTGACAATCATAATTGACTTTTGACTTTTGTATTTTGTTGTTAAGACTTGTAAATTTTTTTTAATTTTGTGGTATTCCTAGATTTACTTAGTTATTGTACAGTGCATGTAGTTTATTTTTCCTGTCATAGTTTTGGGATATTCTACTAATGTGACCAATTTATTGTGGTTCAGTAACAGACTTTATTTTACCTGCTTGTCCAGAAAATGAATTTACTGACTGCAGGATTAATTATGAGACTATTTGTAATCAGCCAGTTCTTCTTTGATTCTTTGCTTTATTGATAATAAATGTCTGCAGGGGGGACTTCTTGCTGTAGCAGCATCTGGGCAGCAGATGGCGCAGTTGGATGTAACACTGAGAGTCTCAAGGTCACTGCAGCAGGCTTCCATCACAGTGATCCTGCAGCAGCTCTGATGCGCCATGGATGCTGCGCTCACCGCACTGCGCAGCTGCAGAAACCCCGAGAGCTGTAGTAATAATAATAATAATAATAAGACGTCAGACAGTTCAGGGGAAACCCACTGTTCACTCATGTTGTGATTCACTGCATTCTCTATATGAGTTACCGGTGCAGTCACTGTTTGTAGCTGCAGCACCTACACAAGTACTTCCACATAGTCTTACGCTGAATAATACAACCGAAAAACGTTTTATGGTAACGGATCCTCTACTCATAGACATATAGTAACGTAAACCCAACATTGTGTCTGTACTTTGTACATTATTAGGCTAAGATATTTAGGCTAAGACATAAATACATAAGTTATTTAGGCTACATCTATTATTATTACAGCAGCTTGCTGATGACTGTACATTTTGTGTGTTTAAAAAGGCCTCGTGTTGAAAAATAATTATTAAAATGCTCCTGAAAGAACGACTGTATTCATGTTCCATCCATTGCTCTGGACATGTGGTCACCGTGGGTTTGCACACCTCTTCAGTGACATGCCTTCTGTAAAATTCATGGTGGGAAAAGAAAAGTCAGTGCCAACAAACGTGACCACAGGCGGTTTGTGACCAATAACGAACCACCGCACTAGAAATCCCTGCCTGCTTCTCTGCACGTACTCATCTCTGCGTCATCTTTCCGTACACTGCGCCTTTCATCCACATCTCAACAGTACACACGTCATTTCCCATCATTCACCTCCAATAGAATAAAATAAAAACTGTGTATCTCTCTGCAGACTCGCATCTTTATCACAACTGCTCTTGCTGATATTATAAATAAAACCCGCATCCTTCTCGTCCTTAACATGGGATGTCGGTCGGACTCGTGACGGTGAACGTGCGTCCTTCCTCGCAGTCGTTTGCCTCGTGAGTCAGTCCCAGCCAATCAGATCGCTCCGGTTCTCCGGTCCTTCCTGATTTCGTCCTCTTATCGAGACCTGAGCGTCGCGAGCGTCTTCTCTGCCTGCACGCACGAGAGAGACACCAGCGTCCTTGCACACAGTTAGGCCGGAAAGGTAACTTTAAGTCTGAGTTTCTGCTTTTTAACTAAAAAGTATGGCATGACATCAACTGCTAAGATGTAAGGTTTATTTGTAACACGGGGTATATTAACAGAAACTACTTTTATAAATGTACACTCTGTTTTCCATCCTCGACGATAACCTCGAAGTGTTTGTCCTTGTGTCAGCTCGTACTTTCACTGTTTAATTCCTCTTTTAACGCTGGTTTAATCCTCAGTTGATGGTTTTGTAGCTTTCAGTATGGAGGATTTTGTAGCCCACCGTCTATTTTTAACCCAGCCGCCAGCTGGGCGAGATGTCAGTCCATTTACAGCTGCAGTGTGTGTGGGGAAGGAAGGGGCGTCAAGTTGCAGCTACAACCTAGAGTAGTCTTTTCCATTTGTTAGTGTGTTTTTATGTTTGTTCCTCGAATAGTGTGCTGGTATATCAGACTCTACAACTGGCCACACATCCTGTTCCAGGTTGTGAGTAAGCTACCAGTTGCTTGCAGCAGACTTGTGGGAGTGTCAACCGGATAAAGGAAAATTACTGCATGTAGTAAGGTTACACAAGCGTCGGTGTCTAATTTTCAGTCATTGTTAGTCATTTCTCTACCTAGCAGACCTCCAGAAAAACATGTGCTTCCAAAAACTCATTCAGTAGATTCTCAGATTATTACCATCAGTTTATCAAAGTGTTTTTGTGAAAGATTCAGTTAAGTGATTAATAATGCACAGCACTGTCTTTCTGATGTAGCACAATACAGGATTAATCCTAATTTATACACCAACTGCTTACAAAACATATCAGGTATCCATTCTGAATTATTTATTTATCTATGTCTGCCATTTTGTGCTGCCAGCTTACCTCTTTGCTCTCCAGTTTGTTTGTGATGATCGGGCACCAAAAAAAACATAAAACAGATATTTTTAATATAAATAGTATGAGACATAAAATGGGAATACAGTGTATATGCTAGGCCTGCAAATAATTCTTATAATTTTAACTCTGCAGAACAACTGTTGTGGTCTATAAGTCTCAGGAAAAAATACTGAGTAATAATACCCCTCACTGTTTTCTTAAACCATCTTCAGATTATTTTATGTCAGAATCCAAAGTCTGTGTATGATCACAAAACACACACAACTACATAAGGATGCGCATCGCCATAGTTGCTGAAGGTCAAGAATTTGAGGCATCTTGCTCAAAGAATTATGTTAGTGACAAATTATCAATATAGTTACTAGGAACGCGTTATAGTATATATATTTTGTGTGTGTGTATACATATATTTTTTTCATCTTACATTGTTGTTTTCGTTGCCGTTATCGTCAAGGTCGTTATGGGTGGTTGGCTGTGAAAGTTCCAGTATCAAAATAGTACATTTGGTCAACGCTTAAAAAAAAAATATATATATATATATATATATAAAGTAAGTCATTCTTTAAAATCTTTGTTTCAGTTAAACCAAAATAGCATATTTTTTGGATAGAAAAACCTAAACGTTTCATTGAAATCAGGAATCTAATCAAACTATATCTAAACATTTTTACAAATCTGGCCAGATATTTGATGCAGTATAGTTTACAATAGTCAGGGCCACATATTCGCTAAGGAACTGGGTGTGTTTTAGTGACTTTGCCTCTTGGCTGTATCCAGAGTTTCCACTGGACAGGACAGAGGATTTTCCATTGGTTCTGCTGTAGCTGGTGTCTAGCTTAGCTTTGTAGGCTTTACTCAAAGTTCACTCATGCATTCAGAGCGGGTAGATGAGTGAGTTAGTGCATGGCTTCAGGACACGTTAGATAAAACAAATGAAAATCAATAGGCCTCAGGCGTCATGGCCAGACAGCCCGGCTTAAAACCTTCTCTGACCTCAACCACTGGAATTTGGAGAGATAACAAAAGCTTCTTGAGCTAGATATGTAACACATATCAGTACAGTGATACTTGGACAAAAAGAGGCCAAACTTGTATTGTGCCAAGTCACTTTCTTATCATTTCATATGGTGACTTTTTACTGTTGTAATAAAGAGTTCTTGCTTAACTGTTTGACAGTAGTGCTCTCAACTGTTCTTCAGGAATTTTGCAATGCTCTTTTGTAATCTGGTATAAATTCAGTAAAGTTGAAAGACCTGCAGATATTTTTTTTGCTGCATAAGCCACGCCTTTCTGTGACTCACATCTCTGCTATCCAGACCAGCCCACATTAGTTGGTACAAGTGGTGTGCATGAGTGGTATACTCCTTTAATTACAGAATCCAGGAGGTGGCCTGTCACCACAGCGTTCATATAAATTTAATCGCGTTATTTTCTTGAGTTTGTTCACTGAGCTTAATTCACTGCTTCAATTCAAGCTTTACTTCAGTAAGTAAGAGAACAATTTAACCAGCATCTGCCCGCTTGGCCTGTGGAACGGCTCTAAACTGTCTCTTTTCTCTCATCTGCAGATCCAGAACCATGTCCATCCTGAAAATTCATGCTCGTGAGATCTTTGACTCCCGTGGCAACCCCACTGTGGAGGTAGATCTGTACACCAAGAAAGGTACTGTATTCCTAATACATTTGTTTTACTGTTTAAGTTTAGAAACTGTGGTGTGAGGGTAGCACTGCTGTCTGGCTGCAGAAGATAGACAAGTTACACTTTTCTGCTCTTACAACCTCTACATGATTGTTTAACAGATAGTTTGAATCAAAAATTAAATCATGCAGTCAATGTCCAGTACATGTAATGCTACAGAAAAACATCATATTGAATGAAAATTGTTTATTGCATTTTGTGTCTTACATAGTGGGTGAATACAAGTTAAGTTGTAGATTAGTAGTAGAGTTGAGTCGAGTTGGTGCATCCACCCTGCGCCCAGGCCCAGAGTGAATGAGATCAGATGGTGAATGTGTGAAAATAGCTCCTGTAATGTCACACTACCTCTACAGCACTCTGTTTCTGTAATGGTTCCTGTTTGGAAGCTCATACAGTGCTTATACAGTAGGTACATCTGGGAAACCTATGAGCTGAGTTACATGCAAGGATGAACTGTCAACTAAATGAAATCTACAGGAAACTTCTCTCAAGTCATTTCATGGTAGATTACATAATAAGGCTCCTGGGAAAACGGCATTAAAACTCTGCACTGTTCGACACGTATGCCTACATTTGATATCCGTTGATCAATTAACTAATGGCCCGGCTTTGATTGAAGTGTTTTGGCGAGCTACTACTGTTTACTGCTCTGAGAGCTAAAACAAAGGAACAGCTCAACCTAATGAAGTGTCCCGAGAATGTTAATGAAGCAGCCTGAATGAGCACTGAAATGGAAGTGTGGGACCAGGCCACACAGCTGTAATACGTCGGCTTAAACTCTCTTTTCTGTAGCCCCAGTTTTGGATGATTGCTAAGTGCTCCATTTTACTGTAAATAGCACCTTTATACCCTTTTTGGGCAAGATTCCCCTTTAAGTCCACCAGACATGTTTTGACATCATTGATGGCTCAGACCATGACATCATTAGTGGCACAGACCGCTGCATCACTGTGCTGCACTTGCATTTCTATCATAGTACTACTGTGTTACACAACCAAATGTGTTTAGGTTGCAGGCATAGTAGAAAACATACTTAACCTTAAATCTGTTAGGTAATTTCATGAGCTCTGCATGGTGGGCTTATTAGCACGAAACTTAAAATGTGATGTTTTTTTATTTTTTATTTTTATTGCTTTGTTTCTCAGTTCAAAGTGCGATGTGTTGTTACCAGCATCTCCATCTGTAGCTAGGTATGTCTTGATGCAGATAATTTGTCTGAACTCATGACCCAGACATCTGTCCCCTAAAAATCCCCTCAGACTTGCACCACCTCTGCCGGTCTACTGAGTAAACTGAATAGATTTTTGCTCATCCCAAATTTCTCTTCACTTTGGCAAATCCAAAATGGCCTTCCCCTTTATGTGGGGGTGTGGCTTGATATCCTTCCACAGATACACTGCACATGCTCAATAGGCTGCCTGTCATCCCCTGTTACATCACAGCCGTCTGCTGCACAACAGCACAACTTCCTCCACACAATGGACAGAAAAACAACAAACACCCCAGCTGTGGCAGAGGACAGTTTACCACTGTGTCCTTTAATACTACATGATCTGCTGATCTTGTATTTGCTGTATAAAAAAAACACAGTAATCAACGTCATTATCTTGGTTGACATAGTAAAGGCTCTGGTAACGTTACATTGACACATTTATTAAATGTCCTTTGCACAGTTTTTGGACAGGCCACAGGAGGAGGAAGTGACTGATGCAAAATGTCATGTGTATCTCCTAGGTCTTTTCAGAGCTGCAGTGCCCAGCGGTGCTTCCACTGGCATCTATGAGGCTCTGGAGCTTCGTGACAATGACAAAACACGCTACTTGGGCAAAGGTAAAATCCATTGATTTCCCCCCCCTAAAACGTCTGGTTACTTCTACTTCTCTCTCATCTTTCTTGTCATTTCGATAGACTGTCATACGTTCTGTTGTCTTTCCTTTTCTCTAATTTCTTAATTTCCGATTCTTCAATCTCTGTTCCTCCTATTAGGAGTCAAAAGAGCTGTTAAATATATAAATGAATTCTTGGCCCCTGCATTGTGTAACCAGGTAAATATAGTGTGCAGTTACTGGATGACTCTGACAATGTTGCTGTGTAACAGCACGAACAATGGGTTTGCCTTTGGATACTAATCTTGGCAGGCACTAACAGATGTCCACAGATCTAAGTAGAATAATTAAGAGCACAACCATAGACGGCTCCATGTCTCTCATATCATGTCTCATAAGTTTGGATGGAGTGTAGTCATCTGTCTTGCCTGCTCTGCATGGTTGTCTCCTGTCTGGGTCAGTCATGGTCTGCTTGTCCCTTGCAGGTGTCTCAAAAGCTGTTGAGCATATCAATAAAACAATTGCACCTGCACTGGTTAGCAAGGTAGGATCATTTATTGTTTGACTGTGTGCTATTGCCAAAACTCCCAAAATTATACTTTTCTTGAATTCATCTCTTATATATCTTGGAAATTCCATATTACATAAAGATTTTAGATAATATTTAATATTTCACTACTTCTGCAATTTTAAAGGAAGGGGTCACATATTGCAGAACCCTAACTGACATATTGAGCAATTGTTAAAGGCTCTTTTCACTGAGCATTTTATATTAACCACATTTTTTTTACATTTGTCTTTATTAACATGATAATTTTAAAGTATCAAACTGTTGCTTTTGCAGATCGTCAGTGATATAATTCTTAAATGCTTGAATTATTCTAACAGCTCTGAAGTGTGTTTTTCTGAACTAACGAGTTACAATTAAACATAGTTAATCGTTTGTCTACATATGCACAGTATAACTTGTCATGTTATGTGTAATCCAGGATGTGAGTGTTGTGGAGCAGGAGAAGATTGACAAGCTGATGCTGGACATGGATGGCACAGAAAACAAGTGTAAGATGCTACTTTACTATGATTTGTTTTATGGTATTGCATGGGATGGCTTGCAGATTTTTGTGAAAATAAATATTAAGTATTCTGTCCTTTTTTTCCACGATATATTGAAATATGCGTATCTGTCCTATCTCAGCTAAGTTTGGTGCTAATGCCATCCTGGGCGTCTCCCTGGCTGTGTGCAAGGCTGGTGCAGCAGAGAAGGGCGTCCCCCTGTATCGCCATATTGCTAACCTCGCTGGCAACCCTGAAGTCATCCTTCCAGTCCCTGTGAGCATAATAGTGCATTTGCCTCACTAGTGTAGGCTTTTTGGAGACTCTTAATGGGTCTAACAGACATTTACCATAAACATCTCATCAGATGTGCTTCCATTAAGCTTAAAGTGGATCCTCTCTGCATCTCTTCAGGCTTTCAATGTCATCAATGGTGGCTCCCATGCAGGCAACAAACTGGCTATGCAGGAGTTCATGATCCTGCCTATAGGTGCTAGTTGCTTCAAGGAGGCCATGCGTATTGGTGCTGAGGTCTACCACAACCTCAAGAATGTCATCAAGGAGAAATATGGCAAGGACGCCACCAATGTAGGAGACGAGGGAGGCTTTGCACCCAACATCCTGGAGAACAAGGAAGGTGAGAGAAGACAGATAGACATAACTCATATTGAACAATAAGAGCATTAGACAGATTATTAGACCCAGTTGAATAAATTACTTGCTTTTTAAAGTAATTATTTAGCTTGTGGTGTACCAGTCCATAGAAGCCATACAATTAAACCTCCTAGGAAGGTAGTTCACTTATTTCAGTCTTGGGCTGACATTTGGTTTCTAAATTAAGGCCTTAACTCAGTACAGAATGCATTGACTGCCAGCCTCTGACTTCAGTGTCAAGTCAAGCTGCTGATATGGCAGATGCCCCTTTAGAGCAGAGTACTCAGTAGTGACTCATCTGGGAAAAGTGAATGTTTTGTTTTTTTGTTTTTTTTTATCAACATCTCTGGATTGAGTTTTACTGTAAGTGTGGTATTTATGTTTCAGCTCTGGAGCTGCTGAAGAATGCCATCGCTAAGGCCGGTTACACAGATAAGATTGTTATTGGCATGGATGTGGCTGCCTCAGAGTTCTACAAAGATGGAAAGTATGACCTGGACTTCAAGTCTCCTGATGACCCTAGCCGTTACATCTCTCCTGACAAGCTGGCTGACATCTACAAGGGCTTTGTCAAAGATTATCCCGGTGGGTTCTTAACATGCACTTTGATTTATCTTTAGCAATTTTAATTTCTGGTCCAGTATAACTACACAAATTAACACACACACAATTGTACATATTGTCATAAATGATGGACTTGCCTGTTCACTCTCAACAGGCAGCTTTTTCAGTAGGGTAAAGATTTAAAAACTGACTGTACACTACTGCCTATGTTTTCAACTAGCTGATTTATAGTGCAGCATTTAGGAGTTTACACTGCCCCCAAGTGGCAAATGTCTGTCACTGCAGGATTAAGATTAATGTGCAGATGTGCTTGATTTATGAATGGTCACAATATTTCCTTCTTCCTGTTCTAACAGTGGTGTCCATTGAGGATCCCTTTGACCAGGATGACTGGCAGGCATGGTCCAATTTCACAGGGAGCACCAGCATTCAGGTTGTGGGTGACGACCTCACTGTCACCAACCCCAAACGCATTGCCAAGGCTGTGACCGATAAGGCCTGCAACTGCCTGCTGCTCAAGGTCAACCAGATTGGCTCAGTCACAGAGTCCCTGCAGGCGTGAGTGTCCACCAAACCCACCAAAACGCATGCGGTTAACAGAGAGCCAGCTGGTTTCTGTGACTCACATGTATGTTTTCTTTTAGCTGCAAGTTGGCCCAGACAAACGGCTGGGGTGTGATGGTCAGCCATCGCTCTGGAGAGACGGAGGACACCTTCATTGCTGATCTGGTTGTAGGACTCTGCACTGGACAGGTAAAACCTTACATGTTAATAAAGAACAATTGGCTTGGTGTGAGTAAAGTTTATTTATTTATTTTTAAAACAAGACTGTTCAAACTGTGCTCTAGTTGTTTGAGTTTGATTTGTCTTACATGCTTTTAAATTTGTTTCCCAGATCAAGACAGGTGCACCTTGCCGATCTGAGCGTTTGGCCAAGTACAACCAGCTGCTCAGGTGAGTCAGGTTCAAAAACAGGCACTTACTTATGATGCCAATGAAGGAGAAGGGTATCTTTGCAGCTGAAGAGAACTTTTTTTTTAACAATTTGACTTGTGTGTTTAACTCTTAAAGACTCAGTCCACTTTAATCTGTTATCATTCTCACTCAGGATTGAAGAGGAGCTTGGCGACAAGGCCCGCTTTGCCGGCCAGAACTTCAGACACCCCATCTGAGCAGGTCTTCACTCTTCGGGCTCTGTGTGTTCATTGCTCATAAATAACCCTCACACATATACGCCACGCTAGGTTGCCTGCCCTGTCTGGAGAGAAGTTGGAGAGAAAACTGCCGTAATCCAAGGTCCAAGTCTGTGGTCTGTGGCGTGGAGAAGCTACAGTGCGTGATACTACAACCACAGTTCAGCTTATCGTCAAACAGTGCTTTAGCTCCTGAATAGTGCCGGTCCCTATGTTTTGTGTCTGTAAAGCTGTGTGAGAGTTTTAGTTTTTTGTGAGCTCTAGTGATTCCTGGTCCTCTACCGAGTGTTTGAGCTACTGTAAGTTAGTCTCTGCCTTGAGTAGCGGTAAGAGTACTATATGTGCAATGTATCACATCTGACGAAGTCTTGTTGCTCTAAGTGTTGGCAGAAATATGTAATAAACAATGTAGTTTGAAATGTTTTGTGATTTCCTTTTTATGCACTCTCTGAAGCTGTAATTCATGTGTTTTTATTTAGAATTTTATGTGGCAATATCAATATGAATTCAAAGCATGATCATTAAATCTGTAACAGATACCCAGGGGACAAAAAAAAAAAGAAACTCGACGAGATGACGTTTAATAGTTATTTGCTTTCTACAGTTCACGATGATTACTGTCAAGTAAAACTGGGTTATAATCACAAATCATCAAAAATTCATACCTTTCTTGCAGATAAAGGTATCTGGTATAATGGCCCCATCCTCAGAAACTGCTCCTTCCTGTTTGAGGTGTCTGATGTAATCTGAGTGTCACAGAAAGACAGAAACATGAGCTCAGTGCTCTGGGACACCATTTCTGTACCCCTGGGTAAAAGAATCAGGAAGCCGTATGAGAACTTCTTTTGTACTGAGCTGCGCCAAGATAAATGAGGCTCTATTCACCAGTGGTATTGTAACCTCAGGGGATTGCCAGCTGGGTCTGTGCCTCACAGTTCACTTTGCGTGAGCCCTGTCTGAACCTGCCTCTATTGTTTAGCCATCACCAAGGAGATGTGTTACAAATCACTGGGACAAAGAGGCTGTCCATCACATATTACAGTCAGTAAAGGCCTTTATCAGCTGTTGTAGGTTTAATTTAGTAACAAATAACTGACACAATCCTTTCCTATATGTAAAGTCGGTTTTCACATAAGTCAAAAACCTCTGACAGCGTAAATGTGGGTGACCTGTACACTCATAGCAGTATGCAATACTGTCTGAAATACTTCGAACGAGTTTCTGACTTTATAATGCTTTTTATCCTTTGTGATCTGCGCCATCTAGTGCTCGGATCTCTACATTACACTTCCCTGTCGTGTTACCTGCAGACGTGATAAAATAGCTCCAGCGCTAAATGTGTTTGTCCCCCAACAACAAAATCATAGCATCTGAAAGTTCACTTAGTCAAGCCCCTTAAATACACGAGGCACATGTTGTAAATGTGTTGTAGATAGACACAGATGAAATCAAACTTAACAGCAAATGGAGTGATTATTACGACTGAACAGACCATGATAGATAGTTAAAAAATCATATTGATGAAAGAACTAGTTATTAGAATTTATTCTAATAGGTGATGTCTGATCCCTATGAGTCTGTCATAAACATTTTAAAACAGGACTACTGCACCGGCCATTAATTATTCAAATGAAGAGTTTGGTATAAACAAATCCTTCAAATGTAAAGTACCAGTGTTTCCCCTTCAAATGTGAACCATTCCCAGAGTCAACGGTGCTGAACAAAGTGAAACCACCCGCCGACCTTCACCAGCACATACATAACGCGCATGCGCCATTGTTTACGTCTTAATGTCAGTGGAAGAGGTGGTGCTCTCTCACAATCAACTATTCTATTCTATTCTATCATGTGATCATATTGTGTCAGTGACTTGTCTTTCGTTTTTTTCTAATGAATTTGTTTACAGTATTTCTATTCTATCGGATGTTCTATTGTATTTTGTAATCAGATTTTGTTAATCGAATTTCTCAGTTCAGTTTATTTGCAGTATATCTATATGTAATGTAAATAGGTTTAGGTTTTTTTTACTTTACATTTGTATATATATATATATTATGTGTATTCAATACAGTTATCTTCAATCTCCTGTAAGAGATCCTATTCTATTCTATTCTATTCTATTCTATTCTATTCTATTCTATTCTATTCTATTCAGTTGTATTTATTGCCGGGATGTAATTTTATATTCTATAACAATAGATACTGTGTTCATTTAGTATATTTTTGTGTATTTATATTTACTGTATATTCAATAAAGCTAAATCTTTACATCATCTGTTGTGATCTACCTTTCTGCGCTCACTGACAGTCCAAACATATCTTGACAGTGTCACAGGTCTTAAAGGATGAAAGTAAACCCAGTGTAGTTGCACCCTGCAGACACCCTGAGGACTCTCTCGGTGGATGTTCCCGGTTTTGGCCAGTGGGTGACGATATTTTACCGGTTGAACTTTGAGAACCCCCCAACTGTTCTCACCCTAAGATGAAGAAGGATGCTGTCATGCTGAGTGCCTCTCACACACTAGTCTGAGCATCCCGGCAACGATTACTCCCTCTTTATTCTCAAGTCCATCATTTATGACAGCATTAAATCAAAACTAGTTCGTTTCGTTATAGCTACGTAAGAAAAGAGACACAGGTGGCATTGCAGCTGTTGTGTTACTCTCTGTAGTGACGACACTTGGCTAACTAACGTTGGCTAATTGCCCCTGCTGCTGCTGCTATTGTTTGTTGTTGCAGTCTCTCATCAAACAAATCACAGATGTTGTAGATCAAGCTCTTTAAGGTAAGTGCTGTGAGCTTCAACCAGCCGCCTTCTTTACATTTGATGTTTATTAGCAAACAGGGAGGAAACGACAAATATGAAGAGGTAGTTAGTGAACGTTGGACTGTTAACGTACACCCTTGCTTGCTAGCTATTTGGCTAATTTGCCTATTAGCATCAGCTAGCTAGTTAGCCGACAGACTTGTTTGCCCCTAGCTGTTGCTGGTTACCATGAAGTAACATTAGCAGCTAGCGCCAGTGACTAGCAGTGATTGGGAATGCCTGCTAGGAGCAGTGTAATGTCTGGATACATACAGCTCGTTGACACCGGTTAGCACTGAGCACATGCAACAAACACAACACGACTTCCTTTCATGAAACGCTTTTTGATTTTTAACAGTCACGTAACCTTGTAATACTTTACAGCAAGCGTTTTTCCATTTTATTTACCCTGTTTAGTGTCTCTGTTTCAAGGAGTAGTCAGTTCCCATTGAGCTTTTGTCATTAGCTCATGGAAACGCTAGCCGGCGAAGCTAACTTTGTGTCTTTGTGTGTTTGACTTGTGTTCAGTAATTGTTATCTCGCCTACAGTTTGTGATTATTTACGAGCTTGTTGTGGGTTGGTGTTAAACGAAGCTAACACTTGATATCGCGCACTGTTATCAACTTTTATAAACAAACATGCATTGCTCGAAAGTCTGTCAACAAATAAAACCTCTATAAATAGTATTAAGTGATATCTGTGGCAAAATAATTTAAAACATTTAGTTCTAGGGTAGTAGTGGCTATATAAGGCTATGATATTTTCTAGTTTTATGGCTTTTATGTATGAGATTTGTGAGTTATGAAATGTTAGTTTGAACATAGTAAACACAAGATAAGTCAGTGACATCCTTTGACAACAGAACTCATGCATGGTTTTTACCTTAATGGTTAAAGTAGCTTAAAAAGGCAGAGCCATTGACAGCATGTGATTTATTTTTATTGAGTGCTTATGACTCACTCCTGACTTTTTCACTTTTTTGTGGCTTACAGACCATACACATAACTCTGCACAGTTGTGGACTTCACCATAACTAATGAATAATAATGAATATAGACTATGCACAAATATCAAAGGAGTGAGAAACATTTGTTTTGCTATATAAATGCCAAGCTATTTTCAGTATACTGAAAGAGTATAATTTAATGTTGACAACAAAGTCTGCATTTGTCAAAGTTGTCAAAACACTGGGTGTAAGGAATATTTTACTACAACTACTAATAATGATCTTGACGGTGTTGCATTGATAAACAAAGATATACTCAATACCACGGTATTATTAAATGATTTTAAATAACCTAAAATTGACACATTTTGTTACTGGAACTATCTGTTCAGTCCTTACCGCCTGTTCAGGCACCCTGATAATGACACGGCACTGAAAAGAGAAGTCAATGAACTGAAAACAAAGTTCATTTGCACATTGATAAGATCTGTGATGTCTGTTAGTAATAAAGGGTTTGGTAAGAATACAGACACAAACTTGCATCCATATGGCTGGACATATTTTGTGAGGAATGTTGCTGCATTGTTTTTATACACCATGAGTTGATTATTACAATTTAAAGATCAATGTGTTTTTTCTGTTTTTGAAAACAATACAGGCTTTACTTTTCACTGGACATGTCCTACGTAAATATCAGGTCATTGCAGTATGTGTTTAACGCAGCACACTGATAATCTTTTTAGCTACACACGTCTTGCATATAGCACATCTGATGTTTTGGCTGTTTTTACTTTGGCTAGCAGCTTAGTGGCCGCAATTTAGATTTTCTTTAACTACCACGTAGGCTGTAAACGTGCTGTGTTAGGTTACAGAAGTCTGCCATTACAGGCTATATGTTGATTACTACTTTAGCATAGCTCTGACAGAAAAGCACCTTAATGTTTGGTTTATGGTTTGTGTAGAAGGAAATTTATTTAAGTTTACACAAGAGGACAATTTAAAATTTATTTAGAACATATGTGATGTTCAGTTTTTTTGTTTCTTTCATGTTATTCAGAGGTCTTCTATTTGGCTTTTTTGTATAAATGTGCAAAGTCCCTTTTAATCCACATTAGCTGGTTAGCTCCGGGGTCAGAGTAGGTCAGTGTTTATAATGTTTCAATTTGAATGGCATCTCGAGAGCAGCAGTGGGTAAAATTACTTTGTCTCACATATCCAATGACACACCCCGTCCATCGAATGTTAATCTAGCTTGCTGGCTGTAGTAGCAGCAGAGTAATGATAAGAGAAGTGTAATAACCCTGCCATTTTCCCTTAATGACTAATGTGTGTTTGAGTAATGGCAGCTCCCTATGAGTAATATGTGGCAAATGGAAGGCCAGACAATATTAAGGCAAATCCCTTTTCACCATGTTCTGACACCTCTTTGTTGGAAGATTTGTCAATACACATACTTGCAAGGGTTTACAGGCTGCGTTCGAATGGCATCTTCCTGTCTTTCACACAGATGCCATCACTACATTTTTCCTTCGCCGTGAATTGCCGTGAAAGATGATTCTCTCTAGTCTCAGAGCTATCTCGTGCTCAGGCATTGTGTTGCATTGCTGTAACCTGTCATTGGTGTGGCTCGGCTGTATGCTAAAAGACTCATTTTACTTTCAGCAAGGCTATTGTGTTTCAAAGAAAGGTGATTAGGCTGATGTATTGTTTTGTTCAAGACTGTTTTGCTTGGGGATTTCATATACACTGAAATTATGAAATTGTGTTGGCAGGAGAGGCATGTAAGCACAGGAATGTCTGCTTTCCAGAATCAACACAGGAAATTATGTATAATCAAACATTTTTAAACATGAGATTTGTAATCAAACTGTGTTGCCTTGTATGTATATCCTAATGACTGTGCATAGCTGCTGCAGAGAGGAGGCAGTGGACAATAAAGAAGCAAGTGGATAAAATGATTTAGCTTTTTCCTTTAAGTGCTTGATATCAATTGCATTGCAAGATATCTGGCTGTTACATAGAAAATTAATGCTCTGAACAAAGGAGCAAAGCTCACTCAAAGACCTCTTGATGGGCCATTCAAGTGCTGTATATTCATTAAAAATAACAATCTGTCAGCACTTACTGACAGCACGCACAACAAGCCAAGCTCTCGTTATTGTTCTCCAAAGATGTTTTTCAGTTTCCGTGCCAAGAGCTGGGTTATTGGCTGTAGCAAAGCCTTGCATGTGTTGTTTTAAGATATTGGACTGACACGCACAGGGCACACTGGCAGAAATGAGGCAAGCAACCCCCCCCCCTCCCCCCTCTTCTTCCTCGCTTATCCCAGCAAGTCAGAGGAGGCAAGATGCTGGATGTGTTTTGTGTTGTTTGACAGTTTCCCTTCACCTCTCATAAGAGGAGATCCAAGCATGCTGCATCATATCTCATCTTTGTTTGATTCAGGCCTAGCTCTGCAGCTCCAAAATTGTGCCAAGGAGATAGTATCCGTGTTAACAATTGTGAGCTGTCTTGCTACATACTGCTGGTGGTATTTGATGTACAAGATGTGATCAAATCTGCTTTCTCTCTGAGCTCAGCCGTGGTGAAGTCGGTCTCACTTCATCATGCAATACTGTCTGTGTCTTACTGGGTCACATCTTAACTAATCAGACGCATTTGTGTTTTGTGTTGTTGCCAGCTTGTTGGCAGGTACTGCACCAAAAGGAAAAACTTATCTCCATATTTTCCTTGTTCAGTTTTGTATGTGGCTCTGAGGCTATGAGATTGCGAAGTGTTGCAACTCACCACATTTTCAGTGTCCTGTATGATTTATGTGCATGAGGGATTGTACAATAGTGTGTGTTTGTGGAAACTGGAAATAAAGGCTTGGCAAATGTTTGTAAGAGTAGTGAAGCAACAGCAAGTGTTGAACAATGAATGCATGAAGTAGTCGTGATAATAGTGACTGCACAATTGATTTTCTTTGTCACTGTCATCTTGGAGCTTTTCACGTTGTTACATTTCTCATGTGTCTCAATAATTTCTAGTTAAAACAAACCACAGCGTGCACACAATAGCCTAGTTTTTTTTAGTATTTGGGCAAGATTGGCTAATAATAGCACTTAGCTGATTACAGTGCCAAAAAGCATGAATTGAAGCTGAAAAATAACAGTCAGCCATTTGCCATCTCAGTAAAAGAGGAAAATGAAATGGTGTAGGATCAGCTGGCTGGCCCCTGAGGAGAGGGAGAGAAAGGGGGAGAGAGATGAGGAGGAGGAGTGCTTTGCTGCTCTGTGTGTCAGTGTTGATTAGGTAAGAGATTGCCTCATGTAATGACACGGCATGGCGCTAGTGGTGCAGAAACACAAACAATGCATACCAGTGTTTTACTGTGCACACCCCCTGCAGCTGCCTGCCTGAAGATGTTTATATAGACACATACACTCTCTGTAGAATATTTCAACATCTTTAGATGGTGTCCTTTTTGCAGCAACGCACACATTTACTCCATCCTTTTCTGTGTGTGCTTTTCGTCTTCGGTAGCACAGATGAAAGATGGAGGTGATTAAAGGAAAGGAGCACAATAGAGTCTGTGCAGTTCTCTACCAGCACTATTACTATTGACAGCAGTATATTTAGCACAAATATATATATTTTGTTAAATTGGCTCCATAACCTGCCAAATCCTCTGCCCTCTTAACTAAGCCTTAAGCAGAAGGGAACATATTCTGTTGCCATTTGTGACATTTGATGTTTCCATCTATGTTTTTAACCCAACATACTGTAACTGAGAATTGCTTAGCTTCAGGAACTGTAGGGGATTTCAGATTTTTGAGGCAGTGATTAAGACAATTAGTCACTGTATATCTATCAGAAACACATTAATTAGCAAGTCTAAATGATGTCATAGATTTAATTGTTTGTTTTATAGAGAAATGTGTCAGTAACAGCTGTCTATTGTCCAGGCAAATGTATGTCCGTCATTAACTGAAGTGGGTGTAATAGCTCATTATGTTTTTTTCTGTATAATACTGAGTATGCAGGACATTAAATTGCAACAGTGTGGATCAGACAAATCATTCATACATCTTTTCACAATGTGCTGATTGGGCTCTGTGTCCTGTGACTAATAGAGGTGTTGCACTGATGTTGTAATTGTGAACACGAGGCACAGTTTGTTTGCAGAACTGCAGAGCCCAGACCTGTGACAGACGTTTTAATGGAGATGGCACGCAAGCCAGTGGTGAGCTCAGGGTTCTGTAAGGAAATGACCCCAGTGACATTGTGGTTCTCTCTTCGGTCCTGTTGAAGAGGTGCTGCTGGTAAACTGTGTCCTTGTTCGCCCTTGCAGGTTAGGCACACCTATTGAGCCTGCTGAGCCTTCAGCTCAGGTGCTGGGACTGAGAGCTGGATCGACTAGGTTTAAGGATGGACATCTTGTCTCTGCATCCCCGTTCCAGCAACCAGCACAGAGAAAATGAGTTCTGAGGATTGGGTTTAGATTTGCCACTGTAGCACTTCCACTCTGATACACTCTAGCTACCATCAGGGGAAGGCTGTCAAAGAGAGGGAGGCAGAGGGGGAGAGAGAAAGGGAGAAAACAGCGAAGCACAGCAGTGCTATCTAATAGATCAATTTGTAATAAATCTGTTGCCTCAAGCTGTTGTTGTTCGCTACTCAGTAAAAGATGTCTGCATTTCTCAGGCAAGAAAATGCTTGTCAGGCCGGGCATACAGAGCTATCAGTGAATGAGACGCGCTTAAAGCACAGTAAATCATTTTCTCTGCACTCAGTTTACATAGGTTGAACACATTGCTCTCTTATCCTCACATTCCAGTGGTAAAAAAAGGGGGTTATTACCAATCAATAGGGCTCAGCACTGAAATGAGGAACTAACGCTCCACCTACATTAAATTTCCCCATTATCCATTATGAGCCATTAATCATGATGAAGGAGGTATTGATTAGGTTATGAGCCAAGGTTAGTCAATTTATTTGCCAAAAGTCATTCCACAATGCATGATCTGTTGAAGTAGTTTACAAAAACCAAGTGGGAAGAATTGAAATGGCCCTATTATGACAACAATTTGATCTTTAAGGTAACAAAAGAGCAGGCCTCTATAAAGACCACACGGGACCTCTCCTGCTCCTCCTCCACTAGCAGCCATATGGACCATACTAATTGTGTTTTACGCTAACCATTCCACCGGTCCATTGGGGAGTTGTGGTAGTGCTGTAGCTATAATGTCACCAGCAGTGGGCTGGCTCATGAAAGAAACATTAGCAAGCAAGATGAGAAGACAGGAAGGCAATACAGTGAAAGTCAACACAATTATTGATTTTATTCAGATGAAATCAGTGGTTCTCTGTTCTGAATCTGATGTTGTTTGCCTTTAAAATGTGACTTCTATTATTTATTTTCCCACTTTTAGCTATTGAGTTTGATAGCACACAGTATTGCCAGGTGTGAAGCCAGTATGTACAGATTTAGCTAATAAGAGGTTTTGTTGTTCTAATTATAATAAAATGTTAATGAATTAATTAACAGCATGATTTTTCAGGAAGATAAATTTTTTTCTAATTCTGAGCACTACATTTGGCCAGCTGTAATTGCTCAACACAGAAATTGTCCTTTATGTGTTTTGTTTTGTGACAACACAAATGCTGGGTTTGAATGTTGAATGTAAATGTGACATTCACAGTATTGGCTTTGCCCTTCAGGCCAGGGATTGGATGTTAAGTGTTTAAAGTGCTACGGTTCTACGTGGAAAATCAGTATGTGTTTTAACGTGTTTATAATATGCAATCATGAAAAGGGCACATCTATGGAAATCAAATCCTGTGCAGGAGGGGAGGGGCATTGGAGTGACGATGGTGGAGAGAGAGAGAGAGAAAAAAAGCTTGTGTTTCATTGTGTCCCTGCTAACAGTTTTCTTGTAATTATTGAAATGGATGTTTGCTGTGGAGCTGTAAATCTGCAAGATCTCTTGTTAATAAAGCAGCACAGGCAGCCGAGCCGTAAGGCTGGGAAATAAAAGGCAATCAAACCTCCAACATCCTGTCCCCTCACCCCAAAATGAAGCAGCAGAAATCCTAATTAACTGGGAGGATGAGCAGCTCTTACTACAGTGCTTGGCTAGTTGGTTCCTGAGCTAGCTGCTATACTCTAATGAAGACACTCTGCTAGCCATCCGGCCTCTCTCTCTCTCTTCTCTCTGTCTGTCTTCCTTCCTAGCTTTCTCTATCTGGCTGTAGCTTGCCTGAGGTATTTCCTCCCCCTCAGCTTCTGTCCTTTTCTACGTCGTCCTTCTTCCTTGTGTGAAGTTGTGGATGTGACCATTGCACTGATGGAGTGAGAGAAGCTTTGTTGCCAGGAGGTATCTGGGAGTCCTGCACAGAAAATCGGTGAGCTAGATGATGGCCTCTGTGATGGTTATTGCTGCTTATGTAAAGTGCAGGGAGATAAAGGGAGAGACGGCATTGATCTCCTTGCATTGATTTCATAGATCCTCTTTAAGATGACAATAAAGTTGTCTTTCTGTGTCATCTTCAAGTGCTCCTTTTCAAATCAGTGATGTGGCAAATTACTCGTGTCATCAGCCTCCCATATTCAAACAGCGTTGTGTGATCATTTGTGGAGTTGAAAGTCAGGTTAAATCTTGCTTTGCACACTTGTGCATGTGTCTGTGCAGCACCACTGCAAGTCTTTGAACATGACATTCAGTAATAGGTTGGTTATGTATCGCTGCTTTGCTGCTAACCAAAGCTCTTTAAATAGGCAGCTCTAATACAAAATAAGATGTGACATGAATGCCGTGCTATAAGCCACGTCTTTGTTGCTGTAGAGCAGAAAGAGATGATTTATTGTTTGAAACCTGAACTTTAGCTGATCCTCACTATTTACCTGTAAACCTATCCTTTACGCTTTTGCTTTGTAGCACCCCTCACCTCTCCCCTCCCCCCCAAACAGTCCAAAACCCTCCAGGGATCAACAGACAAATAGAAGACAGAGAGAGGTGAGGTCCAGTCCCCCTGCTTTCCCATCTAGCTTTCTCCCTTGTGAGCACTCTGTGAGGACAAGTTTCCGGGCACTCAAAAGCAGCAAATTGACTCACTGTAGGATTCACTGTCACTTAGCTGAGCTGGGGCATAGCAGCACACTAGGAGGCCAAATATTCCTCCTCCACTCCCCATTTCACCGCCTTCTCAAATGAAGAAAATGCTATTTGGCATGGCAATACAGTGGCCTGGGTCTCTGTATAGATGAGCTTATTCCAGTCCTTCCCTCCAAAAGCTCTTCCTTTGCCTCTTCTTCTTATATATTAGTGGGGGGCTGCTGATGACTTGATTAAGTGCTTGTCACATTTTTTGATACTTCAGACTGGATGGGTCCAGTCAGCAGTGTTCCATCTTGATTTGCTCTGGTTAATTTTTAAACTATACGATTTGCAGGTGAGATGGTGCAGTGCTATTGCATGTGTCTCTCATCAAGGTTGACGATGTTTTGTTTGTGCACAGATTTTGTGATTGGACGCTCGGAGAGCACCATCAGAGTTTCAGTCTTTTATTCTTAGCACAAAGAAAACTATCTGCTTGGCACAAAACCAGCACTCGATGCAAACTCCAAATGTAGTAAGTAGAGGTGGCGTCTGGCTTTACATCGTGCTCTTCTACATGCACTGAGATGCATACACTTGTGCAAAGGCACATGTGCTCAGTGTAATGAAAGCCAAAGAAAATATCTTGACAGGAGTTTAAATTTTACTCCTCCTGTGCAACAGCTTTGACACAGGGAAGAAGTTCACTAACAACAACCTCTGGCAGCCCTCAGAGGCCCTACTTTGGAGAACCATCAGTACTCCCTTTCTTCTCCCTCTTTCCTTCTGTATTTAGCACTCAGCCTTTTTCTCTAATCAACGTTGGGCTTATGAAAATCTCAGCATAAAACGATGCACAATGCTGCTTTATTTCTTTGTCATTCCCCCCTGCCTGGTTCTGTTTTGTCTGTTTTTTTTGTCTTGCCCGTGCAGCTGCTGCTGTGACAAGGATGACAACAGGCAGGGAAAACTAAAAGGACATATCGACTTTATCCCCCCACCCCACCCCCTCCCACTCTATCACTCTACCTTGCTAACGTAGCTGCTTACATTACACAGGGCTTGTACATCTTGTATTTGCTGTTACAGAGAGATAAAGATGATGAAAGTGAGAAAGACGTGTGATGTTCTCTGGGAAATTAACTTAGAAATGAGGGTGTACATGTAGGTGTATGCTGTAGAGGGAAGAATAGAGGTCATATAAGTGGGTTTTTTTCCTTTTTGATTCGTACATTTTTTATAAGCAAATGGAGAACAAGGGAACTTCTGTCGAGGAATTGATGTTTTAATTGCTGATGACACAAAATGAGAAACAATAATGTGTGACTAGTGGTCTTAGGAGATTACAGTCTGGGTGTCTCCTTAAAGGAGTGTCAGAGAAATGCATTACCACATCTCTGTCTCCCTCTCTGCCCCTCTGAGCCATAAACCACTCACAAGCATTTAGCCAGCAGTGATTTTGCCTCTGCTCACCTCCTCGCCCTGTTTGTGATCCCGTGGAGCTGCTGGTGGAAAACCTCCTAGGCTTCTTGAATGAATCCTCTAATGTGTGTGTGTGTGCGTGCGTGTGTGTGTGTGCTTACAGCCCTGGCTTTCGGCAAATGTCTGCAGCACCACCTGATTTGACTTGGTAATGGGGCATTGATGAGCCTTGGGGGAAATCAGAAAAGGAGCACAAAACCGTACAGCAAAAACCCACTGCTGTGAGGTGGCAGTAATGACAGCGTCAGGTTTCTCAATAGCAATTGACAAAAGAGGGGGAAAAAGAGAGTGTGAGGCAAAAATGGAGAACTGTAGAGATATACAGTAGCTGCCATCTGTTGATGTCTATGGTCGCCTGCTATTCCTAAAGGGGAAAAAAAAGAAGCTAAGAGGTGGAGATGAGCTTTAACACCCAGGCTTCAACTCCATTTGTATTTTCACCCCACTGTATTGAAAAAGCAGGTTCTCTCCCCAGGATGGCAGATTATTTACATATTTAGCAGAGCTCATTGCTCACAGAATATTGAGTTCAGTGTGGAGGACATAAAAGCTAGCCAAGCCAGAAGTAGCAGAGGAGATAAAAGCAGGATTGCTTAGGTACTCTGTTATTTGGAGCACATTTCTATTGCTGTTGATGTAGACACTAGCCTAATAATTCATCTTGTCTAGTTTTATCACTCACCGCACACCCACGCTCGTGCATGCACACACACATGCCCGCACACAGTAAGTACTCACAAACACAAATTCCCCTTTCTGGCAAGAGTAGACCTTCTGTAATATAAAACAAGCGATTCAAAGATGAAATGCTCATCATTCTGCCGTCTCGCCATGGCCGTTCAACAGATGAGTAGTGCTGCTAACAAAAGGCAGGGGGTGCCTGTGCCCGGCTCCCTCACTGGGGCATCTTGTCTGTGTTATCACTCCAGCTACGTAGCGCTGCAATTAATATTAATGTGCTTTAAAGCACGCTTCAACAGCCCTGCCTCCCTCTCTCGCTCGCTTTGGGTGTGTGCGCATGTACTGTGTGTGTGTGTGTGTGTGTTTGTAACTCAGGAGGAAGAGAGCAATAAAGCCAGCGGGGGATAAGAATCTAGGCAGGATATGACAGTCCTCATGTCAGCTGTCTTAGAGCTGGAGGGATATGTGGATAAAGGCAAAGGATGAAGCTGAATTCCAACCAGCTAGACAGGCAGGTAGTACAGTGTGTAGGTAAAGGCTTCTAGCATCCACAGCGGCTGGGCTGGGGGCTGTGTGCAGCCTGTTTATTTAGTCATGTTGTAATAATGCTTGACCTTTTCTTTCAAGTCCGCAGCCTGACCTTTAGCACCTTACTCCTCTGCAAATCAGTGTGTGTATGTGTTTGTGTCATAGACATACACCCACTGCAGAGAGAGAAACAAGCACCTCCTTTGCAGGGAGCTTCATGGTCTGCCAACTCCAGAAGTGGATTGTTCCAAATTAGTATGCATTAGGTGGTTAGTGCAAAGCATTTAATTATGCGAGATGGCACTAAACTGTCTATGTTATGATTAGCCCAACACGTTACAACCTTAATCTCTTCATTTTTTTTCATTCTCTTTCCATAGGTGAGGAGGAGATACAGGGTGGCGGGGGTGTTAGGCTGATGAAGGAGGACAATGGGGGGCAGGTTTTGAAATTCTACCATATTCCCATTAGATGTTACAAGTATCTACAGTATCACTGCAGCCAATGTTTTCTCTGTATGAGGATTTTTATATCCCCCCCCATGCCCCCAGATACTTTGTCAGACGATATTGAATCAAGCCGTTTCCTTTTATGTGTGTATGTGCACATCCCCGCTCTCTGTTTTCACTGAGCTGCTTTTCATGGTAGTCAAAGCTTTTTAATCTTGGGCAGCAGGCAGCGGTGGCTAAAGCAGCCTGGGCAGAGTCAGAGTGAGCCAGGCAGTCATCCAGCCAGGCAGTCAGTCACTGCAGTGGAGCCCCAACAAGCTCCCCAGAGGAGCCCATTATACAGGAGAGATATCAAACCATGAATCATTTACGCCAGTCCTCCTCTCCACTCCCTTCTCCTACACTTGCACGCAGCCCTGACGCCCGGCCGGCCGCCTACTTGCCGCTGTCTGCATCTTTAATGAATGATTATTGCATTTCATAAACATGGGCTACAGTAATTAAAGCATTATTGATCCTTTTCATGTTCGCTCCAAGGTGGACGAAAATGTTTTTGTCCTCCTTTTCACACAATTTCTTTTGGTCTGTATGTCTGATAGAAAACGTCCCTTTAGGAACAGCAGACAGTGATTTATTTAGCCTGACGGTGTGATTTTGTGTTTTTCTCCAGTTTAGGCATTTCAAGAGTCGTCTTCATTCTGGGAGGAGGGTGATGATATGATAGGGTGGGGTTTGTGGCTCATTTTCATTGTGCAGAGAGGATTGTGTTGGAGTATTTCCCTATGTGGGTGTTTTGTGTTATGCGTAAAGGGTGTAGGGACA
The DNA here is from genome assembly GCA_034779795.1 of Ctenopoma multispine. Lineage (NCBI taxonomy): Eukaryota > Metazoa > Chordata > Actinopteri > Anabantiformes > Anabantidae > Ctenopoma > Ctenopoma multispine. The sequence goes on along the minus strand of JAUYWH010000025.1, from coordinate 10,600,361 downwards.
CAGGGGTTAATGTGCTGGAAAAGAGTGATTTAGGTCAGTGGTCGTGTCTACATCTGTCACTCTGACAAGCTGGCGCTTTAGGAGGCTCTGCAGTGTTGAATAAGGGAGAGAGTGAGAGACAAGTGAGGAGAGAACTGGCTCTTTCAAATGGAAAAAAGGAAAACCTGACTTGACTGTGATTTGTGCTCTTAGCGGCAGACACCGGGTTACATGCAGACATTTGATATAAACCTAATCAGTTTCACATCTTTAATGAGGATCAAGACAGTTAAAGCCTCGCCAAATAAGTGCACGTCTACCTGCCCTTCTCCATCTGTTTTTCCTTCTCTCTCAGCCTTGTCTTCAACTCTCCCTGCTGTCATTTCTCCTGGCCATTTGCCTTCTCTCTTCTCTCTACTTATTTTTCTTATTTTACTTTCCTGGGTTTCCTCATCCGCCCTGTCCCCCATTCAATCAGAAGTGCACTTCAGCTTCTGTGTAAATATCACAATCACTGATGAGGAAGAAGTGATGGCATCTCCACAAGGGGATTAGAGGAGCCATTTTGTGTATCATTGATTAACGTGTATCTCTCTTTTTTTTCTTTTTCTTTTTTAAGCTGTCCTCGTGGGCTGTATGAATTGTTTCTTGTCTTACAAGCAAACATAGAAATCTGTTTGCAAGATGCAAGTTTTAACTGTCTTTTTATTGTTTAGTTGTAAAATTTCTCTGTAGTGATAAATATTTATGCACTGATTAATTTTATCCTGTGCTGTTTTTTTTTTGTAGGAGGGTTATGTTTTGATGGGATATTGCTTAAACATAATTATATTTATTCACAGCTGTTGTTTTTCTTCACAAAAACTGCTCAATAATATCATCACAAAAACAATGCTGCTGAACACAACAAAAATAGACCAGATTGATCCTGCCATTAAAAGTCTGAGATAGTCTGTTTCAGTTAGCTTGCACTGATTGCTGGCTTTTTCTCCCTACCCTATGGTTTATTCCTTTGTTAGTGAGCCACATGGCTCTCTACAGGGCTCAGTCTAATCATCGCTAAATATTCAGCGGTAGCCCATAGCCTAATCAGCCAGAGCATAATCATTGTCAACCAATTGCATTCCTCTTGACCTCCCAGATGGAGGTAAACTGTGCAGCCTGTCCATAGCGCCGCCTCAATTACTGCAGCAGTAATGGTGATAAAGAAGACCACAGGCTCAAATGAAAATGGCTGATTGATGTGGACACACTTGGCTCATAATTGGATTATAAGGAAGGATGTTAATGGTGTTAGGGGTGTCGTGGTGGAGTGGGAATCTAAACATTGGCCAGGTATTTAGTGGTTTATCCCTCCTGCTTTCTCGTCTAATACACTTCACGCATCACAATAGTATCCTCAGGGGTTGTGCACCTAAAGAACAACCCTCTTGTCCCACCCCTGCTGCAGTGTCAAGGGGTGTGTGTTTATAAGTAAAATGCTTATGTGTACTGCCAGTGAGTGGCTCTCTAATGCCAGTGACAGCTGTGGGGTCAGAACAAAAAGCTGTCTATTTCCACAGCAGCAGCCCTCCTGATCCTCTTGCTCAACACACACACACACACACACACAGATAGAGTTAGTGGAAGTATTAGAGGAGATGGGATCTGTCTGATCTAGCTTCAGTGCAGAAAAGGAGTGTGACTCAGTTTTAATATGTTTTAAAATTAACCAATTATGATGATTGTATTTATTGATTTCCCTTCACAAACCACCAGATCTCAGTGTAGCATCTTAAAATGTGCAGTTTTGTCAGACCAGTAATAAAAACAAAAACCTTTATTGAATTGACAGTAGCATAAAATGGCAAAGAATAGAAAATTGTCGCATTGAGAAGGTATATCTGAAAAATGTTCAGTATTTATATTTGATTAGGGAATCACCACTCGGATTCATTTATCGTAAAATTCTTTCTATAGCCTGACGGATTGATTTATCAACATAAGGAGAAGCTGGTCAGGAGCGGAGGAGCAGTTCATAGCTCCCCTTTTGAAACTGCTCTTCATTTATTTTTATTTATCCAAATGTAAAGTGTTAAGAGAAGGATGTAATTAATTGATTGTGGCAGCTCAAAGAGACAGTGGTGGAGTCTGGGAGCTGGTGCTGACTAGGTTGCCCAACGTCTCTTACGCTACTTCTCATCTCAGTGTGTTTATCTCTGTCGAGTGACCAACACTCCCCACTGACTGACTGGCTCAGACGGCTCTTGGTAAGTGCAGTGATCCTGGATGCCTGAGCCTGCGTGAGCGGCATAATGCCGACTAATGCCTGAAGGAGCGCTCTCCCCATTTCTGTCTCTTCTCTCTCCTCAGCTGCAGCTAAGCCAAGCCCGGCCAGTGGAGAGCGGAGCTGAGTGCCTCCTTTCCTACTCTGACTCTGCTCTGTCTGGCAGTTTATTAAAGGGAATTCTAGCTTTTTCCTCGTGCCCGGGCGTTTGATTTCGACAGCAGCAGAAGCTGTCATGGCAGATAAAAGGCAGCGGGCCCCAGAATTACGGTGCACACAGCATCTGTATTTACTGCGTCATTCTCCCTGCCTCTGACAACAAGGGAGGAGGAAGAGAGGAGGAGAAAATGGAGGACAGGCTACTGCATTCATGTGTCTTTACATTGACATGTCTCATCAGGGAGAGAGGTGGACAGACAGTCTACAGTGAAGCCATCAATCAGCCTTTTTCAATGCGCCTGTCCACACACTGTAATACTCGCACATAAAGGCTGACAAAGGAAGGCATTATTGCTGCTGTTGGCATATTTTTATAAACCTCTTTTTCAGTTAGCTCTGTCAGATAGAGTAAAATAGTAGGGTGATGTGTTGTGCTAGATAAAATGTCAAGAAAGCATTTTTCATTTTGACTCAATAGATTAATACTATTATTAGTTTGATTTTTGTTTTTTAAATTAGCAAACATAAATGATGCAGTCATCTTATGTAGTAAAAATATAATTGGAGGTGATTTGGTCTCATTGTGGGTATAATTGATTCCTCAGATGTTTGCCACTTGGTTAATCAGATAATTGTTTAAAATGATTGGTTTTGATTCCAGTTTCCTAAAAGTCCTTAGAAATGGTCTTGCCTTGAATACAACTTAACAGAGAGGCCCATTTTCTTGGCAGTATTGCTCACTGAGGCTGTGGGTCATGCTAATTTTTCCTCTGCATCATTTCATTGAGCTTTAATTAACACAACAAGGATTCAGTGTCCTCTGGTGTCATCTACTCCGTCAGCTAATACAGATTCATTAGACTCTCAGTAACTCTAAAATAAAATTATATTACACAGTTTATTTGGTGTATATATATTAGAATTTATTATGTTGATGTATTCATTCACATATATCAAAGTTTTTAGATCATGTCCTGTAGGACATATTTTATATTTTTTGTATCAAAGATAGAACAAGCCTTTATTTAATACATTACATTGTAGTTTGCTTAACCAGATTGAGCAGCATTTGAAGCAACCTGCTGTCTGTCTTCTTTATGCGTCTTGATGCCCTAGCCTGTGGTGACAGGAAGACTAATGTATTCATGGTGCCGCCACAGTGAGAGGCATTACTTTACCTTTGCTTAATTGAGGGGAAACTCCCCTGACACCTGCTTAGCACAGCACTAAGCTAGCAGAGCGGCCACACTCAACCCTAGGAGCTCAGGCCACTGAACCCTGACTGAGAAATAACACAACCCAAGACCACCCAGGCACTGCCGAGGGGAGAAATGATTTAATAATGTTGATGAGATATTACACTAACCCTTCCTCCACTGTCTCCCTCTCGCTCGCTCTCATTACTTCTTACCTGGGGAGAGAGGCTGCTCTAACTCACTGCCTGAAGGTGTATTTAGATGGGGCTGCTAAATATTTTACACCCTAAAGATACAGTAAAAGAGGAAGCAAAAAGGTGAGCAAGAGGGGCAAAAAACTCATTGCAGAGGGTTTTGACATGGCTTGTGGAGGGTGGTTAGGGAGTGTAGTCAAGGGCAGTAAGGGCAGACTTGTAATTGGCTGGCACTAGAGTGTGTGTGTGTGTGTGTGTGTGTGTGTGTGTGTGTGTGTGTGTGTGTGTGTGTGTGTTCACAGTCTCACAGTCAGGCAGTTTTCTGAATACTGTAAGGCCAAATATAACGCTCCAGCCAGGCTGCATGGCTTTCAGGGTGTTGATGTGCTGCCATCACCTTGTACTAGTCTGAATGTTGATATCAAGTACAACAGACACAGTATATTATTTTCTTTGGGTTTCCAATACCAAACTCCCTCCTACCTCTACAGAAATACAGGCAAGGGCTCCATCTAAGACTCAGCATGACAGCTTGACTGAGCTCCTGCCACGTTTTTAATTGTCCCATGCCCCAGGGGCTGCTGGGAGCTAGCAGGGCGGGGCTGAACATTTTCTCTGGGGGGATGAGGAGAGGTGGGTGACAGAACACTTGGAGTGTCAGGTGCAGGTGCAGAGAAAAGAGATGTAGAGAGGGCTGACAAGCTAACCGTGGGGAGCCTAGTAGTGAGAAGCCATTCACTCAGAAGGGAGAGAAGAGGATTTTATATTAGGGAAAGCACACAGGCACCTTTCTCTCCCCCATCACCACTGCACTCACTGATACATATTATACAACTGTTATCTGGTGGTCTATTAACTTTGTACAGTACCAATAGGTTCTTTGCTCTGTGACTGATGGTACCCTCTGTCTTCATGTATGAGTGTGTTTCTTGCCTTTGCCAAGTTAATTTATGACCTAACACTTTCCCTGATGGTAACATGTTTGCATCATCCTGGTCACATCACACAACAGTCAGCTCAACTCTTGAATTAGATTTTTTTTCATCAGGTTTAGCTTGATTGCTTTGTGAGATCTATGACTTGACAGAGATAATCTTCTATCAAGTATTTTGATATGTATGCATCTTGATTGGTGATCTGAAAATAGGCAGCTGTCTGATTGGATTATCAACTGCATTTACATGGACTACACAGAGTACCTTATTCTACATATATATTTTATTAGCTGTTTATGGTATGGTATAGCTACATGGCACAACCCAATTAATATCACACTCCTCCTTCACATTATGTTGCAGCATCATTTTCTTTCCTGCACTTATTCTTATACCATATCTCTCTGTTGCGTGCTTTTGTATTATAGACTTGTTGTACTTGTTGTACAGACTCTTCAATAATGCTGTGCTTTGTACTATGCATCTCACAGCTACAGGAAAGCTGAGTCAGATGGTAGAGATTGCTTCTTTTTTTTCCAAGCTGTCTTAAAAAATACTTTCAAGACTCAGATTGGGATTCATAATCATTAGTTAAGGTGTCACATATCTAAAATGTTGGTGAAGGAGGCAATTGAGAAAGGAAAAGTCAGTGTGAATATGATTTCTGTGACTGTGACAGTATTGAGGTTGGGTTCACTGGAAAGTTTTTTGTGTGTATCAGTATTGTCCCAATTAGGCAAATTATTTTAAAAAATTGCAGTCCTTGTAAACATAATGTTTAAGCTGATGAATAAAATATCTGAACAATAGCAGGGCTGTTGAAGTGAAATGAATGAAATTTTGTGCAGCGAAGACGAAGCAGCACCGTGGTTTTCCTGTGTTGCCGGCACAGAGACGTCATCCAGCCAGTCATGCTGGGGTAGAAGCTCTGAAAATATTCATAAGGGGATTGGGGCTGCAATGATAGGATACCTGCTGTTACCCTGAGATGTTATCCAACTGAAAGTCAGCCCAGGCCCCCTCCTAGTTGCTGTGCTCTGCTTTAGATTGTTCTGCAATACCTCACAGAAAGGTAGACTGGGGCCATTATACCTCTGGCTCTGTAAAACTCCCTACAGACACTCAAAAACATACATGTGTGCTTACTTAGACCTGCACAAACATGCATGGTCATCGTCACTGCATCTAAACCTGGGTACATTTGTCTTTGCGTGTACAGATCGTCACACACATGCCCATATACGCCCACACATCAAACCAGATTGTGCTGTCAACACAAAAAGCTTCATAGTGGCAACATAAGCAGGTTGGCTTTCCGCGAAGGGTCAGAGTTGACTGCAAATTACAGCTGGTGGCTGACCAAGGCGAGTGATGGATCTCAATGCACTCAGTGTTTACCCACACACCTGCACCCCCACAGTTGAGAGAGACAGCAGCACAGCCGAGAGCACACAGCCATTTTGTAACACCTCAAGGAACTCTCCCTCTTCTCTTCCTCCTCTCCCTGTATGAGGAATAGATGAGGTGGTGCCATTAAGTGAATTTGCTGTTATTTCCCCAGGCTCTTAGCTGAAGATGTAAAACCTCAGCCAGTGAGGCAGCCAAGGATGACTGCCGACTCAGGCAGAGGCAAACACACACCACCTCTCTGCTACGCAGATGATCAGCTTTCATGCCTCTGTGTAATTTATCAAATTGCTTGGGCATGTGATGAATGGGCCCAAACTCAAAAGGAAAAAAGGCATTAGGTTTGCATTAGGTCGCTGTTATGCCCATGTAAGAGCTTAGAATTTAATTACAGTAAATGGTAAACATCGTATTCACATTTTCTGAAACAATAATTCAGTAGACCTAATTACTTTGTAGTTTTACAGACTACACTTGAGCGATTACACAAGTGGAATCAGCTTGTTAAATAAAAACTGTTCGATCCTATTACTTATACCACAGTCTACTATATTTTCTTAGTATGTAGAATGAGCAAGTAGACTTAATGTTCACTACATTTTCTTATAAATGACATCCTTACTGTGGAAGAGACTGGCTCTCTCCTGGTGATTTGTCACAGTTCCCCATTATAATACACACCGCCTCTCCTTCACACTCCAAATCCCCTTTCTCTTCTTTCTCTCTCTCCTCTCCCTTGTTTCCTAAATCATTTCTTAACATGTGTGTGGTTGCCCCCTCTCGCTGTGATTCTGATACTTCATAACGGCAGGAGGAAATTGAGCTGACCTTGAGGCTGCCGAGCTCTTTTATAATGCTGATGTATGGGGCTGTGGGCGCACACAGCCAGTAAGTGAGAGGCATGTTTTTATTTGCCAGGGAGCAGGGCCCAGTGTCAGGACACATAACAAGGTTCATTTCTCGCCCACTCGAGCTAGCTAGGATGTCGGGAAGCTTAGTGTCAAGCATTCAAGTTCACTAGGTCTGATTTACCTGCATTAGCCTTTGTCTACTGGAATAAGTTGCATCATGCTGCCTGAAGGATGATGATAGACCAAAGTCACAAATAGAGTTAACCCACTAGATACATTAGGCTCACTAAAATGTGATTTAGATGGTGCTGCAGTATTGCAAAAGTGTTTCTATCAGCAAGGCTTTTAGTTCAAGGTTGTACTAGAGATGAATTCACACAAGATTATTTCTGGCCAGTTGGCATTTTGTAGAGTCGGTGTCAGGGCAATCTTTTGTAAATGATATAATCTATTTGGCAACCTTATATCACCCCGGCTGTTATTGGTGTCATTATTTGTTCAGTGTAGATGGCCCACTTTCTTCTCCTCTGCAGCTCTCTGCTCATCAGTGCAATCAGCTTCCTCCTAACACAATCAGGCAGCTCTCAAATTACAGTCATGATTGAGACCAAGTTGGTGGCAGGAAAAGACAAGATGGCTTATGATGATTCAAGCATGAATGATGCTGCGGAGGTGGACACAATTAATTAATATCTGTAAATTATAATGTAATCAAAGCCCTGCTTCAAGTGGCAACTTATGATGCTTGAAAGACGCATTTTTTAAGAAGGGTGATAATTCAACTCTGTAGCAGCACTCTATTGATTTGTATGACAGTGTGTCAGGTCAGCTTTGCCATCCGTCCGTGCATGGGTGAATGAGAAGCAGTGTGAAGCACTTTGAGTACCAAAGTATTTCAAATGATTCTTGCGCGTACACACACACACACACACACCACAACAAAAAACAAAAAAATCCTTATTCTAGCGCTTTACAACGCCTTAGCATGTTTTTTCTTCTTGACAAGTTTATTTTATCAGGGCTCTTAGTTGGAAGTAACTCATGGTTACAGAACCCGAATTGTAATTGCTTGTGTCTCCTTGTAAGTCGCTTTGGATAAAAGCGTCTGCCAAATGAACTAAAGTAAAGTAAATAGGTAGAAAAGCGCTATATAGGTGCAGACCACTTACCATTTATGTTATTGTCAGCAGATTTTATTATTATGTACACAAACGAGTTTGGTTTTAATTTTGGATTTATACTAAAGATTTTCTTAAAGAAAGCAAAACGTTTAAGAACATCAAGTAGCATGTGTGCGTCTTTGCCATCTGTTTCCATTTCTGCTCAAAAATGACTTAAGCCACTAAAAAAAACGAAAAAAATATTAGTAACTAGTTGTTCTCTAAATAAAAATGTGTAAATCAGCGTTTTGCAGACACAATCTAGTCCAAATACTCATGTATATTATACTATTGTGTCTTATGGTGCTAATGCATCCATTATTAGTGCAATACTACTGGAGCAGTCTAATTTAGTATGATGGAATATTTATACACACTGGGATGTTTTGTTTAACTATACATGTTCAACAAAACCAGCGTACAATTACACAGGATGCAAGTTAGAAAGCATTTTCTTGAATGGATACTTGCTGGTTCATTGCTGGTTACATAGGTTTTAAACTAAAACCAGTCTAAACTGTTCACAATGGAAAATGGACAATAGAAAAAATATGCAAGCATTCATTTGTTTTTACTTTGAATCGTAATTAAATTTGGGTCTTTGTTTGTAATGGTAGTAACTGTGGTTGACATTAAGATGAGCGGAGGAAGCTCATCAGCCCTGCCAATTCAGCTCACTTCTCATATGGCACTGATCCACTTGTCTAACCCCATGTCTGCATGCTGTACTCTGAAAACAGGCAAGGGCCCAATTAATTCACAGCTCATCCAACAACACATTGACTGTGGACAAAATATGTTTTAGCAGCTTAACAGCGGCAGACTAATCAATTGATCCAGATTTTGCTGTCCATTGATCTTGGCGTATCCTGGATCCAGACAATTACCGTGTATGTATGATAATGAAATCATTAGCAGCCAATGGCAGATCTATTAGGGCAGGGGAAATGATACTAAAAACCACCCGAACCATGCATAGAAACATTTGCACTGCCAAATGCTGTGGAGAGTGGCCCAGATCTGCTTTGCAAATGCCTTCCTGTCACTCACCCCTCCCCACCTCTCCAACAGTAACATTGGTGAGGTGGAGAGGCAGGCGAGCCTGCTGGTGCTGCTGGCTGGCATTCTGTGTGCTGATGAATGTGCCGGCCTGACGGCTCAATGTGCTTACCTAATAGGAGCTGCTCTACTGTCACACTGAGTTTCTCCGTCTCTCTCTCTCTCCCCCCACTCACCTCACTCATGTCTTTTTCTGAAGTACTAAAGAGAGTGTTACACTTGGCTTCACACTGCAGCCTGCACACTCTGTTTCTCAAAGGTTAATGGAGCTGCCTCACAATGCGCACTAATCACCAGGTAATCGCTTTTGTTTGGCTTGATAGGTGACTAAGGTCGGCCATAACGACCAGCGCAGCCATTTTGAATTAGAGGGTTGGGATTCTGCTGGTTGCTAAATGTGCTGGCAAAGTTCACTTGAGATGCAAATGGTGGAGCTTTAGAGATTTTACCCATTTTCTTTCCCTGTCTGTAGATGCATTTACCTTTACCTCTTGTTGTAGTGTGTCTGCTATTTACATCTATTGGTCATATCCTACCACACTTGACACCCGCCTCTTTGAATGTAGAAATAGTAAAGATACAGAACAGACTATCTTTGGTTTCTGTGTGGAGGTGTTTGAAGTGGTTAGCATCAGCCTAGTGTTAAGATAGTGGCTATTCTGGCATGCATGCGGTGGACAGCCAGAGACACTGACAAACTGAGAGGCAGACTGAAGCCAGGGAAGTGAAGCACTTGTCTTTGATGTCGGACAGCTTCTGAAGGGCCATGGTGGTCATAGGGGATTGGGGTTTCAGTGCAGGATTTTGGGATTGTCGTGTCAAAAATGTTTCATCTGGGCTGAGTGTGTGCGTAAGCACTTGCATGTTCAGATATTAAAACTGAGACCAGCCAGCAAAAAAAGGAAGGACCAGGTAGTCTTTGCCATCACCCACATCACCCATGTGCTCAAATACAATAACCCTCAACTTGCAGAGCAGAGACTTGATCTTGCTCCCACATGAGCACACATACCAGAATATAGGAATGGACATTTCTAGGCCTGTTGAGTTTGCTTTTAGTTGTTCTTTTGTGACTAGTGAGAGAGACTAGATGTATGGGCAGTTTGTGAAAAGAATGATGTTGCACACCTTGTGCTATTTGGATACAGCCTCTAGGGAAAGTTATGAACAGATTTAAATTGATATAGGTTAGTCGCAGACTCATTTTAGAGGATTTTAAAACACCAAGAGACAGATGAGTCCTGATGTGTGTGTGCTTGATGGCCACATCGTCTGTCACAGTGGAAATACCAGTCACTGAAGGGATTGCAAAATCAATGTGAGCTATTCATACATGGATCTAATCCTGAGATTTGCTGCCATTTAAATGTGTGGTTATGGCATGGCTTTGATGCTCTAATGCTGTCAAACAGATGTCCCAGCTCAGCCACCCAGGTTAGACTGCACCTGGTGACACCATTGAGCCTGGGCAGTAGGTGGCCCACTTCCCACTTTATTTGGCCTCAGGTGGCTTTTATTGTGTGAAAATATGCATTTTAGTGTCATGGTGCATCTAGGAAAAATACAAGCCAAATGTTTAAATCAAATATCCACAATCCCAAAATCTTCTTTTGTGTGTTTGATCATGGAGTGAATATAAATTTTATATGCTTATCTAGATGGTTGTGTGTATTTGTGCTGCTTTTTTCCTCCAAGTGTCAGACAACATTATAACCCTCTTGCTGTGCCGTTGAACAGTGCTGAGATTGCATGGATAGAAATACTTGGATTTTATTCTCTGCACACCTGGTGGTTTTTTTTCAAATTCAAAACTGAACAGACCATTTCACTTCAAAATGCAGTCCGTATTCAGGAGGCATGTTGCATCAAAAGCATTGAATGAATAATAACAAAAAGTATAATTTTACATCCGGTTAATATCTAGGGGTTATTTTGTACAGGCTTTTTTGCCACTAGATAATTATTTAAGAAACCACCCACGCCCTCATTTAAAGAAAATTGTAAAGACAACATCCTTCATTCTACAGTGACCTGTATATTTACTTATTTTATCTAGTTATCATGGCTAAGGTAATATTGATTTGTTTTGCAAAACTTTAAGCCAATGGAAATAAGTAGCTATCCACTGAACGACATGAATAGACTTAGTGTACGTAGTAATTTGATTACATATTTAGTAATGTACATAATAGAGAAAATTGAGTAAAGTGAACAGTTTGTGAAGAGAATGACACATTTGTGCAATGATTACAACATTTTAATGAGGGGGATATTATTTGTAAAAATCAAGATGTGTATCTATTTAATAATTAATATGTTACACCTCATACATAACTGCAGGCATGCATGCACAATAGAAGTGCACACATCCCCAGTGTGTGCAGTATTAAAATGCTTACATTGAAATGTAGCAGATTGATATTGTGTGTTTGTGCGCGCGCGTGCGTGCGTGTGTGCGTGTGTGTGTGTGTTTATGTGTGTGTGTGTGTGTTGCATTTCTAGGTGTTAAAGAGAGTAAATGCAGGAAATCTCTCAGTGTGCGGATGCTGAATGTGAAATGTCAATGTTATTGAACAGGTGCTGCGAGGCAGAGCTGTGATGTTTTTATTTCCAAGCTCTTGTCGAGCGAGGCAGAGAAGAGAGGGCTCATGGGATAATGGGGGAGGTTCAGGAGTGGGGGACTCTGTGTTTGTGTGTGTGTGTGTGTGTGTGTGTGTTTTACAGTGTGTGTGTAGCAAATATGAGTGCCTAGATATGTGTGTATCCAGAGAGGTCTATTGAGAAGAGGGAAATGAATACTGGCTTAGACTAAATGCTCACAATCTCATCATAGAAAATGTTAACAGCTCTGTGAATGGTATTATTTTTCAGTGGCTACATTTACCATGTGTTTATTCCCCATGATGCTAAATACGGGAGCAATCTTCACCCATACATCCACCTCTACTGTCAAGCTGTTATCACCTCGCTTGTACCATTTACTCATCATTCATGTTTTTTTCCCCTTTCCTCTGTTTGCTTTTTTCCCTTCAGTTTTTCTCTTGCAGCCTGTCGTTGTGTCAATACTTGTTGAGAGGCAGGGTGGCAGTGTACTAGAAGGTGGATGCAGTCAAGGTTAGTCAACAATGTTTTGTGACAGTGGAGCGCTGACTAACGCAGCATTTTCCTTTGGCCTAACCCCCCCCCCCCCCCCCCCTCCTTCTTCTTCTTCTCCCAAAATATCTCAGTCTACTGGGTGGGAAAGGAACAATGATCATGTTCTCTATCTGCCCTTGTTGCTCTGAGCCTTATTCCTCTCCATCATCATCTTCAACCCTCAATGTGCTTCATTTTCTCCACTGTCGTCTTCCTCCTCCTTCTCCCAGCCATCTCTGCTGATACTTTCTGTGCTACTTACTCCTGTCATTGTGTCCTGATGCTTTATTTCCTATTTTTTAGCATTTTTTTTATTTTTTAGCCGGTCCAATTCTGTCTTTTGGCAATGCCTTCAAGCTACCAGTCTGTCTTTTTCATTATGCATTCTGCTTTGCGCGTTTGAATTCCAATGAATTTATGTGAAAATGTGATTTTTGTCTTATCCGTTGCGTTCACCTCTTCAGCCATTTGAAAAAGAGGTGCGAAAGTGAGAAAAGCGCCTATGGAATGTCCACAACAGCAGCAGACAATCCAATCACAATATGAAGGGGGTGCAGTTCAAAGCAGACTAGCAGGTTACTTAATGAGTTTAGTATTTGGCTTGCTGTGGCCTCGGCACATCCCTTCCCTCCTGCTGCTTATGTGTACAGGAACAGAGAGAGCTATGGCTTGTGCTGCTTTCCTTGCTCTTCATTTTTTCCCTACTCTCACCTCCCATCTTTCCCTCCATCCATCACTCTTCCATGAGCTGACTTGAGCAGCTAACGCTGCACCAAGGCTCCTCTGTCTATTCCCCACTGTTCCTGTTCTAAAGACAGTTAGCATGCTGCACGTTAGGTTTCTGCTCTACCAAGGATCGAATATCAGCAGTGTTACTCAATCTCTCGTTTGCTCTGTCTCTCCCACTTTGTCCCTCTCTCTTACACACACATACACACACACCCTACCCTACACGCATATCTATTATATGTTAGATGCTTCATGCATTATGCAGAATATGTGCATCCAAACAAGCAATTTGCTGAATTTCCAGTTCACCACTTCTGAGTCGTAATTCTCACTGTTGTCCACAACAGCATAATGAGAAACACAGCTCCATGCTCAGGTGATTCATAAGTCTAAATAAAGACAAAGAATGGCAGACTTGCTATGTAATCATAAATGCCACTTTAGTGCATTATCTCCTCACCACTGACATCAAAGAGCCAGCTATTCTTCACGTTTCAATCCTGTAGGTGTTGTGGTGCAGGGGGCAGTGTCACATCTGGTGTAAATCTTGTTAACGCACATATTAAATTATGGTGCTAATAGTTAGGGTGGGGGGGAATCTAAAATGACGTTTTTGTTTTTGTTATAATTGAGAGGGATATTGTTTATAGTCTGTTGCTTTATTTGTGTATAAAAAGATTTAGTGCTTTTGGGGATCTGAACCAGTGAGGCTAACCTAATATATATTCTGCATAATGAGTGAGCTTCCCACCTTCATACCTATTCCCATTAATTTCCATTTTGTACCTTTATAATAAACCATAAATAAATCTTGCATGCATTAGTAAATGTAGCTTTCTCCGGTTGCAAGACTGTTGCCAAGCTTTTTATCAACTCCCACAGCGAAATGGTTGATTCTGAACGCTGCAGGGGTTGGAAGGCCAAAGCACAGTTAAGTGTCTCCTCTTGACCTCAGCACTGATCTCCAAACTGTCTGCTCTGACTGCACACAGACCGATTTTACCCGTTCGCTCCCACAAAAACAGTCTAATCTCATAACGCAGCCTCAACACTCTCTGTATGCTGTCTCTTTGAATAACACAACATTTTCTCACCGCAGCCAGTGCTGACATGCTGACCGTACATTTGCCTTTGAGATTACTTCTCTTTGCTTTTATTCGTGGCAAATGGAAAAAAAAAAGGAATGTGAAGATAGTGATATAGAAAAATCCAAAATGTGAAAAATTAGCTTGAATGATTGGAGAATCTTGTTGCTCTGACCTAAAATGAATGCGCCTAATCCAGTTACCACTGTCTATCTGTAAACTAGATGCCTGAATCATTAGCTCACACACTGAGAGCAGTCAAGTGTGACCAGTGAGGAATAATTGATCTCTGAAAGCGTTGGTACTGGAAGAAAAAAAAAAAAAAAATACAACTATGTGGGCCATTGCGCCATATTGAGCACCTTAATATGCATGTCATGAATAGCTGTGTGGGGAGTTAATTCCTTTTTGTTTTACACATTATAAGCCTCTGTTGTGCCTCCCCCACCTCCTCTGTTAGCACAGCAACAGCACTAAGCTGCACCTCCACACACTGTCCATGGGGTGGCAGTGTATGGAGGTGAGACAACCATGTGCTCTGTGTGAAATGGAGCAGTCACTGGTTATCTGAGCAGATTAGCTTGGAGACAGTAACCACACAGGAATCGCACACCCCAACCGCCACACTGTCTTTTGCTTTCATGAGCAAATGGACACCATTTCCTGTGCAGACTGTTGATCACATTTAGATAGTTTCATTCTTCTTGAATAGTATTTTCCTAACTGGACCCAGAAGTAAACATCAGACACATGCACTGTTTATCCTGCTGTGTCTTTGTTCACAAAAGGATTTGCCTGTAATGTAAACTTCCTCTTTTGCACCACAGCCTGCACTCTCTGTCTCTGTGGCCCTTTTAGAAATACAGTCTCATTCCTCAGAGCCTGTTCTTAGTGCGGCCACGGCAGGCTGAACTACTCTTTTATTCAGATGAATGAGGCACTGTTTTGCCTGCAGAAGCAGACAGTTGATGTGAGTGTTTGAAGAATGTCAGTGGAAAATCAGCAACTTAGTGAAATAGTATCTAAGGTATTACATATGTGTATTTGTTTGTCTGTTTTTCCTACTATAGACTTGACTTCATGGCCACATCTTTTTACCTGTTTTTATAAGCACTTCACACCCTTATTTTCTTTTACCTTAGCTTATTTCTCAATTTCAGAAAGCTGTGATGCAATGGAAAATGTGGACCTTTTGTGTGTGTGTGAATTCAGATATAGACAGGTGACAAAGGAAAAACTAAGATGAAGCGTTTCCACAGAGAACTGTGCAGCTTGGCATTGATTCCAGTAATCTCTGGATGAAAATTATTCTTTTAACAGATATTCCCTCATTGGGTGTTTTGAAGATGGTGATGAGGCACTGTCCAAAATCTCCTAAATGTATCCAGTTGGGTTGCAGGCCATACGCACTGCAACTGTATGGGTTTAGATGTATTTCGTAAGGCTAATAAAAAGGCTGTGCTTCTTCTCACTAACATTTCATTGGTTTGTTTGCCAGGTGGCAGCTACCTCCATCGAAAAAAAGGTTTACTTCATATGCAATAGTTTTACCAAATGACTGCTACAAGCATGTTTCACTCTCTTGAGTAGCTTGTGTAGCTTGGCAAAGAGATTAGACATATGTAGCCTACAAGTATCTTGGTATCTTGGTTTTGGCAGACTGTTTCCAGTCTGCCAAATGTGACTGAATAGCTATGTAAACAAGATGGCTATGTGAGGCTAGACCTTGTACTGATTGCCCAAAGTGAAATACCATTCTTTGGCTTCTCTCACATTTTTACAACTGTGTTAATGATTGTAAATAAAGGCCTGCTGGGTAGCAGGTTAATTAGTCCACGAGCTGTCTGATTTAGATTGTCTCCAAAGGACATTTTGAGTTTCAGCTGGTCTTTTGTCTTCTTGATAGAGCTGTTTTGTAAACAGTAAAAATGCGACCTCTTATTTTTAGTTACCGAGGTGAGGAGGAAATGTTCTTATAAGGTAAAGCAAAAGTCACAGAAAACCTTGTATCTTCGTATCCACAAGTAGTTAACCATACTTAGTTGAGCAATTTTCTTGAGTTACTTTGTTAGGAGATTGGAAAGGATTGTTTTATTGCTTTCCCCCTTCTCTCAAACCCTTCCAGGCACAGTTTCGGTTTTAATTAGTCGTAAGACCCTATTTTCCCTTTGGATTCTCCCAACTTGTAAAGTGCTCTCTTAAGAATCTGTGAAGGCTAAACGGGGCAATACATGACGTTAAGGTGAGGGGGGGGCTATCAGCACTTGCTGAACAGTAACTTGAGCAACAGTGACTTCCAGCAGCAGTCACACAGTCTTCGTGCTTTATGGATGTAGTATGTATGATAAAGAGAGTTTCTGCTTTAAAGCCACATCTGGAAAAGTACCATTCAAGCTTCTAATATGAGAGGAACTGCTCCTTTAGATAATACCTGCCTGAGAAGGGTAACATGGTCTCAAGGTTCAATCTAACACATCCGTTTTCCTCCCTGTATTATGTTTTGGCAGCAGTGAAGTTAGCTTGTTACACTGCAGAGATTTAGTCATGTGTTAAAGTCGAGCTTCTGAAGTGCACCCCCACCACCACCACAACTGAACCCTCCCCTTGTTTTACAAGTCTGTTTTCTTCTCTCAATCCCTTTTTCCTTCAACTTTTCTGCTCATCCCTGGTGAATGTATTAAATGAAGTTACTAGATATGAGTGCTTAAGAGGCCAGGGCCTTTGAGGCTTGCCAAGTCTCTCACAGGCTTGGCTCAGTCATCCATGTCACTTTTTTGTTGTTTCAGCTACTGGCTGACTTATTTGTGTTGCACTTTCTTTCCCTCTCTCTTTCACTTGCTCTCTGTGCTTGCTGCCTCTGAGTGGCTTGTTTTTCTCCGGCGTGGAGAAATCAGGCTAAAGCAAACAGTGAGTGTCAGCCACAGCTTTTGTTTAATATTCATTTTTAATGAGAGTAAGTGGCTACAGAATCCTATAAACCATAAATGCAGTAGTGAGACTGAGGAAAGGGGAGGTTGGGGGCATGTTGGCCTTTGATTCAGTGGCGGTCTTGCAGTCTTTTTGTTTAGTAACACTTGTACTAATTATGCTTGATGTGGATGAAGAAAACTATTTAAAGTGGTAGTTTGTGTTGTTTTATTGTGGCACTTTTTCCCTCATACATCCCGTCTGCTTTTGTTAGCCCTCGCAAAGAATGGTTCCCTTTAATAATCTTTTACAAAAAGTGTCACAGGAAAGTGTAATTTTTCTCTCTTGAGCAGCACATGGCTCTGTAAGATTTCATTTCCTCTGAATTCACAAAGCACCAAGTAACCCGTTTTTGTTCTGTATGGATCGAAGGCATAGTAGTTGTAGAAGGGGGTGCTCAAGGAAAAGGTATTGTGATGGGCTGTTTGAATGCTGAACAGAATTGAATAGACACAGTCAGCTTCCCAGATACATGCTTAGGCCTGTAGAATGTGGAGTGCTTTGCTTGTAACTGCACCGGTTGTCTCCTTTCATTATCGGTTAATGGTGCCCAACTTGACAGAGCCATGTGATAAACAGAGGAGCTGTGAAATCCTGGAGGTGGAGTTCTCCTCTGCCTGATAATGGGATCTCATCTGCCAGGGAGGGGAGCTTGTCCCGCCAGCCAATCCAGCTTTGCTGTGCCCTGCCTTCAGACAGGATTCACTGCACTCTCCCTTCATTGCTGTCTTGGGCCAACTTAAGCTTCACAAACCTGCTGAGAAAGGTTAGCATTTGACTGGTTTCTTTATTTCAGTGTAACTGAAATATCATTGAATTCCTTTCAGGCATGGATTGTGCATCAGAGATATAGAGACATGTATTTCCGTCTTTTTATCATCTTGGATCATCTGAATGTTTGTGTAACTCAGGAAAGAAAGGAGACTGTGTGTGTGTGTGTGTGTGTGTGTGTGTGTGTGTGTGTGTGTGTGTGTGTGTGTGAATATCATAAACACTGACCTTGTGAAATGTATACATACCATGATAAGGGAGGAGCTGTGGCTGCTGTGGTGTTGGATTACTACGTTGAGGGGGGTACGACTTCTGGCGACAGCTGGAAAAGGTTTTACCAACACTTTGTTGCACAGCAGAACCCCCCCACCCCCACCATCCCTGCTGTTGAAACGACCAGTGTGGTTTGTAGCAGAATGAAGGACCCCCTGCACGCCACCCTCAACTCAGTTTCTATTGATCTTTACTGCCTGTCTCTCCTGATGCCCGTGTAAGACTTAAGTGCAAAAAGAGCCCAGTGCACAGACTATTTGCTTTAGTTAATTGGATTTTGACACTGATCAAATATCATGTTTAAGACAATGAAAATGTGTCAAACTACTTGCTCAGCAAAATGAAAATCGTCCTATTAATTTATAGCTAAAAGCAGTCCATCTTTGTTTTCCTGCTCCTCTAGGTGTAGACTGTCAGATTTTTTCACTGGTAGCATTAAGATGAAGAAAAAAACAAATTGTATTGTGTATTTTCTACTACGAAATGAGTACTGAGACCTTGAACAATAACCAGGATCACATTTGATGTGATGTGCAGACTAACTATTAAAATCAACCTCCCGAATACTGCTAATGGACAATTCACATTATCATCTCTTGCTTGTTTCAGCCTTTTAATGGGTGGGGTGACTAATTAATTCATTATCCAAAAATGCAAATGGGATCCACAGGCTTGTGCAGTTTTCAGTCGCCTCCCTCTTGTATATTTTCCAGAAGATGCATATACCAATGTTTTCAGATATAAATTAGCGACCTGTAATTTTAGTGAAAACATCTATTTATTTTTAACCATGATAATATGTTAGTGATGTGCAGGATTCTGTGGGGGGAAAAATCTACGCTATTAAGCCAGTACTACTACTACAGCTAGCTTTCACAGCTCTCATTGTCTCGCGTTAGTGTTTTCAGTCACCTTCCCATAAGCGTTAACATTGATCGGTTGTTGATCGGTCGGGCCACTTTGGCTGCCGTGTATGTCGCTCCCTGATGCATGCAAACACACACTCGGTGCAAGCAGCCTTTCCCTGCGGGGCTGCCATCACTCACCATCCACATTGGCGCCCCCCTTCCCCCTCATCCAAACACCACCACCACCTTTTGTCCCTGGCGATTATTTGAATCCAGTCCATGTTTTTGTTTCGCTCGGATTTTTTTTCTCTTTTTGAGTGTGGTCGGGGTAATTCTCCTTCACTAGTGTCTGGATAAAGAGAGACTAGGTCAGCCATGTGGATGCGTCTGTTGAACAGCTGAAGAGGAGGAGGAGGGGGGGTTTACAGAGACGGAGGGAGCGATAGGGAGAGCGTGGAGTGTGCGTGTGCACAGGGAAGAGAGAAAGAGAGAGAGAGCGAGCATGTGTGTGTGTGGAAAAAGGAAGCGGAGCCTGTAAACGGTGAACTCGCTGGTTTCCAACCCCTCGAAACAACCAACAGCGCCGCGTTACTTTTCATGTGGACACTATCATCGACAGCAGCAACAACACAGCCACAGGGAATATGAGCAGTTTCGAGGGGGGGGCTCGCTCACGTTATTGCGCGTTTGCTCGGCGATTTCGGACGTGAACAGGCTCAGTAAATTGAATCCGTCTTTTGTCGAAGCAAGTGCTCGCCTGATCCTCTCCGTGCGGACAGCGGCTCTTTAAAAAAAAAAACCGGGAGGATAAAAGTGTTCGTGCTCGCTTGGCTTTGTCCCGGTTCTTGGATTGGGTCCAGCTGGCTTGGCTTTTTTTAAGTTCGTTGGGTCACCTCGGGCAAGACTCGCGTTTTCAACTTGTTTGCAGCAGTCTCTGGGACTTCAAGAATCACCAGACTGGCGGGTGAGTAGTTGAATACAAAAAAAAAAAAAATTCAGGATGGTTGTGGCTGAAGGAGGAGGAGGAGGGAGTGGGGGGGGCCTAGACGGAGGGGGGATAATATGTGGGCGATAAAGAAACAGAATTTGAGCAATAGGGATGACTAAAGTCGGGCGGCACTTAGACTTTGAGCTAAAAGCGTCCTAATTTTGTTTGTATCCGGTGTAGGAAACGCGTGTGACCTCGAGTCTAACGTTTGTGAGCGCTCCGGCGACTGAAAGTTGGCAGCATTGTTGTAAAACTTGACTCTCTCAGACCCTCGAGCAAACTCCGCGGCCTGGCCAGCATGTAACACGGTCTGTGTGTGAGAGTTATCTAGTAAACAAAAGCAGAGCTTAAATGGCAACTCTGCTGCCCGGGAAACAAACATCAAAGGCGTAAAAAGTACTTGTGCATTTGAGTAATAAATCAATTTCGAGGAAAGACAAAAAGTTGCACTTTGACAGGGAAAATGCTGAACTAGACCTTGATGAGTCAGTGGCACATTTATCTGGCGGCTGGGATTTCCCCGTGTTTTAAATAAAGGATTGGGTGTTGGATTTACAGCCTTGCTCAGGTCATAAATTGATTACTGGGCAGTAATAATGAAAAGTAGTTGAGTGTTTGTGAAAGAAGAAGGGTAGGGGATTGTGTGTGTGAGAGGGAGAGAGAGACCGGCTGAACCAGTTGCAAACTGTTGAAGGACCATCAAATTAGCTTGACTTCCCCCCTTCAGCACCCCAGAGGCTATGAACTCTGGTCCAAGCACATGCAGCTCTCACTGTGAGGGGGAGAATGGGGGGGGGGGCATATCTGTGCCTGTGTGTAGTAAAAAAGAGCTGGCTGGTGGGATGTTAGTATTTAGCAGTGGATGGCTTAGGATTTAAAAGCAGACTACAGTTATTTGTCTGAAATCCAGCTTATCTAATGTTTTCCAGTTATAGTCTATCTGAGGAGGGGGGTTGTTTACTGAAATCACTGTAAAATTGGTTATAGCAATGTCATCATGTGACACCAATCAGGAGCTTATTCTACGGGATATGTGGCCACATAGGCACAAAGAATGCTTCATCTCTGAAACAAGATTCAAATCTTGAGAATGGGGGGAAGCAGTGATTGCCTTCAATCTCTACCATATAAAAACAATCCCTTCCTGAACCTCCACTGCTGCATTTTTTAACTGAGTTTATTGCACGAACTCTGTTGTTGCGCTGCTAATTGTGAGGGGCTAATCTCCACCGTTCGCAGTTTCCTGTGCCAGTTTTTTGTCCCCTTTGCTAACTGAGAAGTAACTTCAGATGTGATAGTAAGAGTGCAACACAACACGGCCTAATGTATGGACATGAGCACTGCAGAGCCTGGTTGGTTGTTGGAACATAAAGAACATCTACTCCACCTTAAATAAAACATTTAGGGACCTTTAAAGCTCAGATGGTTTTAAAAGTCATATGAATATGTGACATTGTGTAAGTCACGAGGTACAGTTACAGTAAAAAATTTAACAATGGTTGTCTTTCTAGGTGTGCCTCTAACTCACAGCTCTGGAGCCGAACAGCCAGCTGCTTCTCTCTAAACTGAAATAGGAGTTATTTTTGTTTTCAGTGTTGTTAACAGATGGAGTGTAAAGATTTTACACATAATAAGCCACACTTCCCCTTTACTGATGAGTTTCTCATGGTGTCTTTTTTCATGAGTTTATTGGCTAAAAATATAGCAGCATGAACAAGGCGGGGTTTAAGCAATCAAGGCAGTCATATGTAGGTGACCCTGAAGCTTTTGAAGAAACTCTTTTGTTTCATGCCATGAATAAGTTTTTTATTCCCAATTTACACTGTTAAGTGGGAAGACTTGTATTTTGAAGATTTGCCGTTTTGAAATAGCATCCTCCTCACTTCCCCAGGGGTTAGGATATCAATTTAGTTTCACTACTTGTGGACTGAAAGAAAGAGGAAGTGGTCAGTCCTTTTAATGGAGCTGTACACAAGAGCCCAAGTTGTTCTGGAGTGTGGGATTTCTATGGGGAGAAAGCACAACAGTGCCTAACCGTGAAGCTGCTATCAGATGAAAGTATAGCAGCCTTAATCTTAATTATGTACACACTGCTTTGCTGCTGTCAGTATCATTTCACATGATCTTTATTTGCAGTGCTTCATACCAGTGTTAGTGGGCAATTAAATCTGATGTGCAATTTGATCTGGGTCTGAGTCCACAGTCTGCGTTGTTGATTCGTGTAAACCAAGGGAAGCATAGTAGCAGTGTGAGTCACCCACATCGATAAACACAAGCCTCACCGCTGACAAGGTACAGAGAACTAGTAAACATTCATCTCACATACAGGCGTCTGTATGAGTGTCACCTCTGAGGAATCTGAGGGGTGGTATCCAGATCAAAGAGGCTGTTTCTGACCATACAGAGGGAGAGATGCTTCATAGAGTGAGGCTGTAACGGCTGTCTAGCTGCTCAGCGGCGGCTGAATGTTTGACAGGGCATTGGGAAAACGTTATTTAATCTGCTCGCATGATGGCCCTCACTGGGATTGCACCACGCTGCGAATCTGCCCCCTTTTTTTTCTCCCTGTGTCAGGATGATGGCAGTTGCTATAGCTGGTGGAAAAACACTCAGGGGTTGTATGCGTGTTATTTTTCACACACATGTGATGTAATGCAAAAAGAATCAGAGAAAAACGAGTTGTAATTGATGCAGTGTTGGCGGGCCTCTCATTTTGTTTCTAATGAGAAAGACTGCAGGGGTCTGGATATCTTTTCCATTTGAGTGATGGAACTGTATTCCATTGTAATTACAAAGAAATGACCCATTATTATAGTAAGTTTCATAAATGAAAACAGATGTGATGTGTGACCCATTACAATCAAACTGTTTCTAAGAGGCTGATCAGATAAACGTAGGTAAATTTAGCCATTTGAATGTGGCTTAACTGCACATATCTCAGCCACATTAAAAGGTATCACTTGCAGTTACCCTCCCACTTTTGACCCCAATAATGCAGAAATGCACGAGCTGCCTTGTCATAAAGCCAGGTGGAAAATCAATGCGAACTCATGGCTTCCTGACCATTGTTGGCATTTCCATCCCCCAACACAGAACCAGACTCATGGTTTTAAGAAGCAAAGATATTATTTTTATTTTTCAACGGATTTTTTTAATTGGAGCAAGCTGTCTCTGCACTTCCTGACCTATTGTCCTTGCTGATAGTGGTGTACCATGTACTCTTGACTCATTTAGAATACATTAGCCACAGACTGACATAGTACTCATGAAACGGTAGTAGTGCTGCGAAGGCAGTACCCTCTGGTGGGTGACGACTGAAATAGAGGCTGATGAAGGACTGGAGAGTTGCTTTGATTGTTCATAGAAAATTTCATCTAATTTGTTGTGTGCACAGAGGAAGTGCCGATATCTTTAATTAACATAAACCTCAGGAGCAAACGATGAGCGAGAAATTGAGATAATTGAAAATGGGTCCTATCTCCCCCCCACCCCCCCCCCACCCCCCCTCTGTCTGTACATCCTTAAAGCAGCTGAGCTCGTCAGAGGGCACTTTCACACATGTTAAGTGGGGGGGACATCTGGCCTCGTTAATTCAGTGTATGGACATAAAGTGGAATGGCGGTCCCTACAGGGCTGCCTGCTCTGAACACCTTCAGATGGAGTCTGTGTGTCCTCCCTGTTGACTGTTCCTTTGACACCAGGTCTCACACTTCGACAAGAACAACCTTGCAATCTTGATATGACGTTTAAACACAAGTGCCGATGTCCAGTGGAGACTAAAGTAGCAGTCTTCACACACTAGAAACTGAAACCGGTGAATGAAACCACACAGTAGAGCCTTACCGTAACACTTTACCATTAATCACAACTACACAATCTGTGTCCATTAAGCGTATGTATTATGATGAGTGTGTTTTCTAATATACCTTACATCCCTGCATCCCCTGGAATGGTAGCCAATAATCAATTGACAGCAGCGGGGAAGCATTCATGCTGCGGCCTCATATCCTATTTTAGTGAGTAAACATTTAATGTGTTTAAATGTATCACGACTTTATTTATGCATAGAATCTGCTGTTAAATCTGAATTATACATAAGCCACTGAATAATGCATCAGTGCCATTCCTTAATGATTACTTGCCAGGCAGGGAGTGGTAATATTTGCTGATAAATTTAACCATTGATCTTGCTTGTGTTTAACTAGAGATGATGTTTGCACCATTTTGTGTTTTAGGGTGTTTTTTCTGTCAAGGATATATTAAAAAGCAAGCTAATTGTCTTTTTTTTTTTAACAAGATGTCTTTTAAAATGACAAGTGAGCCCTAAGGACTGAAAAGTAAAATGGATACAATCTGGACTCTATGAGCACACGGCTCTGTAGACGTAGATCTCAATTCAGCTTTTTTCTATAATACCAGAGCAATGCCTGTGTATTTACATACTGCTCTCTTCATGGCTGCTTTTAAAATGAGACCTTGATAAATCAATGTCCAATTACAGATTTCTTTTTGTTGGGTTGTGACTGTTATACAGCAGAGTATGGTTGTTTGAACAGTCTAGACAATGTCTGTTAAATTGGTAATTTATCTGTTACTCAGCGATGGTTGTCTTTTGGTACAGCATCTTTATTGGCGCTGCTCTTAACAGCCACACTGAGCTAGAGTATTGGCACATTATTCATATAATGCTCTGAGCTTAGCATTGCCTGAGCTGTGAAGCGCAGTCAGTTTCTGTGCAGATTTATTGCTTGTCCTCACAATGAGAAAATATTGACTTGTTGTCACTCACTCATTTGATTACTTGTGTGGGTGATTCTGCTTTTCATTTGTCACCCTGGCAACGTAACTGGGAAAACACTGCACCATCCACTTTTTTTTCCAGTAATGAAGCACTGGAGCGTTGCAGACTATCACATCTGGAAAACCTCTCTCTAAGCAGGAATGAATGTCTTTATCACTTGCGATGTATCATTGGCACTTGTCAGCTGGGCTAGTATCCACCAAAACCTAGCATTTGACAGCCTTTCTCACTCAGAATATGCAGCTATCTGGGAGTGATGTTCCCCAACTATTCTCCACTTTCATTTTACAGCTCAATTAAGTGAGATTTATCTGTATATTTACAGTGTTGAAGAGTAACTCTGTTTTCTTTTGTCTGTAAGAAGGGCATCTTAAAGGAGTCTGGCGCTGTGTGTAAGCCAGGAGATAATGAGAGCACCTTACATTTAATCTAGCAGGATTCATCATTGGTCTTGTTCTCCCAAAAATAATGAGGTAGACAGTAAGGGCTGCCCTGGGCTGCATGTAGGGAGATGATCTCTCTGAACCGGCAAATCATTCCAGTTTTTTTTAATGCTAAAAAGACAAACTAATGACTATTCTTGATGTGCGTCAGTGTTAAGTTAACTAGCATTAATTCACAGAAAGATCTAATGGGCTTGATTGTCAAGCTGAGTCGAGGCACTCAGTGAAAGGCTTGAGCTCGGGAGGGGGGAGTGTAATTGTTTTTGCTGGCAGTGATTCTCTCTGGAAAGGATGACTGCATAATCCAGATATGTAAACAAGAAGAAACTAAAAGGCAATATGCTGATACCTTGTCTGTTTCCTCTTGATCAACCTCGGTTTTGAAATGAAATTTCTAAGCTCTGCCCAAACACTTTGGATTCAGATTGGCAGTAGCGGCTGTTTTTACAAACCTGTGTATGCTCAACTAAGCATTTCAAACATGTAAATCATATGTGGAAAATGGAGATCTTGAGGAAATCATTAACTGTGACAGCGCACCATAAAACAGACAGAGGGAGAGTTAAAGACAACAGATGCTCAAAGGATTTGATTCTGCTTATTGGAGCATGACAGCTATTTAGTTCAGTAGAGAATTTCAATACTTTTATAGTAGACAATGAATTTGTGTTTTGCCAATGTCCTGACAGTCAGCTGTTCTTCAGAAGCATTTATAGTATTTATTTAATGTTGATGCAGTTCATTCAAACATTTTTTTTTGTATTGTCGATTCTGGTGTCATTTTCACACACTCTGTGTAAAGTTGCTGGTTTTCCTGCTCTAGACATCTTGTAGTATTTATCAGGCTATAGAGCAGCGTAGACTTCCAGCTCTCATGTTTCATAAAGAACAAAGCTGCTCAGCCGTGTGCCAGTAATAGAGGAAGGCTGCCATGATAAAGTGAGCTGACTCCATTGTTCTGATAAAGATCAACTTAAGACCCACCGGGAACCAGTGCAGTTTGCAAACACACAGTGTTTGGGGGTTAGTGTTTGAGTCAGCGACAGGGCAAGATTGGACATCTGTCTCCTAGTGATCTATAACGCCCACAATCCCTCCCACATACTGTCGGCTTTGGCACTCAAGCAGCACACCGGTTGCTGTAGTACACCCAGCCACCCACAACACTGGCTTATCTCGCTAGCATAACAAACAGTGGGCTAACAAAGAGGATATAAAGCAATAGGACACATAGCAACAGAAGACCTTAAGAGCACCGTGCCATAATAACTCCTCTTCAAAATGGAGGCCTTTGTTCTGAGATTGTTGAAGCAGACATCATAGAAAGGTGGCAGCACATCTTTTTATCCTCAAACACACTCACTCCTACTCCCTCAGTCTGCTGTCGGTGAAGGAGATCCTTTGCCTGATAGGGCTTCAGAGACTGTTATTCCTCTGGGACTGTTGTTGAGGGGTTTCTGCAGTTCTGCCATACACTGATTAGAGGGACATTTGTAGTATCTTTTTTAAAAATGTGTCTTTGTTGCGGCAGTGGTGGAGCGAGGTGGAATGTGGGGGGCAGAAAAAGCCACAGTTTGGATAATTCAATGGTTATCACCTTGGCATGATCCGCCACTCTGCTAGATAAATATTTAATGACGAGGTGGTGGAAATAGAGCTGTTACAGACTGCTGGTGAGAAATTGAGCTTCTATTTAGAGCCCATACTGTTCCATACACTCGTGGCTTTGGTGGACAGCCCAAGGTTATTAGTTTGGTATGGGGGTAGTGTGTGTTTGTGGGTTGCTAAAGAGTTCCCAGTCATATCTTGCTGCAGTTATATGAAAGAGAGAAATGCCCTCAGTGATGGTATCGAGCCCGCACTCATGAATTCATGACAGACAGTCATCTGAACTATTTCCACAAGCGAAACAGCTGTATGTATTGTCCTTTACCACCTTAGTTTTGTAGTGTTTCATTCCAAATGCTCCTTGCCCTCTGGGTT
The DNA here is from genome assembly GCA_034779795.1 of Ctenopoma multispine. NCBI lineage: Eukaryota > Metazoa > Chordata > Actinopteri > Anabantiformes > Anabantidae > Ctenopoma > Ctenopoma multispine. Next base: position 10,573,132 of record JAUYWH010000025.1, on the reverse strand, counting down.
CTTGTTTGATGTCATTCAAGTCATGCAAAATTGATTGCGATAGCTTGCATCAATGTCTGCTGGAATGAAGTCATCACAGGGAAAAGGCAGTTTTACCCTACACTGATTCTTCTAACCTTACACTTTCACACTCAAGTGAATAGAACCTTTAAATTGATATCAGCCTTGCTTTTTGAGTTTGGGGAAGGATTATACAGTGAAGCCTGTATTAGGACTTGAATGTTACTGCACGGCTCATTTAAACACTGATCTAGGCTTTGCTTGATTCATCCTGTTTACTCATTACATGATAGCTGTGGCAAAAGCAATTACTTACAGCTTTCAAGTACCTTGCTTTTGGTCACACTGCGGCTCTTATTCATTTCAGTGGAAGTCCCGAAGCCCTGTGGCTTCCAATCAGTCCTGTGACTGGCATGTGCATGTAACATCTTACCACTCTGTGTAGGAAATGGGTAGGTAAACACAGCAGAGTCCTTGAAATACTTTCTATCCCTGCTATTGGATTACCAGCAGCCATTCCAGGCCTCATCTGTAGAGATGAGTGCCAAGATCAATGGACCTCTTAGAGCAAATTCGATTGAGACTGGCTTTGCTACTGCTGATCAGAGATTTCTTTTTTTGACGTAAAACAAAAAATTTAATCAAGTCAAGCCCATGTCCAATAGCCTGTATTTTCAGCCACTCCAACTCCCATAGACATCAATTAGGAGGCATTTCATATTCATTATTGAATTGTTGAGTTGGCCTGCCGAGAAGAAGTGTGGAGATGGAAGTAGCAAACTGCTGTGTAAAGTGATCTGGCCATTTTTGCTGATTGTAGCAGGAATGCTGCCTTTTCTCCAGCAGAGCAACTGGCATCATAAATAAGCTAAGAGCATGTTTTTAGAGGGATGAGGTGTCTTCTGCTCTGACGGTGAGCAGAGAGAAAGGGTTGAAGGGCATATTGACCCTCTTGTTCTGGAAAGCGAAAAGCAGACTCTTCAGCGCCCCTTGTTCCCCATTAATTATTGTTTGATGCTAATAAAGGAGGGGGGATGGGGTATGTTATGAAACATAATTATTCATCACAGCATTTCCCCTAGATGAGCGTTGTTCCTCCTCCTCTTGTGCTTAGTGAGGAAGTTGACAGGGCTGTCAGTTGAATACAGCAGGCTCAGCCTTTTAAGGAGGGGACAGGAGCGAGCAGGGTGAAGGGCACCATTTGGCCGAGTGATATATGAGGAGAGACGGCAATATGTGTAAGGAGCTGCTGAAAGAAAGATAGAAGGTCAAGGCATATTACACTCCAGCCATTTATTGGCTGAGTACATAGTCTGACTTGGACTGCAAATACAGTTGCTCAGCAGCAGTGGCCTTTTTTTGTTTATAAATGTATGTGTATGTGTGAGTTTGTCAATGGCCTACACATTTAGATTGACACGTGTGTGTACACATAGATGAATGCAGTACTGTGGTGAATATGCTCTCAGTGGCTTTTTATAAGCTCACAGATCCAGTGGGGAAGCTCCACAAACCAGGAGGGCAGGTATGTGGAGCTACAGAGACTGCAGTGGCAGAAGCACTAGAGGTCTTACATGAAGCACAGTATATGATGTGCTGGTATTGGATTCATTAACAGTTGTATTTTTTATACCATAAAGAAAATTGAGTTCACTTACCCCAGCACCGTTTATATTTATTCTGGTGCTCTTACAGTGGGAATAAAAAACACTTACACAATTACTCTTAATTTTAAGTCTCTGTTATTGGCACAGGCAGGGTAGAGCCTAGACAGGGTATTTTCATTGTCATTAATGGTTTACTGACGAGAGAAGTCAGTGAGACTGCCGTGGTCAAAGCCTAACATTAACATTCCAAGAATATCTGAGGCTTATTCAGAGCAACCCAGCCTCGCAACCAACTCAGTTCACCTTTGGTTTGAAAAAGACAACTGGCTGCCTGAGCTGTGTTGAGCAGTATTTTAATGCCATTGTTGCACAGTGAAGGATGCAATGTGTAATCCAATATATTGCAGTAGTTAGGGGTTTGGAAAGATGAAAATATGCAACTTGAGTTTGCTGGAGGCATAGCACACTATCAGTTAGGGATCAAGTCTCCATTTCACACATGAAAAGGCACAGTTAATCTGTGGATCACTACTGTACACTGTAATATTCAGCTTCTATTCAAATATTTTCCCAGAAGCCCTTTGTTCCAGGCTCCTGCTGCTAATGTTTCTGAAAAATAGTTTCCCTTTGTAGCTGATGTGTATTTTTAGGTAAAGACCTAAGCATTTGTTGTAGTCCAGGTAGTAAACCATGCAAGTATCACTCCTTCAGGCTCTTTAAAATTAATTGTGTGTATTTGTAGCCTGCCTGTGTGTGTGTGGCCTATGTGTTTGTGGCAGGGTTCACTAAAATGCCACTGCTGTAAGAGGGCCAGTCCCAGCCACTGCATGTTTTATGAGCTGTCCTCGGAGGATATGGAAGCTCTGAGCTCTGATTCTGCTTGTTCCAGCAGCGTTTGCATCATTCCTGGCTGCTTCCCTCTAGCCGTTTCTTTTCATGAGGGAGAGGAAATGTATCCAGAATTAGGCAATATTTACAACATAGCCTGTCTGTGGTTATAGTTAAAGAAGCATGACTAGCTGTATGGAGGCCTCACAGGCTCATGATTCACATTATTATGCACACTGCAGAGGGTGCCTTCCCCTCTGCCTAGGATCACTGGCCTGCATGACTGAGATGGTGGATGACAAGGCTGAACGCTACACTGAATATTCCACTCCCTAGTCACCTCCCCTGCTGACTGCTTTCTAAAGCCGTCCTTTTCCTTGAACAAATACAACTGGGGAACGTTCACTGATGGTGTCTGTTTACAGCGCTGGCTTCTGAGATATAACTCTGGTTGTGAGAACGGTGAAATCAGTGTGGAACTTAATAAACAAAAGGGTATGTTATGCTTGGAAGCTAATCCCTCTGTTTTATTTTTTTTTTGTACTAGCAGTTGATGGTGATTTTTTTAGGGTGGCAGTTGGTGGTTAAGGTAGAGGCGTTTGCATATGAAATAATAGCCCTGCCTAATTAGAGTTAATACCATCTTGTGGTATCTAGAAGTGGAGGTGTTTTTTGGCTGGATCATTATAAACGTTGAATGGAGGGATTGTCGTCCCCCCCCCCCCCCAAGCCACCCCCGCCCCGGCCATCTGCTCAAGGATTGAGCAGAGTTTGCCACCACATAGCTAAATAATTAAGGCGGAAAAATCGTGTTGTATACTGACCTAATGGCTTTGTTTTTGGGAGCTGTTTTAAAGACATCCTTCAGTGCCCCTGCTGGCCTGCGATGTCAGTCTGAAACCTCAGAGCTGTCTTATCTGTCACTCTAATGTATTTATGTTGGTTTTTCCTGTGTGTTGGCACGTCACTCTTGTGTGGCGTAGTCATTAAAGTAGCTGGGGGGTGTAGGGCAGCAGCAAGAATACATTTCCTCTTCTCCCACACTCATTTAGACTACCACTTTAAGTTGAACCGACGAATAGTATCGTTAAGCTGATAGGCAAGTCTGGGAGGAAGAGTGGGGATATTTGATTGCAGAATATCAGTGGAAGTGGTACATGGTTGACTGCTCAAATATTACAATCTCAAGAGTCCTTTCATTTCACAAGAAGACAAAATCGCATTCTTTCCTTTTCCTTTCACTAAATACATCTGGTTGAGAAAATGTCATGTCAATACTTTCCTTCTCTCTAGAAGGTATTTTATAGAGTAGAGTTTTATAGAGATTCATGTTTGAAGATGGACATAGATATAGATATTTTTAGTACATGTCAGCCTTAAATTTGTCCCTAGTGTGTATGTATACATCTTCTGACCCCAGCTTTACCTTTGGTTGCATTTCAATTACAACAGCATAAAAACTGAATCATCAGTACCTCTTCACAGTTGAAAGACACTAGATATGTGTTCAGATCAGCCAGGTTAATTCACATTGCAGTAAAGCAACTCAAAGATCTACAGGGAAACTCAATTAAAAGTCACATTTATGATAGCCTCTCTACCACCACATGCCTCACATTCTCTTGCTTCTCTTATCAATGACACATTGGGAGAGGTCCCCTCACTGACCTGCTCACAATTACATTTCTCATGGGTGCCTCATTTAGAGGGAAGGGGAAGGGTGACAATGGATAACTGTGGCATTTCCCTCGAGAGCCGTGTCAAAACATGATGCCTTGTGAAGCAGTCAGAGCAGCTGAAATGGCCTTCAGCTTCGCTCCAGACAGACAAACGTGGCAGACAGAGAGGTAGTGTGTCTTAAAGGAGCTGGTATTAGGCTGCAAAATTAAGTCCTGCTCACAGACCCTGTAGGTAATGGACATCTTGGGTTGTGGAGCAGCTCCCTCAGGGCAATTTGGAGCTCTCATAGAGAGCACACAAACAGGGACTAGAGGAGGATTTTGACTTACAGTATTTTAGATATGGACTAGAGGCTGTAACAACGCCCAGACGCTGGAGTATACGGTCTGATCCTTATGTCTGTTGTTGAACGTACCCGTTTGCATTAGTAAAATAAAGCATTGGATGGTATTGTCAGCCCAGGCAGTTTTGTGAATTGTCTCGGTTAATCTTTTTAGACAGTGATAGTTTATTGTTGGCCGTGGTGTCATTGTGCATGACAGTCTGTTGTTGCAGTGCTTCACTTTTTATCATGGGTGTCTCTAGGCAGGTTTAAATGTTCACGATGGAAAGCCCCAAGCTATCTTTTATCAAAAATGGCTTTTAGCTACTAAACTAACCCCGGATGCTGGTTAAATATGGAGCCGTTGTAAGCACAGCTTTGGCACGGGGGAAAAAAAGATGTGGTTATTCATCAGTGAATTGAAAAACAAGTGGAGCAGACAAGTGTCTTTGCTCTGCCAATGTGAACTAAAACAGAGAGGGCCTCAAGAGAACAAACCAAGCCATGATTGCACCAGGTACGACAAAGCAAAGTCAGGGTGCAGAGACCACAGAGAATCCCCTATGAAGTGGCCTACCCCTTGCCTCCAGCTGAGCCTTTCATTCTGCTGTTGTTTCAAGGGGGCTTGGATGGCAGCTCAGATTAGATCGCACTGAGTAATGGATTGGAGCTGACGAAAACCTGCTGCAGCTCAGCATCGCCACAGCTAGCATCTGAACTCTGCTGAGGATCTGGATGGTTTATTCAGATCAATTTGAGTTACCCTCTTGTTAATAACCCTGTGTATATTCATGCTAACATTGTTCTCCTCTAATCTGTATTCATGTGGGTATTTCATTCAATCCCTTTGCAAAGCCGGTCTTAAATCCTTGCCAATCACATTTTGCGACTTCATAATTCTCCAATTGAATATGCCATGAATGACTTTTCAATCTCTCTCTCAAAACTGTGTGGATCACTGTGCTGGCTATATTGTTGTTAAGATTCTCTTTTGCATTTAAATGTCAAAATTTCTAGCTTCTCTATTATTTGTTCCATAAAATGCTCTGTGAAAAAAAATGTCCAGCTTTTGCAAAATTCAAATTCAAGATAATCAATTACTAAATTTTGGCTCGATAAGAAAGAAATCCCACAGCTTTGTCATGCTGTATAGGTACTCAGGCAAAGCGTGAGAATTGGGATGTTTATCTTTAGACAGGTTTTGATTGAAACTACAGAGATGTGCATGGATTTGGGTAAATGTGGGAGTGATCGGAATGAATAAACACAGCTTTTTAAAAGGCTGTTCTGAAGAGAAGGAGAAAAAAAATCACTGTTTAGTAACAGAAACCTGCTGTGTGGCCATTGTGGGGGATGATGTGTTAATCGAGCCACAAACTGTGTGGTTTTTCAGGCCAGAGGTCTCATTTAAACAAGCTCGGAAAAGAGAAATGTATTTGAGTGAGGCCCCGCTGGCTGCTAGCCCTTGACTCCATTTCAGTAATGTAAATGGTGGATTAGGAGCTGTTGGCTGGAACCCCTCAACCCCTCTCCAGCCACTGTCCCCTCCTTCTCTTTTCCATTAAGACAGCTGGTATCTTTCAAAGGGTCCTGGCCTAGTGATTGATGTGTAATAGCTCCAAGCCTCACCTGCCCCCTCACAGCGTTATTCATCGGCCAGGCGGCTAGTGCTGCTTTCTGCTAAGCACTTTGTTTCCCGGGTAGTGGGTGGAGAACCTGCTCCCTTGCTTTCTCTCTCTCTCCACTGTCTCTTTGTCTGGTCTTTCTCAACCTTCAATACATTATGACTTTTAATTGCCACAGTATTACTACTTCGCTTGACGCTGACTCACTCCTTTTTTACTCACTCACTTTTTTCATCTTCACGTTGATGTTTTATCTGCATCAAACTACAGCTCCTGATGTGCAACAAATTAACCACAGGCTCCTGAACACATTGTTAACTGACTAGTAAAAAGTTTTAACACAATCAAACATGAGCATGAGTACATGTCTGAATGAAGAATTTTTAATAAATACATTTACATGTTAACATCAACAAGGTAGTTGGAGATGGAATTTGCAGTGAGGTAAAGTGTATGCAGATGCAAACTAATGGCACCAAGATTGTAAAGATACTGTTGGAGGCTTATAACCACCCACAACATCAAAAGAGAATAGGCCAGTACTCCATTTGCAACAGTTCACTCCTCGCTGGTTTCAGTAGAAGAGGCTTATGTTACTGATTAGAGGAGAGAAGAGGTGCTTAGCTCATACACAGATCTGGCAGCCCACAGGATTAGAGCTATGCTATCAAATGGTACCTTCATCAATGTTTTTATGTTCCTCACACCTCCAAGGCATGCTGCTAGATATGGACACAGGTGGGGGAGCGCAGTATGTATTTTGGCACACCAGTGGAGGTCTATATTCATGGTGTGTGCGTGTGTTTCCTTCCCCACACATGCGCATTAAAACTCACCCCTGCTCACATCTTCGAGTGTGCACTAATGTGTTCTTGTGTATATATGCTGGCAGCCCAGTGGTCGCCGTGGTAACTCATCATTAGGTAATTAATGGGGCTGTGACGAGGCTGTGGTTTAATCAGGCCCGGTGTTTGTGTTGAAGCCGACGACAAGAGCAGCTGCCCTGTCAGTTGGTGTCTGCTCACGAGATGACAGCACCCGCTGCTGAGGAGCTCTGTTGTCAAACGTGCTTTAGTGTGTGTGCCTGCCAGAAGCCTTTCTTCCATCTTTCCCTTTCCATCTATTCTTCACCTTACATTCTTTCCAGCTCAGTCAATAAGTGCATGTCTACTTGCAGACCTGCTGTGTATGAGTTTCATTTTGCTTTACCTTGCTCAATCTCTATTCTTTATCGCTCCCTCCATTTTCACTCTCCCTCTCCCACCCTGCTATCACGACCATGGTAACGCGGGTGCTGATTGCCTGGTCTCATCCCTCTGGGGGACGTAATAACTATTTCTAGTTAATTTGTTGCAGTGGGGGTGGAGGGGACTAACACTGGCAGTAAATGAGAAGCCTCTTTTGTAGGAACAGTGTGTAGGGGCAGTGTAGCTCACACAGCGTGCTGTTTCAGCTTTGCCCAGCTTCACTGTTTATGGAGGGTTTTATTATGGCATGAAAAAGTGGTAGCTGGGCTCTTTTGAGTGACGAACGGTAGCTGAAAATGGCAGTGGACTGGGCATGGCAAATGACTGGCTCAGCCTCTCTCCTCTCTCCTCTCTTTATTCAGTGGATTGCTGTGTTCTTCCTTCCAGAGCTGTCACTTCACATTAACGCAGTGGTGACTGTCAGCCAGAGCAGGGAGCTGGGGTAGGGTGCAGTCCAGTAAGCTAGTGTACAGACACATAACCACACACAGACATGCACAGATGAGTAAAATTGAGCCTGGTTTAATCACAGATGGTCTGCAGAGAAGTTAGCCAGTTAATTCTGTCGATGAGCTTTCTCCTGTGGCATTGCAAACGATTAGCAGCATCTTGAGGAAAAGCTCCTCGACAAATGATCTCAGAGTAAATCTGCTGGCTGCAAACCTCATCTTCAGCACAATGCTGCCTTTTTATGCCTATAGAATTACGACTTCACTTCAGCATATTGTGTTACAAATACTGCGAATGCTGTACCTGTCTTTTTACTTTCCTCACTCCTCACTTTTCCTTTTTCCCTTTAATAACTCTGTTTTACTGCCGCTCTGAAAAAATGGAAATATGTTTGAGCAGGAATATAGAAGATTCTGTTCTTTGACAAAGCTACCCGGTTCTCTCCAGAGTATACATGGTTGTGGAGGGGAGTGCCAGGAATTACTGTGATGTTGAGAAGAATCAGCACAGCTGCCTGATCTCTAGAAACTAATCTTGTATTTCTTACCCACAAAAGATCTCCTGAAGCACAAAACAACACCTTTTAGATAGAAAATAAAGCTTTTCTACTTTTATGAATATGGTTATTCACAGACGTATGCTATTTTATCTTTTTTTTTTGTTTTTATTCACAGCTTCTCTGAAACACTGGGGTAGTTGGTGTGGCCAAATTTTCCCTGGATTTGACTGGTAAATTCAGAAGACTGAAGCCCAGGCTCACAGTCTACCTTTCACGGAGGCCCAGCCGTGAGAGGACTGAGGAAGGCACGTGGCGGATCATGACGGCCGACAAAGAGAAGGAGAGGGAGAAAGAGCGGGATAGGGACAGAGATAGGGACCGGGACAAAAGAGAAGCTGGCAAGTCCCGCCGGCAGGACGGGGACCGTGAGAGTGAGAGTTCCAGGCCCAGACGCAGCTGTACATTGGAAGGTGGTGCCAAGAACTATGCAGAGAGCGAGCACAGTGAGGATGAGGATAACGACAACGGCAGCACAGGTGGAGGCAGTGGCACAGCAGAGGAGGCTGGCAAGAAAGGCAAGAAGAAGACTCCTAAGAAGAAGTCACGCTACGAGCGCACAGAGAATGGAGAAATCACATCCTTCATTACAGAAGATGATATTGTTTACAGACCTGGAGGTAAGTCCTACTTCTTTCTAGTCTAATTGAGTCATAAGTCACTGGTGCTGAACTTTCCCAGTTTACCAGTAATCATACGCCTACCATTAACATTAGTATGCCACTTTGTTCTTGGTAAGTTTGTTTTAAGAATTAAGACCTATTTTTAATTTACCAGTAACAGATTGAGTCATCTCTGTTACAAAAAGCTGCTAAGGGATTGCAGATTCTCCAAAGTGTCAACTCTCTTACCAGCAGAAGTACTCCCTCAGGCTAGAGGGCGATACATCATACAATCAATTCCAAGTAGACCCACTCTGTTCTTTGTCTTGGGCTAAGTCAGTAAAGCAAAGTGGTGCTTCACTGGCTGATGTGATAGTGATGACAGCCTTGATAATAGTTTCATCCCAACACCATCTCATTCATTTTAAGGCCAAAAGGCAGCTTCCTCAATGTTTGAGTTGCAGTAAAATGTCTTTATTACAATGGATGAACGAGGCTAAAAACAGAACTAACCTTTTCTGCAGCTGTAAACATGGCCTCTCTTTCACCTACTGTTTATAAATTGGCTGTATTAGAGGAGGGAATGTCAACACTCACTGTCAGAAGGAAGCCAGCCTACCTAGTGTGTGGGGGTGGGGGTGCGTACTCTCTCTCTCTCTCTCTCTCTCTCTCTCTCTCTCTCTCTCTCTCTCTCTCTCTCTCTCTCTCTCTCTCTCTCT
>JAUYWH010000025.1:10551997-10562220 GCA_034779795.1 Ctenopoma multispine | reverse complement strand
GTGTGTGTGTGTGTGTGTGTGTGTGTGTGTGTGTGTGTGTGTGTGTGTGTGTGTGTGTGTGTGTGTGTGTGTTCCTCCCCCTCTTTTGTCATTGGTAGCAGTCTTGCAATCAGATTTGATGTGTGCAGCTTAGGTAGGCACAAAGCCTGCAATGGATTATGCTTTACTAAATGTTAAATCCCTTTATAGCCCTCTAGTGACACAATATGTAAAACTGACCACCCTCAGAGAATGATTTACAACACTCTAGATAGGGGGTGAAGAAAGAAGTTGTGATGGAAAGCCATGCAGAAACCAGCAGAGATTGTAAACCAAAATGCTGTTCTGATTGCTTTTGTCACAGGCAGCTAAAGAAACATACAGGTCCATGTCTTCCCATAAAAAAGGTAAGCTAGTGTTGAAACCATCTGCACACTCCCAATCTCCAGCCATCCTCAAATCTCTCTGCTTAGCCTTTATATCCCTTGAAGATGGGTTCAGGCAGCTTAGTGCACATCGATTGGATGGGGAAGGAGAAGTGCTATTGGCCATAGGTGGGCCTGCAGCTAACTCTACTTCTGCAACTGTTTAAAAAGCATGGAGGAGTGTGTCTGTGGTGGAGGCCAGGGGACTGTGTCCCGGGCCATTTGTATGGCCGACTGCTGGGTTGAGCAGCCTGATGCAGTATGAGCAGACATGCCAAATCGATCTGTGCCCCGTGGCTGAGCTCTTACCACTTCCCCAGGCCCAGCCAGACACCTCCAGAGAGTGTTCTCTATATTCGCCCAACCCCCCACCTAAGATTATAGATCCTCTCTCTGGAGATTATACACAGTGCCATGGGGGGATCAATAGGAGACACCCTAGAAGCATAGAGACTCATAAAATTTGTCAGTACACACACACTCACTATTGATAATCAGTGCACATTTATAAGTATACAGTAAAATGTAAACGCATATACAACAAATGCTTTTTACAGGTGCAGACACGATCTTTACCTCTGAAAACCATATTTCTGCAACATACACAAGCTAAGTCCAATTCATGCACAGTACTATCCCTTCTCTCCAGTGCAGCAGGAAACTGCGTGGCACTGCACGTCTCCTTGCTTTCTTACTAACTAGCTGGCTTGGCTATTTAACATGTAGAGAACAAATGGAAACCATCTCGTCCCCCGTGTCTTCTGTCTATCTACATTGGTGGGTATAACACAACATGGTTGCCACAGCCAGTCCACAGAGTTTAAGGGCAATAAATACAAAACGTCATTAGGAACTTGTAGGCTTATTCGATGAGTGCAGTGTATAATGCAGCAATATTGCAAGCTACTGTTAGAAAAACATGTTGTGTGTGCGCGCGAGTGTTGGGAGAGTTGTTGATGTGGACAGCTGGCACTTCTTGCCGCAGCCACCACAGAACCTTGGGGAGTGTGTGTGTGTCTGTGTGTCACTGTATGTGTCATACACAGTAGGTTGTGCAGCAAGAGTATGTCTGACACACACACACACACACACACACACACAGTGCAGCCCTCCTCTCTTCAAACTCAGGATCAACTGTTGGCGGTCGCACAAAGCTGCTGTGTTCTTTATATTTGCAAGGAGTTTGCTCTTTCTTTCTCAAATATGTCGGCTGTAATTTTCTTTATGTTGTCAATAATGTTTATGATCATTACTGCTACTGTGTGGCGGTGTGAATGATGACGTTTGTTGACCGCACCAGATATCAAACGGATACACAATTTCTCAGCCCAGTCATACATTTTAACATTGTGACTTTAGAGAGAATAATAGTGAGTTTAGGGTAAGTGTAAAATGTAATTTAACCAAATACAGGGGCTTAGCTGAATTACTGGCTGCTCATTTTTAACTCCTCTTATACACTGTGTGTGTATATATGTATGTATTTAGTTATTTATTTTGCCAAAGGAAATTTAGAGCAGAATAAATCCATAGGAAAAGGAACACTTCTGAATTCTGTGTGGCTCCTCTTGAGAAGCCAGTATAATGTGGTTCAGAAAGTGTAGGCCAAAACACTGTAGGCTAGAGCTCGATTAGCATAGCATATCCTCTCTGCTGAGAAGGCTAGCTGTCGATCTTTTGGCTGTTTCCAGTCAAGCTAACAAGAGGGACAAGCCCTTGGAGTCATCTCATATTGAAACATAGCAGTGTGAATCTGTAGCCTGTCGCTAACTGAACAGATCTATTTTTAAAAAGCCCTCTCTGCTTTCCCATCTCTCCCCACGCTAGAGACTCTGGGAAAAGGGCTTTTTAGTGAAATCCAACCACCTGCCGACTGCTAAATGAGAAAGCGTGGGCTAGCCGAGAGGGAAAGGAAAGGAGGAGGGGGTAGTGTTGTCAAAGAGCCTCTGTTCTCCCCTAGGAGCTCAGTCAGCTGTAGGCCTGCTCTATTGTAGAGAGTTGATTGTATCGCTTGCCAGGTATTTCCCATTCCTTATCCAGTGAGAAGATGGGAGAGTTGTTGGGCTTGCGGAAGAGAACAGAGGAAGGAAAGTCGGGGAAGAATCAAGTGGCTGTGTGCCTCCAGGCCTGGAGTGCCTGTTATGCCGCCCCACTGGGATGGACCCAGAAGGAAGTAGAACAAGGCAGGCTTGGTCATCAGCTGGTCTCTCACAGAGTCACTGTGGTTGGTGGTGGATCAGTAATAACACCACTCTCCTCCTTCCTCCCAAGCTTTCTGTCTTCCAGGCCCTCTTAGTCCCCTCACACCCCCGTGGTTCCATTATTGCATTCCTTGTGCTATTTAATTTTAGGTTCAGCACACTCAAGGGGCGTAGCTTTCCTAAAGCTGAGCATTACTCTGCTGTGTGCGCCAGTGTCTTTGTGCATGTGTGCACTGCTAGTTTGAGCTAAGCACCATTTTTAACAATGCAGGTGCGTCCTGCTTCATGGCTAACGCTCACCACCTGCAAGCGTGGTTTAAACAAACACTCCTCTTGGCTTAATAAGCCTCCCTTTTATCCTAAAATATGCTCATATTCTTGCTGTGTTTAGCTGATCTCATTCCACAGCACCAACCACCCTAACTCACTGTTTACAAAACATTGGCGTATATGGCTTGTGTTCACAATGTGACTTTTGGCTTGTAAAATAAAGCCAAGCTGATATTATCTAAGAACTCCTCCTCCTCCCTTCTGCTGGAATGCTGCAGCAAATTAACCAGCATCTTATTTGTTTGATACAGAGAGTATAACACAGCTCTTGTGCTGAGACTAGGTAGGTTTTAGATTAGACATGCTTGGCAGCCACAAGAGAATGGCTGTCTGAACAGTGAGCTACAGCTGAGAAAATTGCTTGTGTGTATGTGTGTGTCGCAGGGTTATAAGAATGAATACACTATTGCTTGAACTCAGCAGTGACAATGTAATTGGAGAAACAATGACTACCTGGATCAGGTTTCAGTGAAGTGCTCAAGAACTGTATTCAGTAGCTTCATGATTATCTGTCGAAGTATTGAACTTTCTCGCCCACGCCAGGGTGGCGTGGTGCTCAGCGGTGGATTGTAGGGCGAGAAGAAGTTAAACTTACAGCTGCTGAGGGACTTGGAGTGTTCATCTACAAAGGCACCGCTGTGGTTCTCCCTCCTACAATCATCCAGCCACCACACACTTCAATCCTAAAAAGCTGCCCATCCCCCCACATAGACCCCCACCACAGCTAAACCCCTCGTCCCTCCCCTTTCCACTTCGCCACTTGAGTGAGGAGACCCACTTCCAAATGCACAAAATGGCAGGAATGTTTAACAAGCCAGGCAGACCCTGAAGGAACCGTGTGGCCCGCTTCGACAACACCCCCCCCACGCTAACCTGCTCAAACTCTGAGCTCTGTTGCCTCCTTTTCGTTCAAATGGCAGAGTCTGAAGTGTTAACTTGGTTTTAACTTTCACATTCATTGAGATTCTTGTTATAGTCGCTTTCAGAGAAATGCCCTTGAGGTAGTAGACTTTTAGTGCCCAAGATGAATTCAAAATGTGCTTTTGACGTTCGAAGAATAGACTCGCTTGCTGTCTGTGAATGATTAAACTAGATCCCTGTCTCTCTTTTTTTCCACCACCTATCTTTTTCACTCTCGCTGTCTGTTCTTTATGCCTGTTGATGTGCTCTGGGGTGTAGACACGGAGATCTGGCCTCTTTAAATGAATGTGCCGACGAGGTGAAGGGACACTAAACCCTAATTCCCCGATTTGACTCCTCCGAAACATGTCATCTCATTCAGATTAGTCTCTTTTGTTCTCTGCCCTCCCCCCACTGCCTCCCTCCTCCTGCTTCCTCCACTACTCTCTTCTCTCCGTCTCTCCGTCTTTCTCAGCACACACACTGTGTCGCTCACAGATCACACAATAGCACTGATGGATATTTTCATTCATGTTATCTTGTAAATGACTTCCAGGGATGGTGTAGAGGAGGGAGAAAAGGAGGAAGAGGGGAAAAGCGAGAAGAGGGCAGTAGTGAGAGAGATATAATGCGTCACTCGGAGCCAGCGAGGGCGATAAACCTCCCTCCTCTCCTTAGAACAGCCCATTCAGCCCACAGCAGATAACAAGCCCACCCCGGGTTACACACACACACACACACACACACACACACACACACACACACACACACACACACACACACACACACAGACTCTCAAAAAACAAAGGCCATGATGTCACAGGCACACTTGTACACACCAGTCCCTCTACAAATGGTATCTTGGGTGTCAGAGCCATTTAATATATTTTCCACCCTTATTTTTTCTCTGCAAGCAGTATGATAAACCACAGTCAGATCAATAACTCTGTTGGCTAAAACAAATAAATAACAGATGATGACACTGTCATTCACTAGGAAAGTAAAAGCTGTATGCACATCTTTTGTTATGGGAAAGGTGTACTTAGCCTAAAAGCCTTAAGTCCCAGATGTGATGGCACACCTTAGACTTTAAAGAGCTGCAGGATATTGGAATAGAGAAGCTTCTTGTCTTCTTGGCCTTGTGTATGTGTTAACCTTAGCAAGAGCGTAACGCTCCACTGCACCAAATGGAAGGCAAAACTAGCCCTGGGAGCAATCTAATAGCTTGTTAAATCACTTCATCTGAATAGAAGGTCAGTTTGGAGTGTGTGTGATCCATTTTTCAATCAACTAAGTGTCAGTAGCTTTTCATTGTTTTACTGTTGAACAACTGAGAACTGCTTTACAGGTTATTATTTAACCCAAAATATCTATAAATATATATATTTCAGTTCAGTTTGATCGCAATCCTGGTTTTGTGTTTCAGCTAAGAGCCAAAGGTGAATGTGAGACTATTATGGTAATTTGACTTTTGTGAATTCAAATATCTTTTTCTATAATAATTCCAACCCTTGGCTGTTTCTGCACAGTACAGTGCCAGGCTTAACATTAACCATTAGCCCACCTCCTCTTCCTCCTCAACAGAAGGGACTGTGTGTTTTCTGCCCTCTGCAGCGTGAATGTTTCTGTTAAGGAGATGAGGGTTCTCGACCTGGCCATACCACCAGTCAAATTCAATTTAACAGCACAGTCGGCCAGGGCCACCACATTGAGCACAATGTGAGAGGTCTGATTTTAACGCTTGTGATGGCCATGTAATGTGGCAACTTTTTAAAACATGAATGAGTGGACTAACTCAATGCTAACTGGTCATATGAAGGCACAGTGCTGATGGGTGGGTTACAGTGATGACTGGAACTGGGTTAGGGTTAAAGCTAGTATTGCTCACTGGTGTATAAATGGAGTGGAACAATAACATAATTCCCCTTGGGCGTAATGTTTGCTTTGGAAAGGCAACCTTGTAGCTCTCCAAAAGTCCTTAATCCTATTACTCGCATTCCAATTGAATTTGACTCAAGGAGAAAAATGTCTTTTCAGCAGAGGTAACAGCACAGAAAATAATATCATACTGAGTGTGGCTGCATAAAAACATGAAAGCTTTGGGAAGTGTGAACATCATCTTTGAAACTGATTTTTTCCCCCCTTTTTTCCACTTTCAGATTGTGTGTACATTGAAAGTCGACGGCCCAACACGCCCTACTTCATTTGTAGCATTCAGGATTTCAAGCTGGTGAGTAAATTTTCACTTCCTGACTGACCTTTAATATCCCTGTGCCCTCACACTGACCTCTGATTGAGCACCAAGCATATCCACCCATCACATTTTCCATACTGGAAAACATACCACTGTCTGTAGTGAGAAGGGATCCCAGAGGAAATGACCATAATAAGGCAATATAGGACATTTTTGTGACACCTTGGAAATCTGAAGAGAATTGAAAAAAATCATAGTAAAATAGAATTCAGAGTGTAAGAATAAAAATCAGTTTTGAGGATAAACCACGTTTGCGAGCCACTGGTAGTGTAATAATGCTTGTAATGGAAATAAAGATGTTTGCCGATTCACTTAATTGATTTAATGAAGGAGACCTCCACCAGTTTTCAATTGATTTTTTTACTACCTAATGTGGTCAAATTGCCTATTTTGCTGAATAAAGAAAGAAATTAGTTTTTAATTTGCTACTGAAAATGGCTTATTCATCATAGTGAGAGGGTACTCGTTTAGGATACCTAAAATGCATCACAGGCACACACATACGCACACAAGCAACTGATTTTCCCACACTGCCTTTTCTTTATTTGCTAAAGGGGAAGTCACATTTGAGTTCATCCAACACAATTATCTTTGTTCATGCTGATGAAAAAGGATGTACCATAATATCTTAAGGTATGCAGTTAGTTTGCTCAACACACGCTGCATGATCTTAGAAATCATAAATGTCTCACTTCTACCTGCAAAACCATACAGATCATCTTTTTCATGTGGCATATGTATATAATCTGGAGTATTGTATTATCAAACTGGGTGTTTGTACACTAATTCTAATAGTGGTTGTCTCCGTTTGTCCATTGCATCCTTACAAGTGTTTCTGTTGGCTGAGTAAATGTGCTTGTAACAGGTCAGCACATGTGAACTTACCAGTGAAGCCTGAAATCAATTATGCAACTGAAAGTGATTGTTTTTAATTGGTCCTTTGTAGGTTTTCCAGCTGCCATGAATAGAGAGCAGAACACATTTAGGTGTAGATTTGCGATGATGTTACTGCAATTTAAAGAATAAAGACTACTGGAATATGTAATGGATGGGTTTGAGAAGACAAGTGAAGCAACGTGTAAACCTGCTGGAGTGAGCATTGCGTGTCTTTTAACAGATTGGTTGTCTGAGCACAGTATAGAGAGCGCTGTCAGAGGCGACTAGGGCCCAGGGGGCCAAAGTAATGGCTGCCAACAGCCCAGGGTGATGATAAGGGGTCAGCTCAGAGGCCACACACACACACGCCATTTTAGAATGGTGTAAAAGTATGTGTTCGGATGCATTTCAGTTCTAGATGTTGGCACAGTTGTTTCATGTGTTGATACATGTGTGTTTGAATGGCACTTGTTTTGTATAAAAGGGGTTTTAAGGTGAGCTGTAGGCCTTGCAGAGGGGGAGGACAACCAGGCCCCACAGTAGCAGGGCTTTAATCGGATTTCGGCTACAAGTGCTGAGGATGGCAGGAACCCCACCTCGTTCACACACATGCACATATACAGACTTGCACAAAAGCCTATACACCTGCACCTTGATTAAGATGGCCAGAAGAGGTCTGGGCCAGACAAAGGTAATTGTCCGGGGAGAGAGAGAAAATACTGGCTCCATTAGCTAACCTCTCTTCTCCTTCCTCTCTTTCCCTCTGTGTGTCTCTCTCCCTGTTACTCCCTCCTCATCCATCTGTAATTAATGAACAGCCATCTGCATGCCTGTATGTGTTTGAGCAGACTGTACCCTTGTCCTCCTATGTTAAAACAACAAGCCCTGCTGGCTCGCTAAACAAGTACAGCATTTTTCAATGAGCTCACTTTGTTGCTCAGCCACATATCACAAAAGATTGGCGCAATGCTGGCTAAACTGAAAACTCATAATCTCTATTTACTAGACCAACACAAAATCCTCTTTTAGGATGATGGCTAAATTAGGTTGTAATTGCATGTTACTACTATCTAGCTAGCTAACCTCAAATCTACTCTGACACCCCGCTCTCAAAACTGGGGCACAGACTTGTGCCGGGAGAAATAATGTTCGTCCACTCATTCTCTTTTTTGTCAAACATAATAGTCAGTGTAATCTCATTTCCTTCTTTTGCCATTGTATATTGAAAAAAAGAGGCAATAGGCAACTTGAGATCCATCTAGGTGAACCACACATTAGACTTGAGCTTATTCTTTTCATTTCCTATCCTCTCATCCCTCCCTGCCGCTGTGTCCAACCCCCACTTTTTCTTGCTGTGCAAATTATCGATCAGCCCCCCTCTGTGTGATGGAACAGAGCTTTGGAGACACAGCAGAGGAGGAGGAAATTTCATTGGTTCTCAACCAAACAACCTCATCAATATTGTCCCTCACACACCCTTTTCCTTTTTCCTGTGTCTCTTCACTCAGTCTTCAGGCTGCAACAGTCTTACTCATCTACTTTATTTAATGACCTGTGAATGCAATTAGTGGTGTGTAGAAATCCTGAATGCAGCTATCAATCTCTCCTGTGTGGGTAAGAACAAGGTTTGAAACCCGCCTCCATGTCTCTTTATATCTTTCTCTCACAGTCTGTGTCTTCTCTTCATTGGGATGATCTGAGACTAGTCTTGTTTTATGTTGATGCACTTCCTGGTTGTTTCTGTACACGCAGAGCACTAACCAACAAGAGCAGTAACATGCAAAATCATCCATTGTGCAGCATTAGTTGGAGTCATTCTGGACTCGTTTGTTTATTCAATGTGGCAGCTTTGGTGCCCATTGTAACCTCTGTGATGTATTGATCCAGCAGTATAGATTTCAGTCTACTGCCTTCCTCCTAAAATGTCTGCCCAGATACAGAGGTTACCAGTAGGAGGGCATTTTAACCATTAGAGTATTTAAACAAAATCAGGTCTTTAAGAAAGGCATTGAGCTGCAGACCTTTTATTATTACATGACATTATTTTTCTTTACTCTGTCTAGATTATTCGATAAGTGGAAATGTACTAAATAAATCTTTAGAGAAAATGTTTTTCTAAAATAATTTTACAAGATAGCATTTTGAAGCAGAAAAAATATTGACACTGCAAGAGAAATAGAGATTTAATAAAATATATGTCAAGTGAACTGAAATACAGCTGTCACTACAATCCCATATGAAATCATTTTTTAAAATCTGTTTTTACTCCTCCTGAAGTGATCAGTTAGGTTAATTAAGGGTCAGCAACCTTCCATTGTGTATTTTCCCACGGGGGCTAGTTTCACTTTACACCTATTACCATGACCTTTATAATATGTACAATCTATATTTGATGAGAGTAGTGCAGTGAGCTTGCTGGCCATAGATGTATCATGTTTATATTCACGTCATTCAAATATAATCATGTGGATTGTGTATTTTTTTCTGGTTCAACACTACGCATGCACACAGACACACACACCTTCATTGGTTGCCCATTGTGAGAGGAGACGCCGCTTGAGATGGCGAGCTGCCTGACATTGACTGAGCACTGTACAATCTGCAGCCATATCTGCCCATTGACCCGACTTCACTTATACATCCTGTTTTCTTACCTTTGTCTCTGTTTCTCTGACTCTCCTTTCAGTCTCCCTCTTCACTAAACCATCCCCTCTTCATCTACACTCTTCTCTATCTGCTGTCACCCTACTTCCATCCCATGTTCTACTCAGTGTCCACATGTTCAAACCTCATTGACCTCCCTACCTCCCTCTCTGGTTATATCTAATCTCATTTGTTGTTATTGGCCAAGTCAGCTGTGTTTCATCCTCACTCCCTTCCTTCCCGATATTCCTCTATCGCTCGCTCTGCTTTGTCCCAGAATCCTTGTCTCCCTCCCTCTTTTGCTAATGGACTGATTGCAGCATTTCTCCCTCCGGGAACGAGGAATTGAGAAGCCCAGTACACCAGTGTGCGCGTGCGCACACACACACACACACACACACACACACATACTCTTGGATCTTCCTGCTTATGGACATTTAATTAGAAGCCATGTGCAATGCAATTATCTTACCAGGAGTCCAGCTCATATGTTGCAGACCTGATCTGTTTAAAAGGATGAGGGATGTTCTTTGACATATAACCTGTGTGTGTGTGTGTGTGTGTGTGTGTGTGTGTGTGTGTGTGTGTGTGTGTGTGTGTGTGTGTGTGTGTGTG
>JAUYWH010000025.1:10492807-10541589 GCA_034779795.1 Ctenopoma multispine | reverse complement strand
TGTGTGTGTGTGTGTGTGTGTGTGTGTGTGTGTGTGTGTGTGTGTGTGTGTGTGTGTGTGTGTGTGTGTGTTCAAAGTATGCCTTTTGATTTACAGGCACACAGATAAATGGGCAGAGAAGGCTTTGATGTGCCTGGGTTGCACAGAGTAGAGATGTTGGTGTGTTCAACGTCTTTGTGTCGTGCTCTCTTCCTCTCCCTCTGTGAGCGCTCTGTTTATGCATTTGGGTGTATGAGCGATTAAGAATGTGTTTGACACACTTTTCTCACCATGACTGCAGTCTTTTTTTTCATGTTCTGAATTAGTGCACAGTTGTTTGCTTAACCATGTGTGTTTTATTGCTTTACAGTTTAGGGAGTTAACAGCAGACACATGGACTGCGGTTTTAATTTGCAGTGCTTCAAATATGTTTTTTTTTAATATATTTTCTGCTAAGTGTGCAATACAGTCAACACCCACTGATCCACCATTCATCCTTCTTTTTGTGAAGGACTTAATGACATCTAAAAAATATTTACATTATATATACAGTATATCAGTGGGTATTTTTAGTCAGAATATGTTGAATGTGGGCAAAATGTCTTTCCACACTTGGCTGGCAGTTATTGCAGCTGTGTGTTCCTGGCTTTCCATTATTTGTGGCTTACTTGATTCAATAATTTATACCTTCCTACATTTTCCATGTTGCTCTTACACTGCTCATTTTTTGTTTCAGAACTTTAATCGGTTATAGTTAATTAGAAACTTTGTGTATTCTTGTTTAATTTAGGTTTTTAAATTCTCATTATTTTCTTAATTTGCATTTTTGCCTTATTGGCTCATTCTACCTTCAATACCTTATATCCCTTTGGCAGTTTCAAGATAAACAAAAGGCAAAACATCTTTTAAGTTTTTCCACATTGAAAAATCTCTAGTGGTAAATTAATTGTGTAGGAGGAATACATAAATCTAAATCAACCTTTTCCATTTGGTTTATTATCTGCAAAGACTGAATTAAGGAAGCTAGTTTATTTTTATTTTCAGGTAGAATTAAACAGGTTTCAAACGGACTAGAACATGTCTCTCTGACACTCACAAGAACTCTGTCCATAGTCATACTACAACATGGCGGCTGTTACTGCCAGTCTAGACTGAGGGCCATGCAGTCCAGCTCCTTGTAGCACTAGGACAGCCTTGTTATTGCAGCTGTGTTGTCTACAATACATCTCTTGTTGCAGCACAGCAGGAGGCTGCTCAGAGGTTCTGGGCTGTGTGCACGTTGTTATATTCACATTCTTCCCCAGCCTTCAGGCTACAGTTGCTGCAAGTAGCCTTTTGATTTTATGAGATATAACTGTATCCAGTGAAAGGCCTGTGACTTCTTCAATCTTTTGTTAACACACACATTTATCTGGTCGCCTACTGCATTTGCATCCACACTGATATATTGTCTCACACATGGGTAGGTAATTTGCATGTAATTATTTGCATATTGTACAAAGCAGGCGTGCCTGACAGACCACCTACTGCTCAGCTAGTGTGGCATCTGGCTGATACACAGCTTACATGATGTATTACTCATAGGGCCAGTGTCATCACTAGAGACTGACAGACAGGCAAGGTCACCTTCAGATGCAGAGATAGAGGCAGCAGAGAGACAGTGAGATGGATATCTTCAGAGGCAGTTGCCAGATAAAACAAAGCAATCACAAATGGTTGAGCTCATGGTCATATGAGCTCTTCAAGGCAGTCTGTCCAGTTTCACACGCAGATCTGTTTTTGCATACTTTTGCTCTTATTCTCTATTTGCTTGCATTTCCAGCTGTGCATTGCCACTCCTTTCTCTCCTGTGTGTGTTTGTGTTCTTACTCAGAAAAAGCTTTGTTTATGTGGAATGGAGCTTTGGTTTATGTTAGTAGGATCCTAAATATTCCTATTATCTGTGTATTGATGTGAGCTGGCCATACAGAGCAGCACTCACTCAAGAAGTCTTCTAATTTCCCTGTATCTGTCACACACATGCACGCACATACACACACTCGCTCCCTATAGACAATCATCTGACAGCTGCTCTTGCATAAAGACAACCTCCAAAGCATTCTCACAGACACACACACACACACACACCATTTTTACCAACTCCCCATCATTCCACTCACAACGCACACCCCATCAGTCTTTGAAGCAACATACATCTGTAAACACAGAACACCTTTGCGACTCCCCAGTGAGCTGTTAAAGAGATATACCAGACACACACAACCTGTCCACCCTTCACACCCTCATATCTTACCCATGGTCAAATCTTACTTGCTCTCTGCCTTTACAGATGTGGATAAATTTTCTAGTACCCTTCCACATCTGAAATAACTTGTAACAAAATTAATAAAGGAAAAACATTTTAAGAAATCTTGCAATAATTATAAAAAGTTAAATGTAAATACAAACTGGGAACTCAGTTAGCACTGACTGAAGAAAGCCTTTTTATTTCCTGTCCTCTCTTCAATCATACTCACAGCTCCCTCCTTGCTTACACTGCTTAGAAGCCGAGCGCTGATAGTTGTACACACACAGGGTCCAGATTAGCTAGCTGGGCAGACGTCCAATACGAGTGCACACACACACACGCAGAGCTTGATATTCATATTCTTTTTGCACGCCCCTCTCTGTGAACAGTCTTTCTCTCTTCCGCCACAGCAGTAGTCCAGTCAGTATTAGTAAGATGTCTCATTAGTTCACCAGGCTATGCTAACAAGGCAAAGCTAACATAATGGACCACAGGCAAACAGCCATCCAAACAAAACACCAGGCTGTTTAAACACTCCACACTCTCCAGCACAAAGGAAGCCTGCATTGTCCAAAAATGTCAGCATTCCTCTGCCTTTTTGTGTGTGTCTGTGTCTAAGTCCTGACTCATAGGTATTACCTTGAGACCTGACAAGTCTCTGCTCTCAAGAGAACATCCTGGGCTATGCTAGACATGTATACATATACATATGCTAGACATATATATATATATATATATATATATATATATATATATATACACACACACACACACACACACACACACACACACACACACACACACACACACACACAGGAAGCCAGGTATCAAAGCGAGATAGCTTTAAAGTGGCTAAATGAAAGGCTGAAGGCAAAAATGACAATGTTTTCTGGCAGGCTATAACTGTATGTCTGGCTGAGAGGGAGAGCTTGGGAAATAAAGTCAGTATTATGATCTGAACACCGAGATATGAGCTCTCCTAACCGCCTCCATCTGTCCTCACACAGCCTGTGTTTGAAGTCTCACTTGGATCTGCATTCTACTCTATACCCTGCTAGTGGTGCAAGGGTTTCTGACTGTGTTCTCCATTTAAAAAAAAAAAAGCAAAGTGCCTGTGTATTTGTGCATAGTCTAAATCACTGAACACAAGTTTTCAGGTTCCTGGTGCTCCTTGTCTGCGTTTGGCAGATAATGATCATCATTATCTGATCCTATCCTTTTGCCTTTCACGGTGCTGCTCTCTGTACCATCACTTAACTCGTCTTAAATTTCTTGGCTAAAAGCATCATGCAGCAGAAGTGTGTTGGAGGCTAAGACAAATATTTAAGTTGGACACATCCTCACTATTTTATGGAGCACGCGGACAAGGCTAGTGTTCTTTATCTTCAGCGTCCTTCTCTGTCTAAAAAGAGTTTCTGCTGTTCCTTTGCTTTGCTTTCTCACATTTGAAGTAGAGAATAGATGAAATAAAGACCGGTGCAATTAGCCGTGTTTGTTATCCACATGAAGTTGAGTGAAGTGTTGGACAAACCAGACCTCAGTTGTGGATGTCGTGTGTAGCGCTTGTGACTCTCCAGTGTGTTAAGTGTGCCCATGGTTGGCAGTATGATCCACCAGCAGTGGCCCCTCAGCCCTCAAGCCTTAATTAGTATCATCTGTGAGCTCTGTGTGAGTCAACCCCTCTTCTCTTTTTGTTTCTTCTCTCCATCTCTGCCACAATTCCACTTCCTTCTATAGCCTGGATGACCGGAGAACCTATTAACACCCTTAGATGTGTTGCTATATATCATCAAAAAGTACAATGACTACTGAATGTGTCATAGCGATTCAAGTGATTTGTGTGAGTCCTCAAAACGGGGTTTTAAATTTAAGGCATGCGTGAGTACTCATGTTCAAAGGCACACACACACACACACACACACACACACACACACACACACACACACACACACACACACACACACACACACACACACAAGCAACAAGAGCAAATCTGCCCACTTTAAACGGCTGATGCTCATCCAATCCAATATGGAGCTGAGCTGACAGATGGGCCCAGTGTGTTCAAAGCAGAGGGCGCCCATTTAATATCCAAACAGGTCAAGCCAAAGAGAGGCAGAGAGAGACACCCCTGTGTAGGCACGGCACAAAGGTCTTGCCAGTACCGCCACCACAGCTGGGACTCACCTCACCTCCTCCCTTCCCCCTCCTCTTTGCTCCCTCTGCCTCCCACACACTCTCCATTTGTTGTTGTTGCCACACAGTGAAACAGACTGTATACAGCTCTTATTATTATTATTATCATTATTATTATATTGTAATCAGCAGTTGTTTAATATTATTGTACTTTAAGTGCTTAAGAGGAGGCGGCTTGAAGAGCAGGTTATCATTCCTTCCTCCAAGTAGCCGGTGCTCACTGTGAAGCCCATAAGGAGAGGAGGATTGCAGAGTGGAATCACGCTGCTGCTGCTGGCTCTGACAGCCTGATTTAGAGGTGCTTTCTCTTACCTCTGACACAGAGTCCCAGCCTGCTCCGCTCTACTGCAGGGTTAGGAGAAGAATAGTGGTGCTTATTTTGAAAGGCTGTTATTTGTGTATGTGTGTGTATGTGAGTGAGAGAGAGAGAGAGGGAGTGCATTCACTTGTATGTGTGTTTTGCTCACACTGCATTTCTTTTAACAACCTCCTTTGTCAGTCACTGAGATGTCGAAGATTGCGTGAGCACAGCAGATCTCTTGTACCTCGCCGGCGTGCGTTGACGGACACATACAGTTTTTGAGTGTGTGAGTTTTCTGCCGTCCAGATGGAAGTGCTTATTGAGTGTTGGTGTGCTGGCAGATCTCTCTGTCTCAGAGAGACTGGGAAAGAAAGAAGGAAATTGAGGAAGAGAGAATGCAGAGTGGAAAACCCTTCCAATCAGATCTATCCTCTTGGTGTGTGTTTATGCAAGTGTATGTGTGATCTTCCCAGCCTGTTCTTCCTGCCTGCCTCCCCTCTCTAATCTTATCATGTCGAAGCAGCAGATTAGTCCTCCCAGATCCCTTCTCTGCCTTCAAATGCCACAACCAGCCTTTTGTTCTTTGATTGTGCTTACTCTCCCCTTGCAGAAGGCAAGTGAAACACTCCCACTCTCTGTGCCATTTTGAGCCTCCGCCTGTCAAAGTCACACCACGGCTAGTTCTGATCTACCATACACAAGTCTCTGCTTTCCTGTGGTGTTAGCTAACTAAGCTGTTAGCTCAGCAGGCTGCTAGCCTAGCTGAACTGCTTGACATTCCTGGCTAACATTGAGCTGCTGCTGCTGCTCTTGTCTGTTTGACCTCCCCCTCTTCCCTCCCTCCCCTTGCTCTCGCTGACTCTTTTGTCTGCGTGTTTGAGATCTGTCTTTCCTTCCTTGCTTCTGGCTGCCACCTCCGGAAGGAGTCATAGATCCTGGCTGCTGATGTCACCAGTGAGTTTGGGGGAGGAGTGTGGGGGGGTCACTAACAGGGTTAACAGAGGAAGAAGAGAGTGTCTGAAAAGTAGAGAAAATAAACAGAGGTTTCCTGTTAACGAGGTGCACCGGGGGCCTGTCGTGTGGGAGCGGGAGGCTCTGGTTTTGTTTAAAGCAGAGCTCTTGTGTTACAGTGCAGAGAGGAGGAGTAATAGGGCATTAGGTTTGAGGGTTACAGGTTGTAACATTCATGTTCCCTTAGTTTTGTCACAGCTCAGCTTGGCTGCAAAGCAATGACCATATTGTAAAGACCACTGTGAACACATGTGGGAGAAAGTTGGGTCTTGCTTTTACCATTGTGCACTTTGCCAAACACTGAAAGACTTAACAGGAATAGGTATTAGTGTTAGCTTTGGTTTTGCATTGAAAAGCACTGTATTGATTTCACGCTCTCTTACTTGAAAACATGAAATTAATCCCACACTCAGTCCACCTTTTAAGTGTATGCCTCTGCAGATTTCCTCTAATAAATAAAAGCTGGTTTCTTTTCAGATTTAAAGCCTTTTCTTGTAAAAAAAAAAAAAAGGAAAGTCTGCCATCTGTATTTCCCTCTTTCTCTGCGCTCTTTATGGTGGTATGGTTATACACAGGGGCCCCAGTACCAAAGTTGACTGCACACACATACAGCAACACAAAGAAAACTGCACAGCCATTATGGATCCAAGGGGCCAACCACCTTTAGCTAGCCAGAAGGAGAATTAAACCACTCACCAGTACCAGAAGCATACATTGATTTGCTTTTTATTAATGATACATATATGGCAGTAATTTTTAAGTATACTTTTGTGTTTTCCAACATACAGCTTGTGAAATAGTGCCCCCACTAT
The DNA here is from genome assembly GCA_034779795.1 of Ctenopoma multispine. NCBI lineage: Eukaryota > Metazoa > Chordata > Actinopteri > Anabantiformes > Anabantidae > Ctenopoma > Ctenopoma multispine. The sequence goes on along the minus strand of JAUYWH010000025.1, from coordinate 10,535,003 downwards.
AATCCAACTCCTGTTTGATGAGTGTGCCCAGGAATGCCACAGGCCAGGCTTGGCCACTGAAGGGAGGAGGGGCACCATTGTGTTCAAAAAGCATGTCTCTCAGATTTATATCTCATCAATGAATAAAGGGGTTGCCTTGTACCCTGGGGGTTTCAGTGAAGCAGGAGGAGGGTAGTTGTAATTTTAAGTCTGAGGAAATGAGAAGGTCTTGCTCCTCCTATCTTAATCCAACCCCTTTCTCTCTCCTCATTTTCCCCCTGTCTATCTCCTTTGCTCTGGTCCCTTGCACTTTCTTTTCCCCCCCTTGTTTCATTTCTTTCTCTCAGTAGTGGGTTAGTAAGTCTTTTGGCCTCTCTGCAGTGAGAAGCATTCCCAGGGTTTAGGGCCCAGGAGGAGGGAGGGAAGGGCCATGTTTAGCCTCTGGCAGGACAGACAAAGATGGCTGACATTGTGCGGGGCTCAGCTCTCTACAGGCAGCATGGAATGTCTCTAATCAATTCAGCATTGTGGTTCCCTCTTACATGTTCTCTCTGTCATTTTCTATGGCAAGCTTAGCAAAACCCAGACAATACAACTAGTAGTTTGTGTGGGGCGAGTCTGAGCTGTCGATCATCCCCTTCATTTTCTCCTTGCGTTATCTACTCATTTTTTCACCCCGCATGTTTATAGAATTGTGATAATTGAAAGCTATGCTTTGCTCCTGCTACGTGCTCCATATGTTGCACTCTCAGTCTTTCTCTCCATCTCCCTCGCTCTTTTGCCTGAGAGGGCTTAACGCCGCTGTGAGCTTCTAAACAGCAATCTGCTCTGGAGAGCGGCAGCTACTTGGTAGTGATGATAGCTGAAGTGACTCACTCTCTGCTTTGGTTCGTTTGGTTGGTTTAAAATAAAGCAGGCTCATGATTAAGATGTAAAACCTGTGTGTTTATTTGTGTGCGTCTCTTCACCTGTTTGTGCTTTTATGTTTGCATCAGGCTTTATGTTCCTGCTCTTTGAAATTAATTTGATTTTATGGTTTTACAGGCACGAAATGAAATGAACAGGTAGCACAGCATTTAAAATCTCTAATTGCAGGTAAGCAACAGATAACCATACGTACTGCTGTGACAGGTAGCATGTTAGTCTAGAGGTAACGGTGTCCGTATGCTGGATAGACGAGGTTGAGATTAGTGGGCTAGGAGGGAGGAGGATGGACATGATGTCATTGCATACATTTCTTCACACCGTGTGTCTATGTGCTCTGTTGTCTCAGTCCATTAGTGTGACTCTCTGTTGAAACACAGGCAGCAGTGTGTGTGGTTGTGTGATGTTGCATGCATACGCACAATCATCCAGAGCTGTAAATGCAGCTGACTGACTGCATGCCAGCTGCTGTTTAACATGTCCAGGCTCACTTACTCTCTCATTCCTCGTCCCTGCTCAAGGTTGGAGAAGGGGAAGAACAAGGGAAAGAAAATGGAGAGGTGGTGGAGTGCAGAATTGGAATGAGAAAGACAGGGAGGGAGGGAGGGAGGGAGGAGGGGAGGAAGGAATGAATGGAGAGAATGGGAAAACCAGAGGTGGGCTGGAGAGTTTAGGGAGGTGATGATTTTCTTGGCTGCGTGTGCTGTGCCTCCTCCCCAGTGACATAACAGAACAATGTACTGTAAAGGCTTTAAATATCTTTACTCTGACCTCATGTTCCTGCACATACGCACACATATACAGTTAAGAGCCTGGAAAGAGCTGATTTTAAACTGTCTGTCTTGGATTACCATAGACTACCTTCTATTTTTTTCCCATATTCTCATTTATCCTGCAGTCCACGGGTGGGGTCAGTGGTGGTGCAGGTGTCTCAGTTAGTTCAATGCAGTGTAGTCCAGTCCCTAATAAAGATGACTGGGGCCAATAGGGTTGTGTTGCAGTCCAGTACCAGTGCAGCAGTGTCTCAAATGTTCTTTCAGACCACTGTGACGTTCAGTTGAGCTTATGTGAAGGCACAATAAATATTTTATAACATGAAATGAAAACAGTATTTTGCCCTTTTCATCCCTTCCCTCAGCCCTGGCTTCAGTTTCTACCATTTTCTTCCCACCCCCCTTTTTCCTTCCATCTCTGTTTTTCTTTTTTTCATTGACTGGCCCTTGAAACACTCTTCTCACCTCAGTGCTGCCACTTGCTGCTCATCTGAAGAATAGCAGGCCTTTACCGACTTGCACTTTATCAAAAGACCAGTAGGTGGCATCACTGGAAGAGTACTAAAGGCAATGTGTGATAAAATGATACTGTACCTGTGCATTACTAAAACCATGTAACAGCTCATGTGATTATATTGTCTTTAAGTGAAGAGAAACCAAGGCAGGGGATTGAGAACACTCATCCACCCTCCTCACAGTTTCTCTCTCTTCAAACTTCCTCCAGCAACGGCCATCCCACTGTTTACTTTATTAAGGCTCTAAATGCTCTGCAATCCCTTTTTAATTGACTTTGTCTCGCTGCGTGCGTTTTGGCATCAGCCTGTGTGAGTCATAAACAGTGCGTCTGCACAGCATCACTGTTTGCCAACAGGCCAGTTTCTGACGTCGTTATCAAACAAAATGTCTGTTTATCTTAGTATGGGTTCTTTTTTTGTAAGCCTTCTGCTCACTTGCTCTTTCTCTCTCTGTGTTGCAGAGTAAACGGGACCATCTGCTGATGAATGTGAAATGGTACTATCGCCAGTCAGAGGTGCCCGACTCTGTCTACCAGCACCTGGTGCAGGATCGCAACAATGAGAATGGTGAGACTGCCTCTTTATACACTGACATACAGTCGCACAACCTGTTAGTTTAGTGGCTGCATATATACAGTACACACATACAGAATCAGAAAGTAAATACACTTACTTACTTGGTAATACAACACTCACTCTCTTACAAATACACACACACACAAACGTCTCTGCCTCTGCTCTCCAGACTGTTGGGGGACATAAGAGCTAGCTGTGAATTGCATTTTAGTGTCCCTGGAGGCCGTACCAATCCTGTAGCTTTGTGCTGTTCCCCGGGTAACACTCCTTCAGGCCAGACAGCAGCACTGTCAAGTATTAATAACCCACAGTGTCATGTGGCCTTTGAGCGCGTGCACACTTTCAACACCATCAGTGACGGAGGACTCTTCGCACTTATAACACATCTACAGGAACATGAGCAGTGTCACTGTTTTAGCAACTGAAAATTAAATCTCGATGTCGGAAATGTCACGAAGGAAAGTCATCTTAACATTATCACATACTAGTTGGAATGATTAAACGATGAATAGGTAGATTTCCCAAAATAGCTTATGTTGAGTTATATATACTTAACAGCATGTTTTTAATTTGTATTAAAAAAAAGATGTATTTTAGACCTTTTTTTTTGTCCTCAAAAAGTAATATAATTGTTTTGGTTATAATAATATTTTCTCAATCCTTGTTTGAACCTTGTAATACATATTTAACCAATAATGTTTACTTGAAAGTCTTTTATCTCTATGAGATTTAGATTTATTATAGGTGTATCTCACTGGATAATGTTTCTAGTAAAACTCAGTTTAGAGATAAAGCAGTTGAGTGTAAAGTCTCACAGCGTACTACGTTCTCACTTGTTGACAACATCCTGTTACCAGTTGGTGACCATGCTCTTATTAGCTAAGTATTTCTCACTCTGAATATTTAATAATATAGTGACAGCAGCCATGTAACAAGAGAACAAATCAAACTGTGGTCACAGTTAGAATCTTAGTGTTAAATCTTTTTTTACAGTAATCCAAGTATCTCTTGTGTCAGAGGGACGGCTTTATTCATTTGTGTCATTGCGTTTATCAACCAAGGTGTGTTGCTCCCTCCAGAAGTAATTTCAGTGTAACACAACACGCTGCTATCTGCAGTCTGTCCTTGCAAGCAGGACTCTAAATTATTAGAATTGATGTCACAAGGCCAAAGCCCAGTGGCCAGAGTGTGCAACAACTCAGGTCATTTGTCAGTCCCGGCTCATTTTTGATGCTGCTGATGCGTCTTAACCCCCGCAAGGGTCATTTCACTTGAGAACTGAACGTTATGTCTTCTCCTCAGGGGACTGCACTTTATTGGCTTTATTGAATTATGTGGCATAATATTAACCTCCACAGAGATACTTGTTACTTTAGGTGTAGGCAGAACTGTGCTCATGAATTTATTAGTGAGTTCAAATTCCAGAGCTGCTTAATCTCTTTTGACTTTTTGTCACAGGTGGATGAGTATAGTCATGATGTTTAATCATGATGTGTGTTGAGTACGCCTGTGTTTTTATTTCTCCAGACTCTGGCCGGGAACTGGTAATCACAGACCCCGTGGTCAGAAGTCGAGAACTATTCATCTCTGACTATGTGGACACTTATCATGCTGCTGCTCTCAGGTAAACAAACACACACACACACACACACACACACACACACACACAGACTGTGAACTTGGTAATCTTAGCTGTTGTAGAGAATGGAAGCTGCACACAGGTTTCTCTTGTGCCTATCCCTAAAGGTTCAGCAACAACATTGCACCAGTTGCATTGCTACACCACTGTTATAGTTGTTTTTATCACATTTTCCTGCCTTTACAGTCATAGTATATGTGTCTTGCTTTAGGTTTTGGTTCCTTTTTATTTTGTAACATTAGACATCAGTTGAAATAACCCAAGTAGATAATTTTGTTTTCCTACATAACTCTGTTATATGAACACATTTTTTCACCAATGTAGTTTTGTGATAATAAACCCTTCTTCAGCCAAATACTCAAATAGTCTGGAGACTTAACACCATCTGTGTTTTTTTCCCAATTGTAAAATTTCGGGCTGCTGTGAACTAGGTTCAGCACAGAGGAAAAAATCCTGTGATACAGTGTACTATCAATTGTCCTGATGTATCTATATTGTAATAGTACTACATTACTCCTGTGTTTTCATCAGGTGTCCATGAAACAACTCCAAAAGAAAGTGAAAACTAGTAAATTAGAGGCGAAGATAAATTATTGAGCAGCTGTTTCTCATGTGTACAGAACTATTACATTTACATAACATTAAGATATTTTTCTTCCTGCTTTGAGCAGGTGTGCAGAAAGAGACCAGATGTCTAAAGGTGCAAAGCCATAAATGAGACACCCACACTGCCTTACATTAAAACACTTATTAAAATGACTCTGCACCAACTTCCCCATATACACAGCTGTCAGGACATGAGCTGCTAGATTAAATCTGAGTCTGTGCTTCGTGTCAGGAGAAAGGCATGCAGCCTTAATTATTTTCTCACTCTGAAATCATATATTCTGTGTTTATTCAGTGTCTCTGCCCCTGTCTTTTCAATCAACTCTTCCCTTCTCTTTCACTCCCCCCGTCCTTTAACCAAAACCATCTGTGAACAGCACAGCAGCGGGCAGTCAGAGCTATGACTTCCAGAAACCACTGATTTCAGGGCAAATTAGCTGCAACTTCTGCTACACAGAGCAGCCTTTGATTTTACTTATTCTCCGGGCTTTAGATAAACGGGAGGGAATTCCAGTCAAATGCTGTAATGCCGCAGCTTTCTGAAGACGGCCCTCTGTAGCGCCCTTTAATCTTTTCAGAGGGAGGAAGATATTTTTTTCTCTGCAAGGCTGCTCTTCTCTATATGCCTATGATGTGTGTTATTTTGATAGAGCCAGACACCAGGCTGCTGGAAACAGGAAATGATATCAAGATGTGGTCAGAGTCTGGACCTTCTTAGCTCACTGGGAGGTAATCACGTTGGGAGGGAGACACAGAGGTTGTATTCCTGTCCAGATCTCTGTGGCATCTGTCTCTCTCACCTCAGCTGCAGCAGACAAGGCACGGCTGACATGCTCAGCTGGTATTTATGGGTTTAGTAGCCAGAAACTGATATCTCACAGCAGAGTCAACAGGCACCGACAGGAACTAGATACCTGCTGCTGTATTTGTCACCTCCAATACATGAACACCTCAAGAGATTGTAATTAAGTCTACATTTTCTGCTGCTACGCTGTGACATTGTCATACACTTGTTTTTTGTCTAATAAAACCTGTCCTCTCTCTCACAGGGGGAAATGCAACATTTCCCATTTCTCCGACATTTTTGCTGCCCGGGAGTTCAAAGCCCGCATCGACTCCTTTTTCTATATCCTCGGATATAACCCAGAGACCAGGTGAGGAGCATTCTGCCCACTCATTTCTGCTGCTAAGGTGCTTTACTTAATACACCCATAGGGCAGAAATGCTGGGTCATTTCTGTACAGCAGTTGCATCATCATATTTGAAATAAGGCAGATAAATAAAGGCAGGTAGATTTTTGTTCTAAATTAATCAATACATTCTGTAGATTTTTTTCAGAAACGATTGACGTCTGCAAAATTGTCTGTTTCTACAGGAAAACTGCAAAACTGAGAAACAATCAAAGAGATTAGTTATGTTTTGTCAATCAATTAATCAAATAGTTAAAGCTCTAAATTCAAAGCTTATATTACTCTGAATTTAATTTAATTAGCTATAGCTGGACAGAATACTGATATAATACAGCTACATGTTGCCCTTTTGATTTAGTAATCTCACAATAATTACCATATATCAATAATGAAATTAAATACCATCAAGCACAAGTTTCAACACAGTCATTGTGATATTTGCATTTTTCAGTATCCCCAAGCAGTAACACGAATGCTGTTAAAATGTATGTGACATTTTTTAGTTTGATGTCATAGATGTGATTTTGCTCAATTTCATTACACATGATTTTTTGGTTTTGGTTTGCTCAGTGATGCTGCCGACTCATTATTGCTGACAGTGTTATCAGTGCACTAAAAAATGGCTCTAATGTGGTGTAATTATGGGGAATGAGCTGAAGGAAACCCCTCAGGCTTCACAATTGTTTGGGTGTTTGTTGAAATTTGTCAAATTACATGTCAAGTTTTAATTACTGATGTTTTATGTTAAAATTAATTATTAGAATGGAGCAGTTACAAGGAGCTCATGAATGGTATTTTAAGTCATTTATTTAATTAGGAAGTTGTTGTTTTTTTAGGCAGAAGACATTTTGACATGTTACAGTAGGAAAAGCACATAATAAATTTGATGATAACTGAATACAATTGGAAATTTGGATGCCACCTTCCATCACCACTTACTGGGAACAGAGCTATTATTAATTTTAGAAGTAACATTTGAGCTTTTCCTTCTTTGACAAGTAGGAAAATGTCTGCATGTTTTTTATTACTAATTATTGACCCTTTTTGTAAATTGTTACTAGAGTACTAATAATATTACAAAAGCTTTCTATTATCAGCTATATATATATGTGTATATATATATATGTATATGTGTATATATATATATATATATATATATGTATATGTGTGTGTGTATATATATATATATATATGTATATATATATATGTGTATATATGTATATATATACAGATTTATATGAGTTTTTTTATTTTCTTTTTCTTCCCCACTTTGACCCGGATATTGCAGACTATGGACTGTTGTGACTGGGTGAACCCTCTTTGTTTTATCCATTTATGGTGGTTGGAGTGTCTCACGTGTTGCAGTGACAGCTGTCATTGTTATTGGCACTGAGGGTTGCCAGTTGGGAACCCCCTCCTTTAGGGCCCCGTTCAGTCTTCCGCTCGCTCCCTCCCTCCTCTCCTCTCCTCTCCTCCGCTCGTTTGGTATTCTGAGCGGGCTGTCTGCAGCCTTGCAATTTCACTGTTGTTTATTATGGCGCAGACGTAGAGGAGAGATGAATTCCGTTTCCTGTATGCGTGTCTGTCTGCCGCTGTGTGTGTCTGTTTCGTGTGCGCTTGTGTGAGGTCGCAGCACATGCTCAGTAGTGTCTATAGAGAAACGAGCAGAGCTTGCGACGCTGTACGTGCAGGCTGAGGTCACAGCACAAGCTCAGTGAATACCTCTCCGGAGCGAATGCGTGGTTCTCCATTTTGAGCACCTAGAAATAGGTGGGAGAGGGGAGTTGATTCCAACGAGCATTATACGTACAGTGTCACCACCCAACCTTAGGGCTCGATGTCAGAAATGGACGATTTGTTCAGTCCCCGGAGGTAGGTTTGCGATCATATTGTCGCGCTTTCTCATGCCGTTAATAGTTGCTGCGCGAGTGTTGGCTCGTCTCCTTTTCGTGAGTCGCATTCCTGCTGTCTGACAAAACTGTGTGGTGATTGCAAGCTGTCCGCGTCACTGTCATCATGTTGAGCGGCCGTGTTTGTGTCGGTGACCGCGGGCAGGCAGTTAGCACATTGTGTCAGTAGCCGGAGATGTGAATGTTGTGGAACATGCAGGCTGTCACTGCAGATCACCAACCGTTACGCGCTTGCGCTACAATAATGCAAATACCGTTATATCACTCCTTTATTAGTATGTTACCATCCAAGTGCGGCTAAATGCATAATGTTTGCACAAGTATTACACTGTTAGATGTGCACCCAGCTTGGTTGTATGACGGTACTGACACCGGGTGAGGCTACCCATAGCTCCATTTTGCTGCTCCTGTTTACAGTCGGGGTGAGATGGCGTATGGAGCAACGCCGGGCTGCACACAAAGCTCCGCCGGTACCCGGCTCTGCTGCCAGCTTTGACGCGCACATGCTGCTTGTCGTCGCACGTAAATACCATGAAGTTCGGTCTGTTTTTGCTGTGCAGCAATTATGTCAGTGTGCCACAGACTCGCTCTGCGATTGGCTGAAATTGATGGAGGGGGCGGGTTTATCCTTGATTGCATACACAAAGTTGACCAGACTGTCACGTTGGTGTTTGGGTTTTATAAGTAAGCCTGTAATTACTTGACGAGATTGAGTGCTAATGGTGAGTTAGTTTTCAGCTTGTGTGCAACAAATGGACAAGTTTTACATTGTTTATTGTGCTACACAACAGGTCTTAAGAAGCTTATTTAAGAAAAGACTAAACATACATTCATTGTTTTACTTTCTTATATAATATAAATATAAATTTCATTCATTTATGTCTTTCTTGTGTTTTATTAATAGTCTGTAAATTAAAATAAAATGTTTAGAGCTAGTTATGTTTCCAGATTTGACTGCAAAAAAATAAATAATATTGGTATTTTTGCATGCTATGATGAGCTAATTTTATCACATGCTTGTAGTTACGGTTTCTGTTAAAATGTACCTGCCATCTTTATGTAAACTCCTGGGATCTTCCTGCTGTGATGCATCCTTATTCTGCCTGTGAAGCTTTCCATCTGAATGTCAACCATCTGCTGCCAGGATTTGCCTGAGTAAAACATGTCTGTTTGCAGGCACTCTGTTCTTATTCTGGTGCACAGGTCCTCATTTGTCATCCTTACAGCCTCTTGTCAAACTTGCCGTGGATCTGGCCGGCTGCACATTGTCAAGAACACTTCTGTAGAACTTTCTCTCAGTAGAAACACAGACCAGATTCATACTCACTCAATAAAATAGTTTTTGTTTTGGTTTGTAGAATACATGCTCACATTCATTGATTTCTATGAAAAGTTACCACTATATGCACAGAACTGTAAATACATATATGCTTTATGTGACATGCAAAACAAAATAATTCTTTATTTTGCTTTGATTAATCTCTGATAAGTTTAGGTTAAAAGTTATAAAACAATTATGAAATCTTTAAAATCTATTTTGAACTGCTGATTTTATAACAAACTACTATATTTTATATATGTTTATGAAATAAAGTATCTTGACATTTTGGCAGGCCTGGGGTCATTTGTCACGGCTGAAATTCATTTTTTTGGCCCATGCTGATGTTGTCTCTGCCAATGCTTCTGTCAGCCATAGTTCAAAACAGTATGGATTACCCCATATAATCAATCTCTTCTGTCTGAGAGGAGGAGGAGGTCTGTTGAGGAATAGGAAAGGGGAGTTGGGTCAGATATGTGCTCGTCACAAGGTTTTGTGGTTGGAGGACTGTGAAGAGACCAGAGGGCTGTGGCCTCTCAGGTTTCCTCAGGGTCTACATGATGGACTGCGAGCTTCTCTGGGTGCAAATCATGCTGACAGATTCTGGGCCGCCCCACACTCGGCTGTATGAAAATCGGTGCTGTTACCTAGGCAACAGAGGGAAAGGCTTTTCAAAAGGAACATCTTGTCATTTTCTTTAATCCACTGCAGCTGGAGATTCAGAACACTATTATTAAATTGCAGTTGCTATAGCTACCAACATTTGTACCAGCAGCTCTGAGCCTGTATATCCAGAGCCTGTTCCCTCCCCTTCTGCACCCCATCACCTCCTCCTCCTTTTAGGGGATTCTGTTTTATTGCTGCATTCACAATATGAGGCCTGCAAATGTGCTCTGCTCAGCTCATTGTGCAGGAGCAGTCGGCCAGAAATGATATTCCTCTGAAATCTTTATTTGCTTTTCAAATTAAAACACAGTGTACTTTTCTAACATGTGATGTGCCTGTGAAGACCTCCAGCAACAGAAAGTAGAGTTGTCCGCTTGGTCTGTAATTGATCTCCTACTTTAAAGCTGCTCGGTTAGTCAGCTATGATGCCCAGTTGTGACTTTTGTGCAGTCGTTCTGCTGACTCAACAGGCGCCGTGCTGACAGATTTGTCAGCTAGATTTGAAATGCTGCCAAGTGAATATCTTTTTCTCAATCTGCTCTTTGTCTCTACTCAGGCGCCTTAACAGCACACAGGGGGAAATCCGAGTGGGACCCAGTCACCAAGTAAGTTACTGTACAACAACATCAAAAAAGTGTGACATGAGAGATTGTTCTAGTTTGTGAAACTACAGACTTTCTATAACAAAAATGTCTTGCTTTTATGGAATTCATTGTCATATCATTATCTAAAAAGCTAACTCTTTACTGCATATGTGCCCTTTAGTCTCATTCATGGTACACTGTAGTGTGTAGTGGCACAACAGGTAGCACCACTGATTCTCCCTCAAAGCAGTTGAAGCTGCTTATAATAATAAGAATGTTTGTACTTTGCAACAATGTTGTTTTCACAAGACTGATCATTTAAGATGCAGTACTTTTAACATCCTGTTTTCAAAAAATAATAATACAATGACTTTGTTTATTTAGTGATGGTGGTGTAGAATAGGGCACTCGTTTTGGTAAACCCTGATGGAAACTCAGTTTGCACAGAGGATTGAATGGGTAACACTACTTTTATGCTCTTTATACAAGTATTGTGAACTTGGCAAACAATAAGCTGGTTTTAATACACTCTAATGTAGTTATAAACATTTGTCAACTTACAATTACAGTAAACTATGTTGACGTGTATTATAAAACTGTTAAGTCTTTTATGCTGTTACGAAAACTTAATTGTGACTCTTTAAGTTAACCGTTTGGACATACACTCACCTTTATTTAAATAAAACTTTGAACAGCTTGAAACTGTCCTGTCAATCATTCAGAGCTTTGGGAAGGATAGTTGTCTGATTTGTACAGTGTGTTATATCATTGTGAGTGTAAGTTGTCCTCAATTTCTGCTTCCACCACTCAGCCACACAGTAAAAAGTTGATGACAGAGGATTGCAAGCAGATATTTTCTTCATGCTATTTGTAGTGTGACACCATCTGTCCCTCTCTTTCTCCCTGGACCTAATTAGGCCAAGCTCCCAGAGCTGCAGCCTTTCCCCTCTCCTGGTGGCCAGGCCGTGACAGAGAATGAGGAGCTGGTCTGGATGCCAGGGGTCAATGACTGTGACCTTCTCATGTACCTCAGAGCTGCAAGGTGAGCCCAGACTTGGCAGTAATGCAAGTTATAACTATAGCCAAGGTTTAGGATTGATAAAGACTGATATCTGAGTGTAACTGCATCAGTCCGGCTCTCAAAAGTGTCATCAGTGAGAACAGCAACTAATATGCACATTTATGGTTAAACATCTAAACAAGAGTAGTAGCTCTGGTTTGCCAACACTGTCTGCTTTTTGAGCAGTCAAACTCTTGTGATTTTTTTTTTTTATGGTCTCAAGAGCGCTGTTGTAATGCTACTTATTAATATTAAACTTCATCAGGTGTGGTTTCATGGGATGAAATCATTCATCACTACTCCCTGTAATGTTGTGGCTGTGAAAGTGACATGTGTTAACAGGTTTCTGGGCTACGTTAGGGACTGCAGTGTAATTAATCACAAGCTGTCATTGTGATAGACAGTGTTGTAGAAATTCCACTGAAGTCTGTTTTTATTCTTCATATTTGTTTTAATACTTAACAGTATTATATAGACGTGTATGGTGCTGCATTTATTTATATGTACATTACAGAGCTCAGCCCTGCTCAGTAGGATCTTTTATTTTGCATATGATGGGAAACATTAAATAAGCTTTTTCAATTGTAATAAAGCAGCGTAGTAAATATGTTGTTTATTATTTATAATTTTTTCTTCTTCATTATAATTATTGAGAAATAACGTAAGATAAGAGGAGACCTGGAGCAAAAAGACGCTATTTATGTGGTTGATTATTCATCTATCAGTTACTGTATTTTCCAAATTTGACTGATTGATTGTTTGTGCTGTAAAATATCATAACTATGCTAGTTTTGACTGTAAGACTAGTTTTACAGTCAAAAAACTTATCTTAGGAACCGACATGGAAACCAGCCTCCAGAACCAGTCTCCAATTAAAGAACCATCTAGAACCATCAATTGTTTGACATTTGTGCAGTAAAAAGAACTTCAGTTGTTATTAGATTATTAGTTGAATGACTGAAGATAACAAGTTTTGGAGTTTGGCTCACGTCTTCTAAAAGTTTCTACTAGTGATTGTTTGAATGTTGTTTGAACTGCCTTTTTAACGTTGATTTGATCTGCGTTGTGTCTACAGGAGCATGGCTGCCTTTGCAGGGATGTGTGACGGAGGCTCAACCGAAGACGGATGTTTGGCAGCCTCCCGAGACGACACTACATTAAACGCACTTAACACTGTAAGTAGCCATGCAACAGGTCTAACACATCGAATAGAGATAAAATAAACTATGTGAGTTTTCCTATGTTCAGCTTACAAGTATTCTGCTGTTTTTTTAGCTGTGCTGCAGACCTTCAGTGGTGGGCAATGATAAGGCCCCTGAGCCAGTAGAGTAGCCCCCTGTAGTAAACCCAGCCTCAGAAGCTTACAATACATTAGATGTAATGAGAGATTTGTCTGTCACATTGACAATGAATACTGAGGAATCAAGCACAAGAAAAAGATTAGAATCATCATAAACAGGGCATTTATATTCCGACTCTATAAACTGGAAAATTAACATAGCAGGCAGGTCATTGTCTCTCGACCCTTTTCTCTATTTGCAATTCCAATGAGTAATGCTTGTTTATTCTCGGAGGAAGAGCTCCAGCTCTGCCTGTTTCACCCAATTGAATGTGACACAGGGTTTAAAGCTGCACAGCAATTGCCTTTGTCACATTGTTGTTTATTTCCAGGCTGGTTTTGACCTTTGCACAGCATTTTCTCTAAAGCTCTGACTTAGACTGTGATTTCTATAAAAAAATAAGATATTTTAGTTGTGTGTCAATAAAATGTGCCATTTCAATTCTAAATATCCCATTTTACTGTGAATTAAATTGGTATGTTAATAAATATTCCTTCTAATGCATCCATGCCCTGTTTGATAATCAGAATAGTATGCTGATGGTTTTTTTTATACATTTATTTGTCCATAGCTTCATGAGAGCAGCTATGATGCAGGGAAAGCTCTCCAGCGCCTGGTTAAGAAGCCGGTACCCAAACTGATAGAGAAGTGCTGGTCTGAGGATGAAGTGGTAAGAAAAACTGTCCTTTTCATTTGGAAACCCATTAACATAGATCTCACTTGAAATACAGTAATGTAAATTATATAGTTTGCATACAAGACAAAGTTTGTTATTTCAAGGCATCCCATAGTTTTTCGTGGTTCTTGGTAGTTCTTGTGTGGATGCCTGCCGTCTGTCAGAGTGTCTTTAGAGGGAGCTGTTGAGAGAGAGTTAACATAAGGTTCTTGGCCCCGTCTCATAAGACATCAGTAAAAACTTGTCAGTTTCCAGCTCCTCCAAAGCTCAAGAGCAGCTGCATCCTGTTTATCACACACAGAATAAATCTTTAGTATGAAAGTCTGGAAAGAGAAATTATTGAGGGCTGGTAATGTTGGTCTCTATTTGAATTTAGATGTGAATTTCACTACAGCTGTTGAAGGGCTGGAGTCAGAAAATGGCAGCCCTTCTCCCTGATCAAACAACCCATCATAAGCGGGTAGGAGGGGAATAAAAGCGCTGGATAACACCGTGTTAAGGCAGTTGAGAGCTATGGGTTTGGTCTTGATGCTTTATGACACAGTGCAATACATGTTTGTATACCCACTCCCTTTTAAAGATAACACCAGAGGCTGATCTCACTGTAGATCTTAGAAAACACAAGGATTCACCACTCAAATCTTTTGTGTTAGCTTTTCCTCCTCCTGGTGAATCATTCTTTTTTCCACTCAAAAAATTTTGTAATGCTGAGACTTTGCAGTCTTTTTCTTTTGCTTTGTGTATTTGTGTTGTAATTAAACATGTTGGACACACTTGAATAAAGCTAGAGCCCAAGGCAGGACCACAGCAAATTACTACAAATTAAGTCGGCAAACTCTTTGTGGACTAGTTATGAATTTGCCTTTATTTGTGAACACTTGCTGGCGCCAGGCTAAACTGCTTTGCGAAGATGATTAGAGCAGGGAAGGCGGGAGGTTTTAATTTCCACACTCCACCACAGCCATTCTCCCACAGACCACTCGTCAAAGATGCATAGTAGGGGCTCAATGGTAGAAGCTATAAATAACTCTATTCGGACCAAAAGGTCTGCAGTAATTCATTAAGGCTTTTTTGCCTCAAATGTTCCTATTATAATGATTTTTTGTTTTTTGATAGATATTTATATATTATTGAAATCTTGATACACTATTGGACTGCATCTGATAGGACTGAAACCTGGGTATGACACAATATAGTGTTAGTGAAAAAGTGTTTGCCCCCTTCATGATTATTATTTTGTGCATATTTGTCACACTTAAATGATTCGGGTCCTCAAGCAAATAACACAAAAATAATCGGACTAAATCCAAAATACAGTTTGTAAATGTTGATTTGAATTATTAAGGAACATAAAACTATTCAAACTTGCCTGACCCTATGTATTAAAAGAAGAATCAAGAAATTACTTAAATCGAAGCTGTCAGACAAACTGAAGCGAAGTGAAGTTTTGGAGTGGCCTAGTCAAAGGCAGGACTTAAATCTAATTGAATTCTGTCGTTTAAACAGGCAGTTCATGCTAAAAAACTATCCAATGTGGCTGAGTTAAAACAATTCTGTAAAGAAGAGTGGACCAAAATTCCTCCACAGCGATGTGAAAGACTCTTTGACATATATCACAAATGCATGATTGCAGTTGTTGTTGAGGGTGCCACAACCAGTTATTGGGTTTAGGGGCAAATATTTTTTCACACTACTGTATATGCAATATGCCAGTACTGGCTGTAACTCTGTAATATTAGCTCTGTACCACAAAAAACACATATACAACATTATTTATAAGATAATTTCCCAATGTTATTTAGGGCAGCATTATGTAACTGAAGTGGTGAAATTGTCAAGATGTCCAGTACACGCTGTCGGCCCAGTTCGGTGCCTGGTGTTTTTTTGTGTCCGCAGGTGGAGGCAGGTCAGCAAGCTGTGCTCCACCTGCCCCAAAGTGTCTAGATCTTAGAGAAGCAGTATCTCCACTCTGGTCAACCTAAGACAGCTCCCAGCCATCTGATCACCAGTTGTGCCTTTTCAGCCCTGCAGCCTTGAGGGACAGGTGTAAATGTAGCTCCAACCTTGACGCACCTACAGAAACCAGCCCTGCTGCTCTTCATTTATTTATCGTCCTTCGCTCTGCCTCTCATCTCTTCTTCCTCAACCTCTTCCATCTCGTCCCCTCCAGGACTAGCTTCATTATTCCTGCCTACTCTTTTTTTCACCCCTCCGTTCTTTTAAAGATGTGAATAAAAGTGACAGCGGGGGCTGCTGAAATGACAGAATCAGCCTGTCTGTAGGGTCACTTGTCACCCTCCCCCACATGACTTCTCTAACCCCCTCCGCCACCACCTCTTCTCGCTCAGCTTGCAGCTGGAGCCACAAAGCACATAATCTAAACTCACCAAGCCTAGAAAAATGATTATGGTTTCTGCCGTCACACATACCACAAAAAGATGAGACTGCTACCATAGTAATGTTCAAGCTGTTTCATTACAGCTGTGGAGGAAGTGACGATGCTGACAAGCAGTGAGTTTGTTTGTTCTTTTTTCCCCCCTGAATAGAAATGTATTATTATTAATAATTTGTAATAGTCAACCCCCTAAAGATCATTCACTGTGAGATTGTTAGTAAATAAAAAATCCATCACCTTGATGTGAGCACCACTCAATCTGTCAGTAAGATGATGACTTTAGATTTCACTAAAGAAAAATCTCCAATCTTTCTTTAGACTGATCTATAGTTACTATCTATGAAAAATAAAAGTATAAATACTTAACCAGAGGTGTCGACGGTCTAACCTCCTTGTAGCTGTTGTGTGCTCAGCAGGCAGCCGAGGGTAGAGGAGTGGTTGGTTGAACCACCAAGAAAAGGGAAAATGTAATCTGTTATTATGGGTGCGTGAAACCATTTCAGACAGTCATGGAACAGTCCTCTGCATTTTCTAAAGTCTGGCTGAGAGGGGCAGCTCTACCAAACCACTTCTTATCAGAAGCCAAATCAATGCTCACTGCCCACACAGATCTCTTTTTTCCACTCTTTTGATTGTGCGGGAGTCTCACTGGTAAAAATAACCAGGAACACAATCAAGTGAAAAGCTCACAGGTTGTTTCCGTTAGTTGTTGTTAAAATGTTTTTCTATTGATGTATTATTGCACAATAGTAATAAAGTTGCAACACCTAATATTTCTCCTGTCTAAATGACCACTTGTTAGACAACAAGAAAGCACAATTATCTGACAGGATATGATTATCAGCTATGGAGACAGCTTCTGCTTTTTGGATCAGAAAATCCTGTTACAGCCTGTTACTAAATGAGCCGTTTTTGGTGACTGAATCTTGCAGCTGGCCGCTGCTGAAATTTTGTAAGCAAGTACAAACACATGGTTTCGATTAAATGTTTGCATAGATTTCACATAAAAAAGTGATTGTAGAAGAAGTGGCAAACTACTAGTGGTGCTTTTGCTGCAGATTTGTTAATTAAAGACTTGTTACTGCAGCAATTATTATGAATAAATTTTAGTTGTGAAACGTATATCATACTACATAGAAATCATAAATGTCAAACTTCTCATTTTTATTCTAAAGTTATTTTGATTCAGTGTACTATTATATGTTATATCCACTATCTAGTACTTTGCACCTGCCCCACCTGCAGCCTTTCTGAAACTCATCAAACGATTCATGTACTGGAAAACCTGATGTAACGAAATTGTCTCTGAACATGAAACTGCTGTTATCCCTGATTAAATAAGTGGTGCTAATAATGCATCAGCCAACAGGTGGTGCCATATAAACAATCAGAAACAGTGGTCGGCGTGTGTGTGTGTCTCCATGTCGGAGGCAGAGAGTGTCTGATCTATGACTGCTGTGGGGCGGGAGGTCTATTCCTCAGCCAGCTGCACTGTGCCGCGGCTTATCTCCGACTGTGTCTTCAGCTGATGGATGACTGAAGCAGGCAGCCGACAGCACTGTGGTGCAAATGAAGGGAGAAAGAAAGGAGAGTTTAGAGGTGGTAGAACACATATCTGAGACACTCCGCCCAAGCAAAAACACAACAGGCAGATAAAACGCAACATGCCACCCTTCTTCCCCCACTGCTAGCTGTAGATGAGTTTAAAGTTAGATGTGATACTTAACGTCATGAGCTCTGTTTCCTACAGTGAAGCTTCAGTGTCAACAGTACAATTTATCACCATGATGTTATAATGCCAACAGTGCTTTGTAGCATTGTTTAGTAACTAAATAGAAAACAGGATGGGTGTGTGCTGGAATTTCCTGTCACCTTTTGTCAGTGCAAGCCAACGGAAACGGAGGATGTTGCTGTGCTTGCCAAAGGTTGGCATGATATGTACGTGTTTATTATTTGGTAAATACAAAAACAGGACTTCAGGTCGAGTAACATTAGAGCTACAGAAAACTATTTTCTGACCTCTGCTTTAATGTCTACCTTAAATTTGATCAAATCTAAACATAGATTTACCCCTATCTATGGTCTTTGTGCACAGAGGATGTGGCAAGTTTAGTGTCTGTCAGCGCGGTCTCCCCCTTCTTCATGCTTGTTGTGATTTCCTTTTTGCACACCGTGGCCGATGTTATTATGAGCTGATCTTTCATAACAGACAGTAGTGTTATTTTCCCTTTGGTTTTGGCTAACTGACTGATTGCCCTCAGCCCTCTGGGTTTATACACAGCAGGCCTGGAAAGGTCATCTTTTAACAAAGAGTCAAGTATAATGACTCCACATTGAGTGAAAGTGGCTTTGTTTGCTGTTAGACGGTCTTGCGTCAGTGTTTTCATGGAATGACATTCAGCAGGAATTATGTTCCATGTGTGAGCCTGCACTCAGTTTGTCATCGTGATACCATCTTTGTGCATATGTCCACATTATCTTAACCAGTTGTACAACTTCCAGCAATCAACTCGCAAGCAGGAAGTGCGCACGCACAACAATGGCCTATTGAATGATTTTTTCTTGTTCTCCTCCTCCTTTTATATATCTCCTCTCCAGCCTCACAATAGTGCAGTGTTGGGGAAACTTGGGGTGGGTGAAACGCTCCAGATCTCTCTCAGAGAGAGAGAGCCTGTTGTTTCTGCACAGCGGATGGCCATTTGGTAGCACTTCCACCCAGCTCCCCCTCCCTCCTCTCTCTCTCTCTCTCTCTCTCTATCTCTCACACTCTCTCTCTCTTTCTCTCTCGCTTTGGCTCTCAGCCCCTCCTCTTCCCTGTGTTGCCTAGCAACGGAGGGTTGGAGCAATCGGTGCAGGGGCAGAGCGATTCAGGGAGCAGATTGGCGGATGATTTATTAGCTGGGCTGGAGAGCAGTGAGCCCATGCAGCTGAAATGGAGCCTTAAACTGGAGCCGACATGTAGTGAGGGAGGAGGGAGCCAGCGAGAGAAAGAAAACGGGAGGGAGGAGGGAGGGGAGACAGGGAGCATGCACACAGCTTCTCTGTGGAGACCGACGGACATGCTGGGTAAATAGTACAGTTGGGGAACATAATTAAGGTGACATAATTAGGACAGACACATATTGTATGAGCAGATCTAATTGATTTCTGTCATAACAGATCCACAACCTCAGTTTGCACTATCACTCTGTGGTTGCTAGAGAGAGTTCAAATGCCTCATGACACATTACTTCAGGCTAATTCAAATATTTATATTTTTGAAGCTTATATTTCAGTTCTTGTATGTCACCGCTTGTAAAACAAGCCATGTGATGTTGATCGTCTGAAGCACTGCAGTGCCGTTCCACCTGTTATGTGTAGCTCAACTGAAGTTTGACTGACAGTCCAAATGATAATCTGCTCTTAACCCTTCAAGTGGCTTGACATGGTGTCGCATGTGGCTGAGCACTTGTGTTGGAGATGGCTCCATCTACTGGCTAATCAACTACTACACCTTCAGTCTGATTAATGCAAATTCTGTCTCATGACAGTGATAGGACAAACCGTTTTGCTTCTGATTAGGTCTCGTATGTTTGATTGTTTAGTCTAGTTTAACTTAAACTTATACTTACTTACACACTAACTCAGCAGAGCTTGAGAATGTTGGGTTTGTTTGTGTAATGGAGAGAACAACAGGAATGAATGACTGTATTTAAGATTTATTTCTCTCTCTTGCCTGTAATTTCTCCTCCTGAAAGACAGTTCTGCAGCTGGCTGTGTTACTTTGTGTTATTGTGTGAATCTGGCCTTTGTTCCCCACTGAACCTGAGTATGTAAACAAAATGTGGTTACATAACGTACTATACATGGCATGGAAAATTAAGTCCTGACAAACACAGCCAAAAGCTCCATGTCAGGTTTTCCTTCTGACTTGTTTCCTTCTACCATGTCCAAGACCTTTCTCCACACAAATTGTATCAGCCTGCCTCCCCTCTCAGGCTGGCAGCTAGTTGAGTTTATGCCTCTGTGTGTGTGCTTTCCCAAAGCACTGAATGCATTTAAAGGGCAGCAGTTGTTTCCTCTTAAGGAAACGGGCAACTTTTGTGTAGTTGTTACAACAAGCAGCGACTTGGGTTTTTCCTGTGTGGGGGTAGAGACATGAAGCCTGCTTGTGCAGTGTTAGAGGATCGAGAACAGACTGAAATGAGCTCTGTGACTGACACGATCATGAAGCCCAAGACTCCACTCCAGGTTTTCCAGCCTGCTGCAAACCAGAGGCTCTCTTGCAGAAAGATCACATGTAAAGCCTTCCCCTTTGTAGTGGAAGAGCAGAGAGTGACAAGCTATTTCTTGCTTGCAAAAAAAAGGATTAAAAAAGCGATGTACCATCGGAGACGTTGTGGATTTGCCCCTTAATTTTTCTTTTACCTGTGGCTGTGTGTAGAGATTTGTGCCGTGTTCCCTGAGGACTTTTCCCTGCTTTTCGCTGGAGTTACTTGGTGGAAACGGTTCGCTGAGATCACTGAGGAACGGGCTCGCCTCTGGAACAAGAAAGTAAATTTGCTGGTTATGAATGTTTTCTGCCTCCCCGTTTTTTGGCTCGCAGTCTGTGGCTCTTAAAGATGAAGAAATCAATTTAGGCTGTGTTCATTTCTTTCTGTTTTTTGCGCTTATTAAGGTGAGGTGGTATGTTCACATTCAGTTTTCATATCAGGTTAAATGGCATTTTTAGGAAGTAGCAATTACTGCCATGGTGTAGTTCATGTTCTTTCAGTCTTGTCAGGGTGTATTTGTTAAGTTGGCATTTTGACATTTTGTTTTCACTGTTGTTAATATACATATACAAATATTGTCCACACTGCACAGTTAGGCGTTGTCTGGCTTGTCAACTCTCAAGTTTAGGTTTTGACTTTTCAGAGATTAACATCATATTTATCCCAGTGATTGCTGTGTATCTTTTTACTTTGAATGGTATTTGTAGTATTTGTATTTTGCCTCCACATTAAAAGACGAGCTTAATCTCAGCGTCTCTCCCTGTGTACTTGTCATTTCCTCCCTCATTTTGCCCTGACATAGCTGTGTTTGCTTCGGAGTTTAAACAGCTAAAGAGGTTTCTAGATACACATCAAACCTCTCCAACCGCAGACTAGTGAAATGAAAACAGTGTTTTTTTGTCGTGGTGTTAGACAGTAACTTTGTGTGGTCACAGTTTAGCTGACTTCACAGATACTAACTGATCTTTTTTCTTTTTTTTTCTCCTCTGTCTCTTCCTCTGAAAAATGCAGAAACGCTTCATTAAAGGGTTGAGACAGTTTGGCAAAAACTTCTTTAGGATCCGGAAAGAGTTGCTGCCCAACAAAGAAACGGTAAGATGATTTATTTCCATGTATACTGTTAGAGTTTTTTCTGTATGTGCATCTGAAACAGAATCTGAAATAAAGTTTTTGTGCTTCTCTTATAAATAATTGACAGATTGAGCAGTAAAATATTTTCAGTTTTAGTTATTTAGATTTTTTTGTGATATTTTGAACGTGGCTGGTTTTTAATCAGAGGCCTTATTGATAAGAAGTACGTGCATCCTGCCAACAAATGTGCTGCAGTTTTATCAGATCTCTATTCAAGCTGTGTGGGGGAAAAAAAACACTTGTTATACCTGAGAAGAGAAAAGTCAGTAAATGTGCTTTACAGACAGCCACTTAAACCTACAGTAACAAGCGACGTGCTGAACATTAATTAGCACCTTCTGTTAGCAAGTAGTAAACAAGTTGTGCAGATGTGATGTGAGCTACCATGTTTATAGCATCTCATGTCTAAAAAGCAGTCTGCTTTATCTCACAATTGTGCTAAAGTGTAGTAACATTTTTTATTTTTTTTATGTTTGCATTTTCAGTCTACTGTTTAACTCTAAAGTGCAACACAGGAGCTTCTATGCAGATTTAAAAAACAGGTTGTGATCAGAGCTTTTTAAAATTAAACAAAGACTCAAAACAAAATCACTGCCACAATGACACACTAACTAAGCACTTTTATTAAAACGCCCAGTTATTAATGTTTGGCCACATAAATTTGAGATATATTTCCATACCTCAGTGCACAGACTGGAAATTTAAAGTCTGCTTTTTTTTTTTGCTTTTTTTTTTATTATTTTTGCTTCATAATCACATTACACCTAAAAATACTTTTCTTTACACTTTATTTTCACTGATATAAACAAATCACTCAGAACTGCACCACATTAAAAACATGTTGTTCAATTTGAGAGGAAAAGCACTTTTGATTGGAGAACTAATTGTTTTGTTTACATTTCTGTAAAACTCTTTAAGTATGAAATAAGTTTTGTTCCATTTTAGTTGTTGTTTCTTGTTATTTTTAAGGTTTGTCAGCCACTGACAAAGCTTTTGATCAAAGGGGATGAAGCAATTTGATATCTGTCACGCTTTAAGGAACTCTTCTAATTGTGTTATTTATGTGCACAAGCAGAGGGATGTTCCTCTTGTCATGGTTTCCCTCCTTTGTGCGTGAGCGTGATTGTGCTCACGTGTCAATGTTTTAATTATCAGTGAACAACTGTATGACCTGTTTCAGGGTACAAATGGCTAACATGCCTAACAATGATTAACAAGAGATAGCATTCAGCATTTTGCTATAATCCTTCCCTTCTAAAACAGGACTAGACAGACTCTTAAGAGCTTGAAGTACTAGATTTTATCTTGACTATATTTGGCGATAAAGGGGAATGTGGTGTACATGTTGCTTCCAAATCCTCCACACCTCTGACCTAGCTGCAAAATTTTTCTCATATGTGCATTTTGATTAATAAAACAGTGCAGACCTTGCTGTTTCTGTGAGGCTAGTCCTGATGGAAGTGTGCCAATATAATACCACACAGACATCAAAGGAAAATCAAAGGTGTGTGTCATACTTCTTGCTGCTTCGTTTCGTAGTCTGCTGTGAGCTGAGGATATGTCAGCCGTTTCCCAAACAAACTCTACATATCGTGTAATACTTTTATTCAAGAACTCTTTGGTGTCACCTCCTTTGTGATACATTTTTCATTCCTTAAAACCAATTTAAACCTCTTGAATAAGAAAGAGAGTTTCCTTAAAGAGGCTTCTGCAATTATTTTTATTGCTTTTGAAATATACGACTAGTCCAGTTGATTGGCTATAAAGGAGGTATTAATGCAGTTTAACCTGGAGGGGGAGTCTTCTTGGCAGGAGAGGTAATAGACCTCCTCCAGGATCTAGGCCTGCCACTACCACAGAGCAGAGAAAGATTAATTTTCCCCCTGCAAATGGAAAATAAACTGCCCTTTAAACATATGAAAAAAAGAAGAAAATGACAGAGAGCACAGGGAGGGTAGCAGAGACCAGAGGAGAAGGGGTAAGGTGGGGTGTTAGTTCAATATAGACACTGAAAAGCCTGGGTTGTCACAGAGAGAGGAAAAAAAACTCTTTGCTTATGATTGAACTTGCTTTTGTGTTGTAAGAGTAATCTGAGCGAGTGCCAGTCAATACCCCGAGGAAGGCTGCGTTTATTTCTATCTGCTCATTCCTAAATCCTATCTGTGGAACATGAGCGTATCTCAGGATATGTTAGGTCTGTGAAACGGCAAAAATATCCACCTTATCTCCAGTTACAGACACATATTTCTGGTACAAAAAGAAGCATGTTGCAGAAATGTTGATGTCCCTATTCTAAATCCTGTCCGGACCACTGTTGCTGAGCTGAAGTGCAGAGCCTAAAGCCCTTGAGCTCATATCCAGAAGTCCAGTACAGTGTGTCTGCCCCTCACTGTTCCTCCCGCTAGCTCCTATTAGCCGCGCTGCCCCCGAAGCGCCAACAAGACTTAAACAGCCAGTGCCAAGGGTATACACCCAGCGCTGTGTAAACACACCAGGCCTGACTAGCACTCAGGAATGCTTTATATAAAGTCACATAAAGGCCCAGAGGGGGAAGTGGGTGTGTCGTTTGACCGTCTGCAACTGGCTTTGCTGCCACCATTTCCTTCACTCCTGAGAGGATGTCATGGAATATGATGTTGCTGCTTCTATTGTTTGAACAACTTATGCTTAATATGCTGAAATTGCAGATCACACATACCTCTGTGTCTGTCTTTACTACTTGTTTCATAGGATATTAACAGACAGTTTTTGTTGAACTGATATGTATTAGCCACAGCTCTTTTTGTTGTGCAGCTGCACAAAGAAATTGACTGTTGGAAAAGAGATCAAACTGTAAACAAATGAGAAGTACGGGACTTCTCAGCCAGAGTGTTTAATTGGTGTAAAAAAAGGTACAACAGTTAACTTGCAAATTAAATGTTAATATGTGAATGCACAATGAAAAACGCATTATCATATATGTGATGTACTGTATTGTGGCCAAAGCTATTTTCAGTGTTCAGTCACCGGTTTTCTTTTCTCTGTGCTTGAAGCACAAAGTAAAATATGCATCACTGAGTAAAAAACATCACTGCAAAATCAACTCATGCTTAAAATCGTATTCAGTACCGCTTGTGTCTGTGTGTCCAGTGAGAGAGATTATAAAGTGCATGAAAGCCCAAGTAATGTATTTACTTTAGACTCACAGATCAGTGTTATGTATTTATAGATCATAAAAAAAAATTCACAATAGACTCGGCATAAACATAATCTAAACTCAATGGAGCAAACTAAAACAATTTACAAGCATAGAATGAAAGCCTGTGAGTATATATTTATCAGTTTAGTTTTCCCTTGAGGCTCCATTTTGGCATCCTGTTGTTTATTCTGTCAAGACCATTCTGCTTTAGTCCTCTTTTAATATTACAGCCCCTACACTGGCACAGTGTATCTTAACACTGACATAGTTGTCTAACTCTGTTTTAGTGATAATTTGCAAAAACTAATTTAAGCATTTAGATATAATGGATTCAGCTGGTACTTGTACGGCCATGTAAACATGCAGGACAAGAATAAAACAATAAACTAATGCATATAGACATTTTTATAATGCTGGATCCTGCTTTGTTTTGCCGTGAAGTGGAAAATACAGAAGGGTGCAGTGGCAGTGTTTGAGGAAGGTTACCACAGCTGAAGCCACAGTTTTTGTTTGGCTTATGTTAAAGTCACAAAGCAAATAAGTCAAACGGAAAACAGTTTGATTCGAACAGCTGGGCAGCTGTAGTATAACTGTAATTCTCAGTAATGCTCGCCTCTTAAGATTTGTGACTGATGGCAGGAAAGTGCTGAGCCTGTTATAATGTTCAGGGTGAGTTGGTGACCTGAGCTGTATGTCTGTTTATTAAAATGCTTGTTCTTTGTTTGTGTCAGCGCTGAGATTAACCAGGAGGTGTTGTGCTTCTCGCATATCTTATTCTCACTGAGAAAAGGAAGTACTCGTCCCCCCCTCCGCCCCCAGGCCCTGTCATTTACAGGGTGGCCAACAGGAGAACAGCGTTCTCAACACAACCTCACAGCAGATGTTTGCCCTGGTACAATCTGTACAAACGTCAAATTGAATTCATTGCCACGTCCTTAGCGCAGCAGCAGAACCTTGGGGATGAGTGTGATTATAAATACTTTGGTTCAAACACTAATTAAACCAGCTACAAACTACAGGGGCCTGGTCCAGTTGGCAGCAGCTGTCAGTGGTGTGACAGAACAGCTTCCGTGTTTGGTAAATTATGTAACTTGTTTAGGCAGCAAAATCGCTGCTGGCTGATGGAAGCTCAACCAGCATGTATTGATGTTCTTTTAGCAGACCACAGGCAATTTAGCGCAGCTGAGTGTAGGCAAAATCTTTTTTCAGCCTAATAGATGGAGCCCAGAGAGCCTGAGCTCCCTGTGTAATTGAGTTCTTTGGTAGGCTTCATGTTGTGGTTTTTGGGGACTAGCTTATCAGCAGAACACGCAGGATTGACCCTCCAGCAAAAAGGCACTGTTACCATCCAATCTGCTTTCACTGGCAAAACCGCTTACAGCAGGAAAAACACGAGTGCTGATTCTTCAGCATGTGCATCCCTGACCTGTGAAAGCAGAGCTTATTCAGTCATTCTCCAGCAGAAAGACTCCACGCAGCAGGGAATGGCTGTCTATTTAACTGCCTTTTACATTCTGTCTGTTCCAGCCAAGGTCCTTTCACCATCCAGTTGCTGTCATCTGCCGACAGGCTTCAAGGCATAGCTGTGCTATAGGTCTATTTTTGAATCTATTGCATACGTGTCGGTGATACCTTGAATGTTTGACCTCTGGATTTTATTTCACAAACATTCCTAGATTCATTTTGCAGCTTCTGCAGTAGGAATAAAAGGTGGATTAATCTAAAATATTGAAGAAAAAAATATTAAAAGGATAACACCACAATAATCTTCAATTGTATTAATGTAAAGAATTTATTATACAAATAATAACCAATCTTCTAGCATTTCTCTGCAAATTTGAGTCTTTTGGGCATAATTGTATAGCCTCTGTACTCTTTAAACATTACAGATGCTTTAATGAGAATCCTGTTTACACAACTAAATACTTTTTTTTTTCTTCAGAACATGTTAATGGTCCTGTTTGATTCGCAAATACGCTTGTGACCTGCCTAACCCCCAAAGCCTTTACAGTATTATCCCCCTTCAGTTACAGTCAGCACAAGGATGATAGAATAGTCGAGCACCGCTCACTGAAACTACAGACTCTACAACCTGTCACGGGAGATGACGAATGCCAAGTCCATGGGTCAAGCACATACATAATTAAGCCCTGGTTTGATTTAGCTCAGGGAAATACATCCCACTTTCACTCCACTGAAATGAATCAGGAAGTGATTCTCTCTGCTATGGCTGCACACTGTGGAGGAAGCAGGAGGAGCAGAGGTTCATGCTTCACTAATGGATGTTTACACAACTCACTATCAGCCAACAGAATGCAGATATCACATGCTCTCCGCGCTTGCTGCTCTTCCCACATGTGGCTAAACTGCCTTACGTTTTTAGCTGAGACTTATTTGTCGACAGATTTTTAGGAAGGGTTGTGGTTGGATTCAGTGATTGTTCATTGTTATCCTCTGCTGGCTCTTTATTCCTCCCTCTCGGCTCTCTTCCACACTCTGGCCCTCCCTTCCCCTCCTCAGCTCTCCGCTGTTCTCTCCTCCTTCCCCTTCTCTTGCCAGTAACAGCCTTAACCGTTTGGCTTAATGTCAAAGCAGGGGCCTTTTGTGGCTCTGTCACAAATCTGCCAGGAAAAACAGAAACCATCTGTTCAGGCCTGGGCCTGAGAGGGGATGAGGGTGTAAATACATGAGTTTAGCCCTCGCCCCCAGCCCAGCCCGTGCGCACAGGACCACTGAGCTCAGCGGAGGATCCCGCACTCCCACTCAGCCTGTGCTCCTACCAGAAGGCACTTATACTGTAGTCTACAGTGATTTCATAGTTAAACTTATAAAGTCTAAATCTGACAGGTAGGGCTAAAATTCAAGAGTTTGATAATATCAGATATTATTTACTATAGTATACAAAATGTTGTTAACTTTGCTTAATTACTTAAATTAAAACTGATATTCAGAGACGCACTAACCTCTACCATCTGTTTAGATCTGTTACAAAAATAAGTGAACATTATTTTTTAATTCCTTTTCCACCTACAGAAATCAGATTTTATCTGAATCATAAAATTAAAAATTTATCTGTACATGTAGCCGCTGGCCAACACAAGACATCTGTGTGCTTGTACCTTAAAAGGACAAAAACCTTTTTCAGCCTTTACTCTAAACAGCACAGAATATTTAGTTTATTTCCCTGACATTAATAAACATTGCTGTAAATGTACCAGAGTTGGCTAAAAGGCTATTTTCAACTGTAGTTCATGACAGATATTACAAAGTCACAGTTAAAAACGGCATACAAAAAAACGAGATTAACAATATTAAAAAAACATATAGAAATTATAATGGAAGAAAACATCATCATGAGTCGTCAGACAACCAAGTATTAAACTACAGTTTCTTGCATCTACAGCAAAGATGCACATATTATGATACACACTGAGCAAAAAGATGCTTTAAAAGAACTTGCATGATGAAATTATTGGTGGGTTTCTCTGCCATGGTTTAATGTGTATTACTACAGTACACCCATTTAATACATTTATACTTCTACTGTATGTAGACGACCATTTTAAGTGGCAATAACTGTAAAGGAAGCTCTCGGTGTTGTTATAGGAGGGTAAGCCCTTTCCTTGTCGGATAATCCACCGACCAGAAAGCTCCTGCAGATGGAAGCAGTCTAAAAGGTCTTATAATACCGAGCTTATGTTGTCACTATCTTACTGTATGTTTGCAGAGCAGCGGCACACTCTGCACTGTGCTGCAGTGATTTAGTGGAATATGGAAAAATTATGGTGCGCAGGTTAGGACCAATCTAGATTTCTATTTCAAGCATTTCTGTGAATTTTACCTGAATCCAGGTAAACTGGTTTCACATACAGGTTCGTGGAATTGTTTCTGGTTTGTTGTTATCTTCATCTTAGGAAGAAAGGGAAACGTTACCTGGAATCCTCAGTAAATACACAAACTCGTTGGGTAAACACTCAATCAGGGAGAAGAAACAGAAGGTAATAAAAGTTAGTGTTGCTGTGGGCATATGGCAGCATGACAAAGTGACTTTGATAGAAAAAGGCTCAGTCAGTGAGAGAGATGGACGTATCCGGCTTCAGAGGAACAAAATTTGACGTGTAGGCAGGCTCAGAGAGGTAATCTGTCAATCTCCCTTTGACACTAATTTACAGCACAAAGCCTCTCTCAGCCACAGGAATGCAATGTTCATCTTCCACTGCACTTCACTCACGGATATCGTATATAACTCCCCTCAGCATTCGGTCACTCCAGTAATGTCTCACAGACATCAGTCTCTCTTTTGTCAATGTGACTGTATTCTGAATGAACTGTAAATGCAAACAAATTTTTTTTTTTAATTGTGTTTTTATTTTTATACGCTATTCAGCTTTTAATGAGGACCCAGAGCACATTCTTCCCTCAGGTTCTTTATCCCAAATAACTTTTCAACTCAACAGATTTACTCTGAATTTCTTAAGCTGCTTGTTTTGTTTTCTACTTTCCATTTACATCCAGCTGTACCAGTTCATCAGTGCACCTGTTAATTCCCATTCGAAAGCCCATGTTAATGTTTTCATTAGCCCCTGCCTAATGTAATGGTACTTGACACAGTGTAAGTGATGGAGAGGCAGGGTGACCTTTCCCTGTCTCTGCCAAGCTGTTGTTGAGACCATGTAGTTGTCAGCCTGCAGTGAGGAGGCAGAGAGCCACTGCTGAGAACAGTCATTAAGCACAGAGCAAAGCCAGCGCTCGGCACCACTCGACACTTTTGATCTGCACATTTCAATTAGATTTCACATCAGGACGCCTGCCTTCCCTCAGTTAGCACCTGCGCCCTGCTTTCCCAACTGGCCAGCCAGGCTTAAGAGGGAGGCACACAGGAAATGAGTAGAAAGTTCTTTTCTGTTACTGCCTGGAATAGATGCACAAACACATGGCAATACAACAGAGCTTTTATCTGCAGTAATCATTTAATGCTGTGAGTTTGGACTAAGAAGAATGTTTGTAGTTTAAGACTCTTTCATAAGTAACAAATCATCTTCTTCATCCAAGCGGTTTTTGTACTCCCTCAGTCATATTCCTACTGATTTGTCTCCGCAGAGCTTTGGCATGATGACTGCTACTCCAGATGTGCTCATCTGCAGAAAACACTGTGGTTTAAAAATCCCAGCACAAGCTGTAGGACCTGTGACAAATAATAGTTAATGGTAGAGCAATGAACACAGCATGGCACCTTAATTTACCCTGAAATGTGAGAAGGTTTCTTTAAGCTCAAACACCCTCAGTAAATGGTCCTTGCACTGCTTCTCCTGATAAGATGGAGTCCTACAGGCACTGGTAGATATGAATTTCCCCTAAGAGCCACATGAAGGGAGATCTTATTAAAGTGGCCTAAGACCACTGAGTTGAGCTTTTTCTGCCAGTCAAAGCAGTGATTAAGAAACTTTACTTGTTGCTTAATGTCAGACACTCTCACAACTTGGCGATAAAGGAACAACCACTGGCCAGCTCTTGATCCGTGTCTCCTCAGAGCAAACCTACCAGCTTCATGTAGTTTTGTGTTTTGTGAGATAAGAAATTAAAGCTGCAGTTACTTTCATGTTTCCATTAATACGGCCTATTATGCTTTGAAATCATTGGCTTTATAATTTTCTCTTATTTTTAAATTGCACTTGGGTGAAAAGCTTTTTTTTTTATAGCTTTTTATAAGTGTCCACCATTTAATCAAATCCTTTCCTGCCATTGTTTGTTTTGACACATTTTGAAAATGTTTAGCTGTTGTTGTAAAGCTGTTAATGTATTTCAAAGAGCAATGCGCTGACTAATTTATGAGAAATTTCTCAGCTGAAGCTCTGAAGGAAAACAATCAATAGCCATTAAACCCTGGGATCTTTGTAGAACAGCAGTTTAACAGACCTCAGACAGTGGATGGTTACCCTCTGGGCTTTAAAGATTACAGGTGACTTACTGCTCAGCCAACAGTCAAATCACACCTTGATGAATTTGTTTTAGAGCTAGTGAAGGACCACTAACAAGTAATGAGTTCATGGTGAGAGAGAAAAGGCAATGCCCCGCAGGAAACCGCATAATTGTCCATGATTCCTTTTGCCAATTTTCAGGGCTTGTGTATTATGAGTATGTCCAGAAAGCAGCAGTTAATATGCGCAGGCTGTCTCAGCAAAGTGCTTTCTGATCCATGATTGCATGTGTTAATGTTTCAGTTGGGTATTGATTTCCTGGCGGCCTTTTGTACACTGGATTTATCCGCCTGGCTCACTGGCAAGCGCACCCCTCCGAATGTTTGATTAAAGTTCAATTGACTCTTCCAGTGAAGGGGCGAGGAGCCATTTCACTCCCTATTTGTAGCGCCAAAGCTCTGCCTGACATGTTCTTTTGTTCCCATTCAAGCTCCTGCCACCCAGCCAGCCACCAATGCACTGATCCTAATATCCCTGCATTCAGTGAGCCTCCTTGCCTAATCCTGGGACAGACAGGGCCACAGCACAAACATGCCCAGCTAACTACAAATCCTGGCATGGATTGACCCACTCTGTGGCCTTTCATTGTGAAATAACGTGCTGACTGCTAATGTGTATCTTTCCACATGTTTTCTCCAGTTTTTCAACAACTTTGACAAATGTATCTTAATTCCTTTTAATTTAGTTAACTTTTTAAAGTCAAGTGATGCCTCCACCTCATTACAAATACATGTGTTTGTATTCTTGTGATATATTTGCCCTTTTTAACCCCAAATGTTTTGTTTTTCCTTTCTAGGGAGAGCTAATTACCTTCTACTACTATTGGAAAAAGACCCCCGAGGCAGCCAGTTGTCGAGCTCACCGCAGACACCGCCGCCAGCCCGTCTTCCGTCGCATCAAGACACGAACCGCTTCTACTCCTGTCAACACTCCTTCTCGCCCCCCCTCCAGCGAGTTTTGTACGTATATTTGACCCTTTAAAAGACAACCAGTGACGGAAGAGCAAAACACAACCTAATATATTCTGCTGTTATGTGAAAAGTTTTTGTTTGTCTTTCTTGCAGTGGACCTCAGCTCAGCCAGTGAAGATGACTTTGACAGTGAAGACAGTGAACAGGAGCTGAAGGGCTACGCCTGTCGCCACTGTTTCACTACCAGTAAGACACAGACTTCTTTTACACAAACTCACACCCGTCATATGGACTTGCTTGGGTTATTCCTGTCCTGACCCGGATCAGTGTGAGGCTGCACAGCACAGTGCTGTGTGACAGATGGACATCAGAAGATGTCGGGACTAATTTGATCAAATCAGACATGAGCCCACAAGCTTGTTCGCTCTCCCCACCTTATTATCCTTCCCCTTTTTCCACACAGCTGGTTTCCAGTGCCAGGCTCCCATCTGATCCCACTTATGTTACTGCCATCACAACATAGGTGTCTAATAAATAATAAATATACTAATAAACTTTAGCTTTGTTTTGTAAACCCATATAGACCTCATCAGTATATTACTGAACAAATACAAATAAATACAGTAATATTATTATTTATCCTATTAGATGTTCTGCTTAAGTAACTTTAGGACATTGGTTCTGTTTTTTTAATATTGCTGAAGTTGTGAGATTCTTATTTCTGGGTTGTCTGTACTTCTCACCAACTGTGAGAATGTGTTTTTTCACAACTGTAAATGGCTTTCCTCAGCCTCCAAGGACTGGCACCACGGGGGCCGGGAGAACATCTTGCTGTGCACAGACTGCCGCATTCACTTCAAGAAGTACGGTGAGCTGCCCCCCATCGAGAAGCCTCTGGACCCACCGCCATTTATGTTCAAACCTGTCAAAGAGGAAGAGGATGGACTCAGCGGGAAACATAGCATGAGGACCCGACGGAACCGAGGCTCGGTGCGTTCAAACACTCCTGCTCCCCATCTATCCCTCTATTTTCACTTCAGGAGCCATAGCCTCAGTTATCCCTGGAGTAATGCAAAGCCAGGCTACAAAGCAATAAGCTTATCACTACTAGACAAGTAGTGCAGGGAAAGCTCTGAGTAGTATTGTTTCTGATATTTGGTTTGCTAAAATTATTCTAACAACTTTGGAACTTTACAATACGTGTCATAATTTATCTTGATCGTGTTTGTTGTCTACAGATGTCGACTCTACGTAGTGGTCGTAAAAAGCAGACAGCCAGTCCTGATGGCCGAGCCTCACCTACCAATGAGGACTTGCGCTCCAGCGGACGTACCTCACCCAGCGCGGCAAGTACTGACAGTACTGACAGCAAGACAGACTCCATGAAGAAGCCAAGCAAGGTAACACAAATCAGGCTCTTTGAAGTCCTGTTTTTCTGTGTACATACTTCTGTGAAAGGTTCCCTAATGGCTCTTCTGCTTCGGCTTTACAGAAGATTAAAGAAGAGGCTCCTTCACCTATGAAGAGTGCCAAACGGCAACGAGAGAAGGGAGCTTCAGACACAGAGGAGCCCGAGAGGGCCAGTGCCAAAAAGTCCAAGACACAAGTGAGTCTGTGGTCTCTGTTTTGTTTGTGTTGCAGTGGAATGCATAGACTTGGTGTCGTGATTCTCATCCTTCTCTCTTCTTTGTCCGTCAGGAGTTGAGTCGACCAGACTCACCCTCAGAATGCGAGGGTGAAGGGGAGGGAGAGGGTGAGAGCTCTGATGGGCGTAGCATCAACGAGGAGCTTAGTAGCGATCCTAAAGACATAGATCAGGACAATCGCAGCTCCTCCCCAAGCATCCCCAGCCCTCGTGACAACGAAAGTGATTCAGACTCATCTGCCCAGCAGCAGCAACTCCTGCAGAGTCAGCACCCTCCAGTCATCCAATGTCAGCCAGGCGCCTCAGCTGCCTCCACGGCACCGCCTCCACCTACAACCTCAGCCCCTTCACTGCCTCCACAGGTCTCCCCCACAGCGGCCTCCACTACTCTACCTCCCCAGCCTTTGCCCCAGGCAAGCCCCATGTCTCTCATCCAGTCAGGAGCATCCCTCCACCCCCAAAGGCTTCCTTCTCCACATTCACCCATGACTCAGGCTCCTCCTCCTGGCCCCTCAGTCCCACCTCAGTCATTACCCAGCTCGCATCACGGACCCATGCCTCCTATGCCTCCCATGCCACATCCACTACAGCCTGGCCCCTCACACTTGCCTCACCCTCTCTCCATGCCCCCTCAGGGCTTCCCTGTGGGTCAGACTCAGGTCCCACCTCCTTCAATCTCCAGCCAGTCACAGCAAAGACCGCACACGCCTCCTTCCCAGTCCCAGTCATCTGCTCAGAGTGGAGGTCAACCTCCTAGAGAGCAGCCCCTGCCCCCTGCCCCCATGTCCATGCCTCACATCAAGCCCCCACCAACCACACCCATCCCTCAGATACCCAACCCACAGTCCCACAAACACCCACCCCATGTCTCTGCACCTCCCTTCCCTCAGATGCCTTCAAACCTTCCTCCACCTCCTGCTCTCAAGCCCCTCAGCTCTTTATCCACACACCATCCTCCATCAGCACATCCACCACCCCTTCAGCTCATGCCTCAAGGGCAGCAGCTTCAGCCTCCCCCAGCCCAGCCTCCAGTTCTCACCCAGTCCCAGAGCCTTCCACCATCAGCGAGCCACCAGCCTCCTCCAGCTCCTCCACTACCGCCCTCTGCAGCAGCCTCACACACCAGTGGTCCACCACAGTCCCCTTTCTCATCTCATCCATTCAGTACAGTTCTACCTCCAACTGGCCCTCCCCCACCCTCATCAAACTCTATGCCTAGCTTACAGCCTCCATCTTCCTCTGCTCCATCCTCCTCCATCTCCATGCCACTCCCTGCCTCAACCCTGCCTGGCCCAACAGTCCCTCCTGTACACATCAAAGAGGAGCCTCTGGATGAGTCAGAAGAACCAGAGAGCCCCCCACCCCCACAGAGAAGCCCTTCACCAGAGCCAACTGTCGTCAATACTCCAAGCCATGCCAGCCAGTCAGCACGGTATGTGTACAAACATCGATTCCTTCCATAACGCTCTCTCTCCAAGATTAAAACATAAGACTTCACAAGCTGTTATTTATCAGTAGCTGGTTGAGCTGCTTACTGTTTTGTATGTGGGTGCTGATTAGCTGTCAGACACCTCAACAACAAAAGTCTCTTCCTTCAGGTTTTACAGCTTTGATGTAGGCAACAAATTGAATGTCCTCAGCAAAACAGGCATCAAAGGCCACTATTAGCCCTGAGCTCTGAGGGGCTGATGGATAGGAATTATCAGGGATGGAGAGCGGGGAGATAAATTACAGTGAGATGCAAGTGAACTGAGGCATCTGAATATGAGTATCTGTAGTTGCCTTGTGCTTAAGTGGCTCTCAGACTGCCAATGAATAGCAATGAGAATCTTAATACATACTCACTGTAGCAGCAAAAGTGAATGCCAGGAGAGTTTGTTTCCTTTGAATAATGGACCAGTGTAAGCTAATACAAGCCGTCTTTCAATCTAATGGGACATTATTATTATTACCATTTAAGATGCAAAATTAAATATGAATGTTGTGGTTCTCGCGTGTTTTGGCTGTTTGTAACAAGTATAAATTTATTAACTGGAATGTCATTTAGCTCTTCTGAGTGGTTGTTTAATGTGTATTTTTTTCTACCGTGACCATAGGTTCTACAAGCACCTGGACCGGGGTTACAACTCGTGTGCTAGGACGGATTACTACTTCACTCCCCTGGCTTCATCTAAACTGGCCAAGAAACGAGAGGAAGCTCTGGAGAAAGCCAAGAGGGAAGCAGAACAGAAAGCAAGGGAGGAGAAGGAGCGAGAGAGGGAGAGGGAAAAAGAGCGAGAGAGGGAGCGGGAACGAGAAAAGGAAGCAGAGCGAGCTGCGGTGAGTGGTGATGTTTGTCACTGTTTAGTTTGGAAGTGGTTAGATTTTTTTCTTTTAAAATCTTACTGAACATGCCATTCCCCCTCCCTCACAGAAAGCCTCCAGTTCCTCTCATGAAGGCAGAATGGGTGAACCTCAGATGGCTGGCCCTGCCCACATGCGTCCTCCTTTTGATGGCCCCCCCACTACTATTGCAGCTGTGCCTCCATACATCGGCCCTGACACCCCTGCCCTGCGAACACTCAGCGAGTACGCTAGACCCCACGTCATGTCTCCCACTAATCGAAACCACCCCTTCTTTGTGTCCCTTAACCCAGCAGACCCACTGCTGGCTTATCACATGCCCAGCCTGTACAATGCTGACCCGGCCATGCGGGAACGCGAGCTGCGAGAGCGTGAGATGCGCGAGAGGGAGATTCGGGAGAGGGAGCTAAGAGAAAGAATGAAACCTGGTTTTGAGGTTAAACCTCCAGAGATGGACACACTCCACCCTTCTACAAACCCCATGGAGCACTTTGCCCGGCATGGGGCCATCACGTTGCCCCCTATGGCCGGCCCTCACCCCTTTGCCTCCTTCCATCCAGGCCTGAACCCCTTAGAGCGTGAACGGCTAGCCCTTGCTGGGCCCCAGCTGCGGCCAGAAATGAGCTACCCAGAGAGGTTGGCTGCAGAGAGACTCCATGCAGAGAGGATGGCCACAGTGGCAAACGACCCTATCGCCCGTCTACAGATGTTTAATGTTACGCCACACCACCACCAGCACTCGCATATTCACTCCCATCTCCACCTCCACCAGCAAGATCCCCTTCACCAAGGTAAAAGAAAGCCCTGCTTGTATTAATAAATACTGCTGTTAAAATTACACTGTGCAGCTATTGAAACTATAGCTAATTTTCACAGTTCTTTCAAAAATATTGTATTAATTTTGGAAAAAAAATAAATTCAATTATTTCACATTACTTGACAAACAGTGTTATGTACAATAGTAGTGTTTTTTTGTCAGTGGATGTATGCATGTTTTATTATGTGATATTGGTATATTTCATCATATATTTTGTGATAAAAAGGCAAGTGTATACTATCAGCAAAAGCACAGACAAAAGAGTTATAAATAAACTACTGGTACTGTAAATATATTTCAGAAATAGTTGAGGATCAGTAATAGTTCCTTGATGCACTCCACAGATTAACTTCCCTATTTAAGATGCTACAATTTTGTATGCACATTGTCCTGTTATTTAAGCTGTACAGTGAAGCTGTATGAAAAATTTATAAAAAAAGACACTGATTAATAGGATCACATTTTCATATTCAGAGGCACGTTTTAAGTTGTTTAATTTTTAGCATATTTTCTCATAACATAGGCAGCATTAATCTTTGTACTATGTTTTAAATCAAATTGTATGTAAATTATATGTATTATAATACTTCTCTCATGACAGTAAAGAGTGAACAAAAGGGACTGAATTAATGACAATTCCACTTACGTGTTTTCTAGTTCAAATTTGTATTATATGATTTGATACTACAGCTCATATTGGATTCTCTGTGTTGCAATGTATAGCTCTAAAATATCAGATTGGTTTAAATGGTATGTTAAAGCCAGCAGATGCTGTACAGTTGATAAATATAGTAAAGTGGTCCCTGCACTCTTTGGGTCAGCCTTGAGAGGAGTAATATTACTGCTGTGTATTACTAATGCCAGTAGCATGTACTGTTAGTGTATCACTAATGCCAGTAGCATGTACTGTCTGTGATACACTATCTTGAAATGAGTGCCCTGACCCTAAGACTCTGACGCCCAGAAGGTGGTGGTGAATGTCTTGTGTGTCCTCCAGGTTCCGGGCCCCATCCTCTGGCAGTAGATCCCCTGGCTGCTGGACCTCACCTGGCCCGCTTCCCTTACCCACCTGGTGCCATCCCCAACCCTCTCCTCGGCCAGCCGCCGCATGAACACGAAATGCTACGCCACCCCGTCTTCGGTAACTCTCAGCAAATATCAGTGCTAATAAACAGTTATATCACATTCAGTCTTTGAGTCCAGACTCTGCCAGACTGTGATCAAATCTTATGTTTGTCTCTTCCAGGTAC
Source organism: Ctenopoma multispine (assembly GCA_034779795.1). Taxonomy (NCBI): domain Eukaryota; kingdom Metazoa; phylum Chordata; class Actinopteri; order Anabantiformes; family Anabantidae; genus Ctenopoma; species Ctenopoma multispine. The sequence continues at coordinate 10,497,346 of JAUYWH010000025.1, read as the reverse complement.
TCCATACCCTCGGGAACTACCAGGAGGTCTGCCACCGCCCATGTCCGCAGCCCACCAGCTGCAGGCCATGCATGCCCAGTCAGCTGAGCTCCAGAGGTTGGCAATGGAGCAGCAGTGGCTCCACGGACATCATCATATGCATGGGGGGCCACTGCCTGGCCAGGAGGACTACTACAGGTCAGCAACAGATTATTACACTGAGAAATATTTTTGATAACTGAGTTTGTGCCTTTGATTTTTCAAATGTTAACACTTGATACTGTTGTATTTCAGCCGGCTGAAGAAGGAGAATGACAAGCAGCTGTAACCAGCTGAGGGACAGCGACTGACAGGTGCAGGACACAAGAAGTTGTTACAGAGCGGTCTCGCAGAGGTTCTCTGGGTTCCTCTGAATACATTCAGTTTTGAAGAGCGGAAAAAGCCCAAGTGGATCGTCTGAGAATTTGTCTGGTGTTTTTTGGTTTTTGTTCCTGTCAAGGACTTTTTTTTCCCAAGACATTGACTTTCTTTGGTATATAGCCAGTAGTGACAACGTCCTCAAGACTCCTGCATGACAAGCTTCCCTGACGTTTTTTTGTAGGTGCTAGAACAAGACACTGTGCTTATCAACAAAAAAAGACAAGACCGGTCAGGCCGTTTATGGAAAAATAACAAGTGCTATCTTAAAGTCAACATTTATTTTAATACATTGTTGGAGGTTTTTCATAATTTTAAGAGAAGCTACAGCATGGCGTTTTTGAGTCTGTAAATAGTATATATAAACATATAATTATTATTATAATTATTATTATTACTAGGTGTGGACTCCAAACCAAGTTGTTTCAACCTCCAGTATAATTGTTTTGAAGCATTATCCCTTGTTTCAGAGGGGAGCACCATGGCATTATATGAGCAGTTTCTGAGAGTTGCGGTTCAGTTGTGATGTTCCTCTGCCATCGCTGTGTTAGATTTAGTCCCTCATACACTATGTAAACCATAAACCTGTCGCACCCACCACATCCATTCATCACACACCTTTTAACACACAGCAGGTTGTCAGAATGTGTAAACTCAACGTGTTGAGTTAATGATGTGAAACACTTGAAAAGGTGACACAGTAGTCACCAGGGCTTCTGTGGAGTTCACACTGAAGCCACGGAATTAAGAGAAAACACTGCACTGAAAGAGTGACCTTAAGCTCCACTTAATTGGATTTATACTTTAAAACAATATTTAAGTAAACAAAATGGAGTAACACTTCTTGTTTTTACAGATGATGATTTTAATTATGATTTTAAATATATGGACACCACAAACACATTTGGCTCAACTGAAGAAAAAACTTCAAGTTCTTTTAAATTATCACGACCTGAATTTTAATCTTGATTGTGTAACAGGATCCCAACAGGACTTCAGGATTGTTTTTAATGTGTGAATGGTTGTGCGTCGGTTTTAGTTATATTGTGGTGTCCCCTTTTCTCACCTGGTCCAGTCACTCGTTGTTTGTTGCAGGGCTCTTATCTGACTGAGTTGTCCTCCAACTAGGTTGTAATAATGATCACTGTGACACTAGAGGGGGCCTTCCAACGTGTGACCACCAGGAGGTAGAGGGTTGATGATTGTGTGTGTGTGCGTGTATATATATATATATGTGTGTATGTGTTACTCATCTGTCTTCATATGCCTTGGTTCCTTGGGGATACACTTGGCCTCCTGGGCCTCAGGAGTGGTGTGTTTGCGTGTGCCACTGACTGTTACAAGTAGTGTTCACCTGTCATACCAGTGTACATGAGCCCAAGTTTTGTTTTGTTTTTTTCAAGTCTTGACATTAGTTCTGCGTTTGTTCCATGCACTAAGACTGTTCAAATATCACAGACATATAGAAAACTGTGGCTTTATAAAAATGTATTATTTTAACCAAATGAAGAACGTTGCATTTAAAAGTGACCATATCTTCTCTTGGAGCAGTATAATTTTACATTTGGATGCTTGCAAACATCATCAAACACATGCTCCCTTTTTAAAAATCCAAAAAATTATCTTAAGCCCTGACAGCTCCCTGTCACTCCTGCCACCTCCCACCGATTCCTGTCTCTCTCCTGATGGACATACTCATTAACATCATCATCTTTGCCTTGTTTCCTGACGATTCCCTTGCCTTTTAATCCCTCTTTTTGTGTCTCCAAAACCTTTGATGTTAAGTGTTGTCAATGGTTTAGCTTCTTGTTTCAAAGCAGCAATAGCAGAATGTAAATTCTGACTGCTAAGATTTATATATATACTGGTATCTTGAAGCTTATTGTATATATGAGTAGTCGCCATGGGATGACACAATGTACACAAAAAGTAGAAATAATAAGAAAATTTGTGAGTCCTGTGTTCTCTCCATTTGAGTATTTTGTAATTTTTTTGAAAAATTTGTGGAATTAAAATAAACGACTAAGTTACACCACAACATATGCTTTCATCTTTTTCTTATGCCTCCTGATACGAATCATGTTTTTCTTTGTAAACACAGTTGTTTGTGTGCTGAGGTAGAGCAGACTGCTAAATAAATCCTTGCAGCTATGAGACACAATAATCCTGTTTTAAGGGCAAAGAATTTTGATTACTTCCTGCTCAGTCAGTAGCAAAAAGACGACAGAAAAGTCCTTCTGTTTTTTTTGTTGGGTTTGTGTCATGTAATTCTCTGCTGAGGAGAGAGGGTTAGTTCTGATAAAAAAATGTCCTACATTTTCTCTAGAATTACAGATTTTTGCGTTACAGGTGAAATGTGTTACAGAATAAATCAAGCATTCCTGTTTCATATTATTTCAGTCTTCCATTTTCTTTGCTTCAGAAATGCTGAGCTTTAAAAGATCACTGCAGCAGCAGGTAGTGAAGCTCAGAGCTGAATTATTGCACTGCTATGGTATAATAACATCAAAGCTGGGCTAAGCCAGAAGGAACACCTACTCAGCCTGAGATGCCTTTCTATCACCGGCGCTGGGCTGTCATTTCATACTGTGTGTGGGGAGTGATAGACCAGCAATCTGTGATGGTGTGCTGCAGCGATGGCTGTCATTTTGAGAGGGAGCTATTATTCTACTGCTGCTCTCTGAAATGATGCCCTGTCCTCGGGAAAATCGAGGTTCCTTGGATGCTCTATCCTGGGGCTGTCATGTGACGGCGCCTTGTGAGGAGGTGATGCTTGTTGTTGCTGGCTCGCCTCACCTCCCCATAAGACACAACAAGACGTCAGAGCCGAGCAGTGGCTGGTTGAATAATTCATCCCTCCTCCTCCACTCCGGTGATGGAGCGACTGTGACTTGTGTCAACTCAAATCCTTCTCATAATATTGTGTGTACCCCTCAGGCAGGCACACAGGGATACATAGTCTCAAAAAAAATCTGCTCTCTCTGTCTGAATAGCAATATGTCTTGTGCTGTTCTTGCAGTATTATTGTGTCTGTTGCAGCAGGTCTCAGACATGGAGCCTCCTCATCTCCTCCATCCTCTTGCATTTCTTTCGCTCCGCTGGGCCTGCCTGCTGCAGAGTGTGATGCTCAGTGGCAGACGGTAGCCTACATTATTGTGGAAGGTAGCTCTGCAGTTGCCCTGTAGCCAAGCAGGGCCCGGTTTAACTAAAAATGAGCTGTGTTGACACAGAGCAAACCTGCTGTAATCACATTGCTCACTATCTGTATTAGATACACAACAGACATCATAACCTGCTGGTTATTTTATGTGTTATTCTCCTAAAATTAACCAGTTTGTTAGTTCTATGTGCTCAGAGTAATAGTAAAATCCTCATCTTTTCTGACTTGTTGCTTCCTCCTCATCTGGGAATGACATTCAGCCATTTACAAAACAGACAACCTGTGGTTATATGAAAGCTCCACTCAAGGAATTGAGCACAGCTGTAGGAATGTGATGCATGCAAATAAAGGTAATTAAACACATTTAAAATGCAAATAAACTAAGCCTCAAATATGTGTACATGCATTTTATTTAAAACAAGATTTGTCCCTGAATTACAGCAAATGAATATTTATGTCAGTGAAGCAACCTTCATTTTACAAGGAGAGGGTTAAAACAAGGTTTTCTGTAAAACACTGAAACATTAACTGCACCTGGGAGAATAAACATTTAGAGTCTGTGTTATGGTAAAGTACTTAAATTGTCATCTTTCAGGCTGACAGTAAATATTACCTCTGCATGTGTCATTAAACAGCTGTGGCAACAAACCTGCTGCTTCGTGAAAGATAGACTCTTCATATCTGCAGAATATTGACCTCACTCTTTTTACCCCTTCAACTTATTCCCCACCAAACTTTGGCTTCATATGAGGTAAAACCTCCTCACATTGTCTTTGGTGTGGGAGTTGGGAAGGCTACATGAATTCATCAGCTATAGTAAGTTATAAGTTACTTTTCAGAACATACATTGTGATCAGTTTATAAAATATGATGAATTGTTATAGATGAAATTAGTATTTTGTCAATTACAGCATTAAAGTACTGTTTACTTAATATTGTATAAATTATAATATAGTCCACTGGAATAATAATATTATATAATA
>JAUYWH010000025.1:10360468-10484623 GCA_034779795.1 Ctenopoma multispine | reverse complement strand
CTCACACCTATCTGAATAGGCTCGTTAAGTGAAACAAAGGCAGGGGATTAGTGTGGGTAGATGTAACAACCCCATCAATGAAGGCCTGTGTCACCCAGCACAACATGTGTGTTAGCACAGAAGAGAAATATGGAAAATCACCAGATTTATAACTTAATTTCACTGAGCTGCTGCAAGATGTGAATAGAGAAGACATTTTTATTACATCCTCAAAATCTTTATGGTTCTTATTGTCTTACGTGAAGACGTAATTAGACAAAGTCTCTCTGTAATGAATTGCTGTGAATTTACATACAACTATATCATAACAATTATATTAGTTCCTATTTCTAAATAATTAAAGTAAATTAACAGTTAACGTGGTCCTTTAACAAACAACAACAGATAAATGTAATTTACCAGCATAATACATTATTTTCTGTCAACATGTGAAAATGTGCATCGCAGCTCAGTCCTGCTTCATTCCACATGGAGTCCAGTGTTGTTTTGTTTGCTAATTAAACTGTTGACATTTCAGATAATGCTTTGTTAGGTTGACCTGCTAAAATTGGTGAAGCAAACTCTGCAGCATATGTAAGGCTAACTAGGCTAACAGCAACATAAAGACGTAATTGTGTTTTTCAACATAATTATATTTTATAACTTTAGAAAACCATTTTTCATATGTTTTATTAAACAGTTTGTACAAATTAGCAAAATAAATTGTTGTAAAGATGTTAAAACCACACAGAGCTCCAGTATATGTCTGTCTTTGTCATGTAAATGAGAATTTAACTTTACTAATCAGTTCATCATACTAATCTCAGGTGGTTTGTTTAATATTCTTTATCTTTACCAGTGATCTTGTGTTGGTTATTGGTTTCTTCTTTGTTTGTATGTTTGTTTGTTTTATAGGCACTCACTTTTGTTGATGCCACCCAAATGCTGCAATGAAGTAATTTCACAGTGTTCAGGGCTTTCTTCCAAGACTTGTTTCCAAGCTGGACCTTGATGCACAGTTGGTTTATATTTGTTGTTAATAGATTTTATTTCATGATTTTAGGTAATGCTATTAGTGTTAAAAAAAGAAGATAATCAGCATAAATAAACAGTCAAACTATCAAACCTCATCTAGTGTTTTATTAGACATAATTCTGTACATGTGTTTTAAGCATATATCATAGTCTTCTAATGAGAGACTGTTTTGAACAGACTCATAGGCTACTGACATCTGGCTCCATTAAATAAATTCAATATATACACTTTACTGGATACATGAGACTGAACAAGTTTATTCTAAAAGGCATTATGAAACACATTTTCCTATTTACAACAAATACTTTCCATTACCTTAGTCTCAGATGTCCTGTTGTAGAATATAATTTTGCACACCATTAGCATGTGATAAAAGCAGGAATACCATAATGTACACGATAAGATATCAGTGAATGTACAGATTTTGTATTGTAGCCTCAGCCTAGCTAATCATTCTGCAGCCATTTGTGATCTCAAATGTTTGATATTGTTAGCTGGTGTCAGTGGTTGGTGTCCAGCAGATGGGGCCAAAGCACCATCTCATTTAACAAATTAGCCAACGGTACTTCACAACTATACAACATGATTCAATTCAGTAACACAGCAGAGAAAATATGTGTAAATTGTTGTTATTTATTTTTATAACCCATGTACTCCGAGACTTATTTTCTGGCCCCTATTTCGTGAGCCATTTTTTCCACAATGTATTTCATGATGATCCAATAAGCAGGCAAAATATTCACCAACAACTTTACCTTCACATTAAAAGAAATAGTTGAAAAGAAACCACCAAAACTATGAGCTCTAAAATATTTTCCACAAATCAGTTATACCTGTGACACATTCTCTCCCTTCTAAATGTCCATCTAATTTGTCTGAATTATTTTTGCCTTACAATAAAAAAACAGTTGACCATATATATTTTACATTGAAAGGGTGAATATCTATTCAATTGCAGAGAACTGGACAGCCAAATTATAAAGATATTATATGTCATTCAACCTCAGTCAAAGAGAAGGAAATTATTTTTAATAAAAAAAACAATTGGTGTTTTTACGAAACTTTAAAGTCTTTTTAAGGCAAGGTTGATGGGAAAGTAATCCAGAAGGAGGTAGTAATGCAACGGAATGGATGCAAACTGCCGTTGAACTCCACAGAAGAAGAAGAACCGGACATATATTTCAGGTAAATTAATAATATCATTAATTAACCTGAAATGGTAAATTATTATCACCTGCACAGTTAATCACAAAAGGTGAAAAGACAGCGCCGATGGTTGAATGAAATAAACTGTTGTTGTTAATCATTACTCGGTAAGTAAGTCCTATAGATAAGTGTTCAACATACAGGAGACATGAACGTAGTTAAATTTAACGTTAACCAACAGCGTACGTCATGTTAGCTACAGTAGCTAATGGCTAACTTGTTTCCACTTAGCTAATTTGAACTGAATTATAGGAATACTTCACTACTGAAACATAGTACACCACCACGTAGTAAAAGAACAAAACAACTACTTAACGTTACAACATGTTGGTGATCCACGTATTTAATCGTTAGCAACCATTAACCGTTTTATTTTAGCTAACGCTAGCGTTAGCACTTAACAGTGTCCACGTTCAAAACAAACAACTTTAACCAACTGAAAAATGTCTTTTTAACGATCGACAAAAAGATGCCCTTTTGTAGAACACAGTGAGACCTCTGGATCAAACATCTTTGTCTAGCTCAGTCTAGAAATTAAGGTTATTTAAACGTGTCACTTAAAACAGTACTTTTTCAGAAATTAAGCAACAAATTTGTTAATTTTACTCTGTGGAGCATCTATAACCTGCTGCGTGTTATACCACTTCTTCTCCCATGTTTACCCAAATAAAACACTTCTCAAGCACCCTGAGCATTCATATTATTTATATTATAGGCAACACATATTTGTAGTTTATGGTACAAGCTGCAAATGTCAGCGGGAAAGTAATACATGTGTCTCCCTCCACAAGATGGAGCTGTAATCAAATATATATGTGGTATGTTGGAGTGTATTACACCAGGAAACGCACAGGTCAGGATTGTATTAGACAGTAGGTGGTGCTAGTGTTTTTTATCTTTGAAAAAGTCTCAGTAAGATAATTGGGTGCCTCAGATACGAATAAGCAAACGCATCTTAAATAGTTGAATTGTTCCTGTTTTGTTTTGTGGGATGGACTGGTGTGACATGTTTTATCATCACCTCTATCACCAGTGTGCTTCATAATATATTGAAGCTGCATTTCTTTTATCATGTTGAACTCTGACCAACACTTAGTTTCAGCTTTCTTTTCTGTACTATGTAGCCTAAACAAGGTTTGAGCTGAGGGAATTCAATCCAAGCACGCCACAGTCAGTTTCAGTTAATCCAGTACTTCATCTTGGCCCGTTAGTTATTGTTTGAGTTGAATCTTATTAAATTGTATAGGTAAAGAAATAATTTTCACACAGATGTGTTCACAGTCAAACAAGTATATTTGTTTGTCTCAATCAAAGACTAGCAGGCTTGCATTGATTTTCAGGGGTTAATTTTAGCATGGCCACATCATAGTCATCATAGTTATGACTATACGTGATGTGGGGATGGGGTCATCATTGACATACACTTTAATGAACTCTTTGCCCTTTCACCTCTCCCATAGTTGCTTGAAGCATCACACCCAGTTCGCACTGGAAGGAAAGGAAACCAGGCAGATCTACATCAGAATTTAGGTGGCTGTCATAAGGTACAGTGCACCAAACTTTGATATCTCTGTGTAGATTTTTACCATGTAAACGCTGATCATCAAAACTATTGTGAAGGGTGTAGTGTTCAAACAATTTACAACATTTTCCAGAAAGGCTAACTGGTTAGTTATCAGGTTTATTATCAGTTAACATGACTTAATTCACTTGATTTCATTTTAATTTCATTTTGATTTCTTTGAGTCTAGAAGGACACTGTGGTGTTTGCTCTAGTTTTATGTTTAAGTAGAAGCAAGTTGTCTTCTTTTTTAAGGACTAGTGCCGGAATCTGCCCTCACCTCATTGGAGTGTAATTTTATAGGATTGAGGTGTGACAGCAGCTCACTGCTACTCTGTCCAAAACAACTTTTTATTAGACTTGACTCCCTATACAAGATCATAGCCAAATGACACACCAGGTATTAGTGTCTACACAGCCCTGTGCTCTCACTAAAAGTACTACTAAAATAGAAGTAACAATACAAAGTAAAAATGTATTTAATGTACTGGAGTGAATTAGCCTGAGCTACTTTCTTTCCTATAAACTAAAATGTATGTGTACATATGTTGTACACATTGTTCTTCATGGGGCCTGTGGGTACTTCAAACCACTACTAACAAGAGACACCTAACCACTGTATACAGTATATCAAACATTACTAGTGTTATGCAGACCTGGCAAGAATGATCTTTCATATGATAATGTTTCTGTTGCATGGAGCTATTTTGGTATGCCTAAATACATATTAAATAAAACTGATGATGGTGACTATTTGTGTTTTCCATTATTTCTGTAATTAGGTAGGTATGACTGAGAATAGACTGTGCAGCTGTGGATGTGGATGTTAACACACCAAGCAAACATAACATATTTATTTTAGTTTATGTTTATTGCGTTTGTATCTGAGTGTAAATTTAGCTCTTTTTTATGTCAATGTATATATGCAGCCATATATTGCAGTGTGTGAACAAGCGTGTACTTTGTGTTGTGGGTGATGTTGACTTCCTGAGGCTGATCACCACCCTCTTCCCAGTGTCTTGTTTTTGCCCATCTCTCCGCCTGTGTGGAAGTTGTGTGGGCACCCTCTGGATTGCCTCACCGCCGAAGCATGCCGGACCCTGTTATCCAGCTATCCATCTGTGTTATTGATTTTTTTCCCTCTTTGTAGAGTTTCATCTTTCCTCCACTTTTCTGTAGAGGGATGGAGAGGGAGGGAGTGTGAGAGAGAAAGGAGGGGCGAGCATGGGGGTAGAGTAGAGATCTGAGAGCTGGTAGAAGAGGGGGGATGAGGGATGGAGCGTTGGAGGAGCGGAGCAGCAGTGGGGCTTCTGAGGGTAGGGGTGTAAGAGGTTGGGGGGCACTCAGCCTGGGCTATGGATGAGCAGAGAGAGAGAGAGGCACTCTTGAAGTGTTGGAGCTTTTTTCTCTCTCACCATTTCTTTCCATTCTCATGGGATCGCCTCCCTCCCTCCCTCCTCCTTCTCTTCTTCCTCCTCCATCCTGCTCCAAGGCGCCTCTGGTACATGCTCCACTCTCACCCCCTCCCTCCTCCTTCTCCTCTGCCTCTTGCTCGGTCCGCCTGCCTGCCGTCTCTCCTTCCCGGGGGGCCTGGGCAGTGCTGGCGGCGCAGCCGTGATTTGCAGGAGATTTGTCTAAGTGAGAAGCAATTAGTGCGCCTAAGCACCGCTAATGTATGCATACCGGGGCCACTGCCACTGCCCCTCCTGCTTGGTGTTGCCAGGTCCTGTTTCCCCTTTCCCTTTTAATCTGGAGCTGTCATCTTGCTCTGGCTCGCCTTCAGATTGCTCAGTCTTCTCAGATTCTGTACAATAATTAGTTAACCACAGCTGGTTGTGTTATTATTCATTTTATTGCAAAATTGCAAATGTATACACCTGTATATGTTGAACTCCTCAATCTGGAAACTTTTCAAAAATGTCCCAGAGCAGAGTGGGGTAATAAACTTAAAGTTCATTGAAGCTGATGGTGGTGACTTCTGTCCCTCATCTTCTCCCACGTAAGTTTCCATTCTACATTCGAAGGAGGCTCTGTAAGCTTGGAAATTTAAGTCTGAGAGCACTGGTGAGTGGTAGGATAATTTGAGTGCAGTAAACCATGCACACTAAAGTATACACTCAAAAGAACACACCACAAACACACATGCACAGTGGAACAGAGGTGGGTGGCAGGATTCCCTTTGAAACCTGTGGTGTACAAAGGCTTGTTTGCAGGCAAGCATGCATAAGGGGCGTTCTGCATAGTGACTCCCCAGCTACTTGAAGATGAACTTTGCCCTTTTCTACACGTATGCTGTCTCTTACTCAGACAAAAACAAGATTAACTTTAACAAGATCATCTTTGCGCAGTGCTGACTGCCCTCCAAGCGGGAGCCTACATGGGCCGTGGGTGGTTTTGGAGCGAGGCACTCGTTAATTAAAGATAGCCTAATTACTGGCGCTTCTTAGCCTGGCTTTTGCGGCACTGATAAGAGGATAATCCTAGAGAGAAAAGCGGAGATCGAAGTAGTCCCCGGTAGACCAGGCCTCCTGCTTTACTGGGCCAGAATTAAATGCACCCCCGCCTTCCAACCCTCCGTCTTGTCTCTGCTTCTTTTAAGAGAAGGACTTGCATCCACAGAGTATAGAATATTCAAGCAGGCTGCACTTCAGCAGCAGGAAACCTACATAAAAGACTTGAAGACATTAGCCATTGCTTGTTAAGCTGAGGTTTTTGGAGCCTTTATTTAAAGCTGCATCCACAGGTTTAGTTGAATTTGATGGCGTGTTGTAACATAACAGTGATTTTTTTTCTTCCCTGTATGGGAATTCTCAGCTTTTTCCCTCTGTGAGAAAGCCTCGAGTACAGGTGCAGCTTTAGAGCTTTATCAATGCAACATGTTGGGATTTAGTACCTTGATCAAACACACTTCAGCAGGGGTGCATATCCACTTGGATAGGTGCTTGTTTGTGGCCATATCATCAAAATCCTACTAGTTTATTCACTGGAGCCTTCACTCTTTCCAGACACACATGCTCACACTACTGTGCTGCCATGTAAATAATCACAATTACAGTCCACCTTACTCACATGACTGCAAGGTTGCATGACCTGACTATCATTCACATGTCTCTAACCCATATTTTGTCATGGGGGGTTAGCCATTATCACTTGCTCGGCTGTTCCCATATGCTGGGCCTCCACAGATCTATAATTCAAGGGTGGCAGATGTCCCTGTGCATTATTCATGAGTGCCGTTCCATGCCGGGCTAGCAAGCTAGCCAGCAGCAGAACCGTCGCAAGGTAATTGCATGTAGAGGGTCTCTTCCATTTTGACCTGCAAGTGCACCTTTCCTGCAACTCTTTCCAGCAGATGAGCTACATTGAGCTTTTCTGAGATTGAGAGTTGCAAGTTGCTGTCTAAGAGAGCAGATACAGTTTGTGGGTTTTGGAAGCCACATACATACCATGGTGATGGTCTTCTGGTTGTTCCAAATAACTCTTATAGTAATTTCTCGTAGGAATCATATTTAAAGTGACACATGTTTACATGTTAAGTCACTAGTTTAGTTTCTAGTAGAGTCCCAGGTATAATGGTTACATAATGTCTTCTGTGGCTTTTTCAATATGAGATGACATTATAGGTAAGTGTAGGATCAAGTTTTTTCCCATGCTAGGAACGAAAGGTAGGGCATCTCAGCCTTTTTCTGCTTCAAATTACCACTTGTTGTATCTAGCCATGCAGATAGCTACATTATCTAGGTTTTAAGGTCTCTTTTACTTAGATTTCTGTTGCCATTCAGTACGTTGGAGGTGAATAGAATTTTATTTATTTTGTAAAATAAAACCCAAACTATCTGCTTGACTTTAAATGCACCTAGAGGCGAGAATACATGTTTCCTTATAAATTGGGTTTAAAACTTAAAACATTTTTCTTGCACATAGGGCTGTGTAATGTAGTATAGAATATTCTGGGTGCTTTAGATCTGAAGATGAGTTCAGATTTTCTGTGTGTGTGCTTATAAGTTCAGCTACACTGTAAATCACACCTACATACCTGGAGGAGACAGCAGCGTTGTGTGCCGATATCCTCAAAGACTGGGAGATAAAACACACACATACACACAAGCACACAAGATCACAACCGCCCCCAGCGCCAAGCCTGGCCGGCGCTGAACCGGCAACCTGATATCTCCTCCGGAGCCCTGTGGAGGGGGAGAGTGGGTGTGGGAGAGAGGCTTCCATAAAGTCTGTCCCGCCGGTCGGCCGTAACCTGAGCTCCCAGCAGACAGCCGCGGTGCCGCAGTCAAGCACTGAGCAGTATGTGTGTATGTGCGAGTGTGTTTAGAGATGAGGTGGGTGACATGCTGCCACATGCATGTTGCCACGCTTGGGACTGGGCCTCTTTGTTTATGTAGATTAAAGACACACACACACACCAACATCACTTGACTTTCTGTCTTACCCACAACTTTAAACATATGTCCCCTGAAGTACTATAAAATTCATTTCCACAAAGTGTTAATACATTGATTCCTTTTACCACTTTCCTTTCCCTGAAATTGATACAGGTGATGACATGATGGAACCTTTGTCACTGAGTCATTGAGCTTTTCCTTCCTTCAGGCTTCACATAGTTCTCCAATATCTCTTCCCTCTTCACTGTCTGTCAGCTTCCAACGTGACCGTCATCCAAAACATCTAAGACGTCAGTGTGCAGAAAACTGCCGTCAGCTGCCATATTGCTCGCTGCTGCTGCCAGGGCGCTGCCCTTTACTGATGTGAGAGCAGCATTTGTGTGGTTTGGGAGTGGGATTGGAGGAGGAGGATGGGTGGGGCAGGGGTTGATCGAGCTTGTCTCTGGGCTGGCAGAGGGACAGGAGCCCCTTGTGTGGTTGCTGTGGGCGAGGAGGTTAACTGAGCCACAGCAGAGCCAAGACGCTGTCTGGTATATTGACAGGTTGGAACCTGAGGGCTCCTGCAGGATAGGAACACACTGCCAGAGGCTTGGTTACCACCACTGCCTGCCTTGGAGGAAGGGAGGGGTATAAAAAGGAGAGTGGGATGAGGGGAGTAGTAGGATGGAAAGAGATTGTGGAGATTCATTTCTCCACAATAGATAGGAAAAAAAGGATCATGAGAAGGTCATGATGTAAGTACAGTAATTATTTTTGAATCTGATTTGTACAACAAAAACACAATTGGATCATATCACCACTGATGTCAATAACGATAAGACAGTGAAAGCAATACAGAAAAGTGTAGAATATACTATGTTTCATGAAAGGAACATTATTAAAAGTTTTAAGTTGATGATTTGTTGTAGTTCCACCATCTTTGCAGAGCTCCACCTGACTGCTTTCGCTCACTAAGAACCGACTATATGGTTTGTGAGTTCAGGGTCATTTTCCATGGTAACGGTGGACAAGGTCGGAAGGTGATTGGCTTAGCTGAGGAGGGTGCTGGCGGCTGTTTGTTGATTCTCTGATAGGGTGACCTACCCCTGACCTCCACACAAATCAATACTGCTTCCTTAAACTTTCATTTGTCCTCGTTTGCTCACGCTCACCCCCGGTTGGAAGAAATTAATGTGGGGATTTTGAGTCTTAAAAAAACAAAAAACAGGTTTTTTATCTAAATTTAATTAGTAATGGTTGGTGGTTATGTATTATTTTTTACTGGTTGTTTAGATAAATACAAAGTAATTTTTAAACATTTTGTTTAGCTCTAAGAAGAGATTGAACTGTATAGATTTACTGTGCCAATATTTCAGGTTTCCAGCATACCACAAGTAAATTTATCTTGTGTTTTATGTGGTCTAGAACGACCTAGGTATTGAAGTTAGTGAATGCGAGGTTGATAAATTTCCAGTCACACCATGATTTCAGAGAATAATCCTGGTACTCTGTTTATAGAGAATTTGCGTGGTGCAGGGAGTCCCTCCAACGCAGGAAACCCTTTGAGAAGCTCCTTCCTGTCTCTTCACCTCCTCTTCATTGCACTTTTGTTTCTTTCTCTCCTCTCACCCCCTCATTCTCACTTTCACTATCTGTAATCCCCGGCGTAGCCTACAAGGTTACTCCTCTGCAGAACAGCAGGGATGTGTGGGCTCGTGTTTTTTTTCTTGGGTACCTCTTGTATATATTTCTCCATTCTGGGGTCACCCTTTTCCACTCCCCCACACAGGGAATCACCTCACTGATAAGCATTGGGGTTGATTTAGTGGGTAGCTGCACTGAAATGTTATTCTCACAGTAAGAGTGACATGACATGCTGTGCTGTTAGTTCCCAAAACTGACAGGTCACAATACAGTGTATCCCTCAGAGCTTCCTTATTTCCATGAATCACACTCAATTCAGTACCATATTGCCATTTCTACAGAGATGACAGGAATGTGCCTTAGTACAGCTCATATATGAAATGTGGAAAAACAGCAGACATTTTTAAGACATTGTTAATGTCTTATGAGAACCACAAATGTTTGAATCCTGTACAAAGTACAATTTCTTCACATTACAATGGCATATTTGTCAAAATGCACAAAATATAAATCAGTTTTTTTTTACTTAATATAAAGATAAATAAATGATTTGGCACACTCTGACCTTAGTTTTTGTGCCTGGTTGAGTCAGAGCAGTTCACATTTAAAATTTATTGTGAACATTACTATTTTGATAAAAGACAATCGCTTTAAAACAGCACATTAACTTGACTCAAGGATTTTTTCATCAAACTGCTTAAAAGATATTAAACACAGTAGAAATTTAACAAAAGTTTTGTAAGTATGTACATGGGTCATTCCAAACAAGAGTCTTTCAGTCTCATTTCCTTAAACACAGTGTTTCTGAGTAATATCAAAATCACCATAACACATTCTCACTCTCATCTGCAAATCATATGTATGTATGTATAATAATGGAAAATATAAAATACTACAAAAATTACTTTGTGTAAAATGTCAGTATCTGAATTTCAAATCACCTTCGCTAAGGTGATAATAGTAGCTGATTCATCCTCGTGAAAGTTTTGTGGAAAGGCAGCCCCTTTAAGGCGCCAAGGATTCAGGGTTCAGTGTCATGTTCAGGAATACTTCAACATGTGGTAAGAAATTGGAGGGAACCAGGAGTTAAAACACCAGCACTGGGATGTGTAGATGACTGCCCAACCAACTGCATCACAATCGCCAGTAGATTCTTATTTTCTCTACTGTCTGACTTTCTTAATGTGCCTTCCACGCCCATCAAGAATGTTACGGCAGAATAAATAATGTGTAACAGTGGTAGACGCCTGTAACAATAGCAGAAAAAGCAGAGGTGTAATCAGTAGCATTAATAACAACTGCATTACAGTAAGCTGACCCAGTTTTAGGGTCCTTGTATGCTGGCTCTCTGGCATGATTTACTGGTTCACTTAATGGAACAGTTCCATTATTATTGTAACACCTTTTTTTGTGATTTGACAAGTCAAACCTTCTACTCTGAAAATTGTTTTGAATTGAGTTTTGTTCACTTATCTTTTAAAAAAATATGTGATAAAATCAAAAGAGACATTTAGATATTTTGAAATGTCAGATCATTAGTGCAGCTGCGGTTAGTATGGCACTACCCACGTCTTGTTCTTTTAAAATCTGTAACATGCTGTGTGAGGCCTCTGAGAACTAATCCTAAACTACATTGTGGTATGAAGAAATATCAGTGCACGACCCTTGATGTGTGTTTTGGGTGTGTGTGAGTTAAACTATATTATCGCCAGATAGTTTGGCTGTCGTGGTGTTGGGAGGGCTGTGTCGTGGCTGCGTGGATTAGCAGCACAGGAAATGCGTCAAAGTGCTGAGATCTAACTAGAACCAGATGTTTGGGGCTACTGGTTGGGGGATTCTCACCGTGGAACAAGAGCGTCAGAAGGGGGAAGTATACTTCCCTTGTGACTCTATTGCTGTTCTTCTTTGTATCTGAATTCTTTGTCTTTGTGTTGTTCCTTCCTACCTGGTGCAGTTTAAGGTAGGGCAGCTTAAAGACACCACAGCAGGGGAGTAATGAAACAGTCACGTTATTTTTGTCCTTCTGCATAGTCATAAGAGGGGATATCTTCTATTCTTAACCAGATAAGACGATCAGATGATAGAAAACTATTATGTTTACAAAAAAGCAATTAAAGAGTTGATGTGTGTATGTGTGTGTTGGTATAGTTTCACTAGAAAATAACTCATCTCACACAGCTTTACTGATACAACTGAGCGTACTCCACTATCTCCTTTCTCTTCCCCATCTCTTTGAAGCTCTCCATAGTGGGAGATGGAGTTGGCCTGCTTTCTATGCCTGGGAGCATTGCCTGCCCTCCTCCGCCTCGCTGCCCCCTGACTTTCTCTCACATATACAGTAGAGACACACACACAGAGTTTATTCACTCATGCACAACAGTTCTACATGGGCACGTGCACACACATGATGACCCATGCACTGCTGATGCTTTAAGTGTGTGACTCCAGCTGAGCCTCTAGTCTACCCAGGGCTGCTGAAGCCATGCCTCGTTCTTACTTCAGTCTCTTTGCCATTGGCAGATCCTCTAACCCAGGCCACTGTGTGACAGCAACAACACACACCCTCCTGAGGTGACAAGTGTTCCATAATATCAACTTGCAACTGATAAAAAAGCTAACAAACAACAGTGACTTGTGTGACACTCTGTAGCAGGCTGTTTACAGAAGATTATAAACATTGACTACAATGTGTTAAGAGTGTGCTTCTATGCCAAGATGCATGTCTATCAGTGACACTAAGATAAATACTACCATCAATGTGTGGTCGAAGCTGTTTTCTTTTTCTTTGCTGTTTGGCATTGAATTGGCACAGCCTGAAGGTCCTGGAGAGTTCTGGGTGAGAGCGGCTTTCAGCAGGCTGTAAGTCTTATCATCATCACCACACACACACACACACGCACACACACTGTCCCCTCTGACCCAGGCCGTTTCCTGCCCCTGGCTGATCTATTGGGTGATGCCTGCTCTGTGACTGTAGAGAAATAGAGAAAAAGAGGAGGAGAGAGAAAGTGTGCGGTGTATGTGTGCTTGCGGCCTGTCCCAGCAAATCGATATCCGTCTCGTATCCGTGAGCTGTGCCTGACCTCTGGTCGACCTTGCTTAGCATTGGCGGTTGGAGTTCGTTTTTTGTTGGGGTTTGAAAACGTGAGAGGCACATCGAGTTTTACCCCCTCGCTAATAGAGGTCTCGGGCCACGGAGGTGTGTGAAAAGTCCTGACTTACATGTGCCAGTCTGAGGAGGCAGCAACAGTATATCTGAGAAATGGTGAAATAACAGGAAATACTTGGCGTAGTTTTTTAAGATTTTACAGCTGGTCCAAGTATAGTTCAAAATATTACCCCAGAGATTAGTCCAACATGATCGAAAATTGTGGTTTTAGAGCTAACAGTGGAATCATTCTTATTCCTATTTTGTATTTTCAGGAAACTGAAGAAAAAAAGTTTACCTCAGTTTTCACTTTAAATTTTTTATGTATGACCCTGTTGTGCTCATGGCAGATATACTAAAAGCCTTTCTGATAGCGTGTGTGTGTGTGTGTGTGTGAATTTGCTTGTATGTGTGAGACCAGCACAGAACTTGCCTTGACGTTAGTTTGCAAGTTGGGCTCAGCCTTGCGTGTTGTTGGTGTGTGCTGATACAGGCTCCAGCTCCCGGGCTGAGCGGGGCTGCGGGTGCTAGCTGCCGCTGGCACTAATTGAACCCTGCCGCTAAGGTAAGGGAGGGAGGAGGAGGCTGTCAGCAAGGGAAAGAAAAGAAAAAAAGAAGGAAGAAAAAAATAGCATGGTGAGGGCGAAGTGCCCCTGGGGGGTTGGGTCCCTGCCTGCCTGCCTGCCTGTCTTTCGTTCTCCAGCTCCTTCCCCCCTCCCCGACTAAATAGCCGTGCCGGTGCTCCAGGGCTTCCTGCGCCTTATCTGCTGATAATTGGGCACTGGAGCTCTACAGCTCGCTTATGAAATATAGATTCCTGACGGAGGGGAAGGATGGGGGGAAGGAGGCAAGGTGATGGAGGGAGTGTGCAAGCAGAGAAAAGCCCCTGGTCGTATCAGAGAGCGTGGAGCCTTGTGGGCTCTGCAGTGTTGCTCTGACTCGTTTAGCAAACACAGCCCCAATAGTTAGGGTAAAGGCCTCTGTGCTGAGCAGCTCACACTGTCACAGACAATGGAAAAACAATTGTTCGTTGCACCCACAGGGTTCAAAGAGCTATAAATTGCGTGGGTGAATGCTTTTGTGTAGTTTGTCACAGAGCATGAGAAATCTGAGCAATTTCAAACATGTAGAGTAGAATCACCCCATATGTAAGACAATATTCACTGTTCTGTAGTTCCAGCTTGCAGTGTCATACTGAGAGTGTTTGCATATTGTAAATTCTGCGAAGGTATAGTGTCATTTAAGCACACCCCGATGAAGGTATGTAACTCAGTATCCCTGGGTGAATGAATGGAAGAGGATGTTATTTTCCTGTAGCATGTCTGGGATGTTGGCTGCAGTCTCATGGGGGAATATTATTGGTTCACAACGTGGAGACCAAATCCCAGAAAAGTGAAGAGCAGGGAATACTCTGTGGGTGCTCAACACAACATGGATTCCTCTTATCCTACATTACTTTTGCCTTTGGCTTTGAGCAACACTGCTCATTTAGATTTTAATTTCATAACAGTAATCTGATCTATTTAGGATAGATGACATTACCTCAATTGAAAAATAAATAATTCTATCTCCCAATGATGTGCTCATCTGTCATGCCTGAGTTCAGTGGGAGAGGATATCTCTGAACGTCTCATTTTGGAATGAAACTTAGCAGTTGTGGTCTTAAAAGTGCAAGAACTTGCTAACAAATAAAATGCATCAATTTTACTGCGATAGCACAGAGTGTATTGGATAAAAATGTGTATATACCTTGTGTGTTTTTTTCTGGCTGATCATGCTGTCCTCAAATTCATTATACACACAGGTCTGTGCATGTCCCAATTAGCTACTGAGCATTTGGGTTAATGAATGGGGAGCTACCTGCTTGACTGTGGTAGGTGGACTGGGGGTTGGTATAGGAAAAAACACGCTGGAAGGCAGACTTATTTATGCATGAGCTTCTGCAGCTATGTGGTCTTAGAATATAGTAGGCTACGTATGTTGTAGCAACCATCTCATGAAGTTTTCTCATACTCAGGGCATGTTGCACATTTTTTGTTTTGAGGCAGTCAGAAAAACAATGTGCTGGGCTAAATCAATCTCAGGAGTGATTCCCTTTTGTAGCTCTACCTGTGTATTTCACATTTTTTCAACAATTCAAGCTCACATCTAAATTGTGGCCAAAAGTCAGAAAACTGTATACCCCGAGTAACAGCTCCAACATCTTATTGACCAAAGTTACCACAGGAGCCAACACAATAACTCACTTGTTACATGTTTTCATCCCAAACCACCTTTATTTACGGGACACAAATACTACTTCTAGGTTACGCATTGATCTTGGCACAGACTCGCTGGGCTCCCATTTTATTTCTGTTTGACCACCGGGGCCCTATTGGTCAATAGCAATTGCAATTCCCTGCACTATGGGCCAGACAAATTCATTTCAATTACAATTAGCATAGAGGCCCAGTGGCTGATTTATCGCCTTGTTTTCCTCCCAGTGTGTCCCCCCATGCATTAATCACTGGCCTGTGTGATCCTCCAGACAGCTGCCCTGCCGTGCATTCCTGGATCCCTTTCCCTTCTCCTTTCCTCCCCAACTCCTGTCCTCATTCCCTCTGACCGCAGTGAAGAGTGGGTGTCCTTAACTCACGCCTGACACAGACCAGGCAGCAGAACTGCACTTAACTCATTGCTTGTGCGTCTGATTGGCACTCATTTATCATATGGAATGAGCAGATGTTTCAAGTATGAAATATTGTGGTTTTCTGTTGTGTGCGTGTGCAGACACACACACACACACACACACACACACACACACACACACACACACACACACACACACACACACCATAACAACACCAAAATGAGCATGAACATGCAGAATTTAAAAATGTCTCGAATCTTTGCAAACACACATGCAGGACACACCCACATAAATACATAAATCAAATCCCATGCTGTCACCTGACTTGGTAAATAACATTATGGTAAATAACGTCAGGTTGAACATGCCCGTTACATATTTATGTCTGGTCAGAATGCAGTCAAGTTTTCTAACTTGACTAGGAAATTATGTTACAGCTGACAGACACTCTCATCCGTGAGTTGACATTTGGTTACCATCAGGCAGGATTTAACAGGCCTGTTTTGGATAGTCTGGAAACTGTTTGGGATAGCGCAGTGTCTCTCCACTCCTATGCTGCGTCAGAGGTCGAGTCATCCAAGGCTAGACGTTTCCACTCGGACAATGTACCAATCTCTGGTGGCCACACAGTCTTGTTTATATCACCCTGTCTGCGGCCTTGTGGATCTGGAAGCGGCTTGCTTGCTTCCAGCATCTGTCCCCTTCCTTGCTCCTTCACCCTTTGACTGGGTGGAGGGTGGTTTGGAGTTCCTACCAATGCAGTGGTGACGCTGTGGACTCAAAGGGCCAATGAAAACAGACAGCAGTGTGTAGCTCTGGGCAGACTAAACATCTATTCAGACAACATCCTGACTGGAGCTTCTCTGATGATTGGGTAGTGTGCAAGCATGGCCATCTACATGTACCTGTATAAAAACAAATCCCACTATTTCCAGTTAAATGGAAGGAATGTTATGTTTTATTACTTTATTTTGGTTCTTAGACCCAGACTAGCCAACAGTCTCTAATGGACTGTAGCATTTCAGGCATTCTTATCTCTTTATTGCATCCATACCATGTTAGAATGGAAAGGACCTACCAAAAAAAAAAAAAAAAAAAAGATTATTGACTCGCTCATACAGCAGTTGTTGTAAACCTGAGTAACGAAAAATGCCTAAACAAACAAAATAAGCTGTGTCAGTAATAAATTGAAAATCCACAATTCTTCTTACGCTAAAACATTTTTCCTTGATAGTTTTTTAATTGTCTAAAATTCTAAAGCGCTTATTACAATACATTACTAATATGAAATTGTATATATAACTAGGAAGAAATACATCTTGCCATACAGAGTTTCTGAATGATCCCCCCAAGATAAAGCTTTATCTAACTCACGTTTTAAGGCCACAAGCAGTGAATGGAGAAACCCCTGACTGACTGTGTTTACTGTGGCAAAAAATGCAGACTGAGTGTGACAGCTCAGAAAGTCTGATTTGGTAACTACAGATTCAGTTATTTTCCAGCTGACCCTCTACTTAGCACATGTAATACTATGCAGAAGACACTAAATGTAAGATGAGGATGCTCATACACTACCAGTCATAGGTTTGGGTATGTTTTTGAAAGAAAAGCATATTTTATGTCAAATTGATCAGAAATACAGTGTAGACATAGTTAATATTGTAAATGACTATTGTACAGTAGCTGGAAACAACTGTTAATATTAATAAATGTACTATCCTATCATCAGCAAACATTAGTACTTTCATCTAGCAAGTTGTTTGCTAGTACAAATTTATGAATTTAAAAGGAGAAGTGATCATTAGAAACCCTCTTGCAATGATAATACAGCTGAGGACATGAATGTTTTTTATGAAAACATTGTATTTCCTGTGTGTCCAAACTTTTGCCTTCTAAATAAGAATTTTGGACTTGGTTCCCAGTCGCATAAGGTTGTTCAGGTTAAACACCTTGTCCTAATTACAGTTTCCTTCTTGACTTTTCTGTTGCTGTTGTCTTTTTTTTCTGCATATATGTATTCTTGTAAAACAGTACCAGGCTTACTAAACTGTTATCTACTTGTATGTTTTCACCCTGGGAGGTGGTGTTTTCAACTGACCTCAACATGACCTCTTACTTAACACCTGGTTGCTGAGTGAGGAGGTTCAGTCTCTCCCTCTTCCACACAGGAAGTTAGGACTCCCTGTCTACAAACAACACAGGAATCTGTAGGGTAAGCAGAGAAAAGAGGGAGACAGAGTTAAGTCTCCCAATCCTTAAACAACACAGGAAGCTGTCAGATAAGTAGAGGAGAAATTGAGAGAGAGAAATGGATGTTGCTTTTGAAGTATTTATGAGGATCTTCCACTAACTCTGAACTTCCCTCTCACATACTTGAATAACAGTCCAGGTAGAATTCACCTTACAGACTAAAGCTTTAGGGTATTCATATTTTGATGAAATCAAAAGCAGTGGAAAATTGACCCATAAAATGAGTGTGGGGTTTTATATCATATTGAAAGAGTACTACTCCTCCCAGTATACGTAGAATATGATAGAATAAAATATGTTCATAGTCCCTCTTTTAACTTGTATTTATATTTTATCAAATAGTTATATGTTCCTCATACATATAACCATCCAATTTATATAAAACCTTTTACCTTTCTGCTTCTCCTAGCCACACATTCTCATTCACAAACACATGAACAAGTAGACAGACATCAGTACACATACACACACAGAGAGAGAGAGAAAGCTATCCAGAGGGGGAGTATTGGGTTTTCTTCAGGAAGTACGGCTCCTCCAAAGCTCTGGTCAGATGAAAGGCGTAGAGCTGTATCGATCGGCACAGAGCAGGGGGTGGTGGAGCGAGTGCTTTGTGTGTGTGTGTGTGTACTAGGGGTTGCTGAGGGGGGCAGAGCCTGTGGTGTGTCTGCCTGATGCAGGGCTGCCAGCCAGGCGAGGAGCAAAAGGCCAGAGGGTATTGGTAGGGGGGTGGGTTGAGAGTGGAGGGCATTGAGTTGTCGCTGTGGCCCTGTGGCTCCACCGTAACCCCCTGACCCCTCGGTGGAAAATGTACAGCACATACACGCACACAACACCAGTACCAGTCTGCTGCTGTTGATGAGAGCTGTCAGAGAATGAAACAACATTGCTACAAGTGAGAGAGAGAGAGAAAGAGGGAGAGAGCTGACAAACATATACAAAGTAGGTCTGTTACCTTTTGGGCTAAGTATCATCTGAAACTTTTCAATACTGCTTTGGATAAAATACATTGTCCAAGATCTTACTTTGAAAAAATCTATTTTTTTTCATATAACTGTGCTGTGGACACCTTTTGGACTGTACCAACAAGGCACTGATGTCAAACTAGTCCTGGTTAGTTTAAAATGGCCTAAGGATTTGTTTTAAGTAGATCTGTTCTAAGCCAATCTGAAGGATCAGCATTGGCACAAGTCTGGGCACATTTTAAAGGTTTAGCATTGGCTATAACAAAGCCAATTTATATCTAATCCTCTCTCTAAACTAAACTCTTTGTGTTGTCCATCTCATCCTGCTCATGTTGCAGTGCTACTTTCCTCCTCAGTGTGAATGTCATAAATAATTTGGGCACACCAGTGAGTGACTCAGACATGGAGACTGACATACTGATACTATTTATCATGAGTCAATATACAAAACATTTAGTCAAGAGCGTCACAATTTTAGCTTGTGCTGACTGTTGCACATACTGGTTACAATGTCAAAAGTTGAGGCGACAGGTTGTTTGTAATTGTCACTTATTTCACGAGTAATTTCAGCCTAAGTTCTCACTGTAGTCAGTGTCTGCACATTGCCAAAGACTGAGGAGGACAAACTGCCTGGCTAATAAAAGTCTCACACATATTTTTGGACCACCTTTTGCTTTGATTACAGCATGCATTTGCTGTGGCATAATTCCGAAAACCTTATGCAGTGTCACCACATTTATTTCTGTCCAGATTTGCATTAATGTCTTGCCAAGATTTTGTATTGATGATGATATTGGACCACTGTGTAAAGTAATCTCCAGCACATCCTGAACATTCTCAGTGGGGTTAAGGTCTGGACTCAGTGAGGGCCAGTCCATATGTGAAAACCATGTTTCATGCCCCCTGAACAACGTTTTCACAATTTGAGCCCGATGAATCCTGGCATTGTCATTTTGGAATATGCTAATGCCTTCAGGGAAGAAAATATCTATCGATGGAAAATCCTGGTCTTTCACTACATTTAGCTCACTGTGTTCCCATCCGAAACATACAGTATTAGTCACTGTAATAATTATCTAATGGAAGGATCTATTTGCTTAGTGAAATCCAGGTGGTGACCTTTTTCTTGGCCAGGCAGTAAATTTCACAGCCATAAGTGAACTGACTATTTCTGTAGTTCTGGTGTTAGGTCAAAGTCTGTTTTGGCAAGATAAGTTTAGCTTTTAGCTACTCTAACCTTATCCTAACAAACTTGTAAATAGGGAAACTACTGTATGTTATGGGGAAACAGATTTTGACAAAACACCAGTAACATTTTCATTTCATTTTCAAGTTGTATTCTCCTAATTATTTGCAATAATTTAAGATAATAAAGTTAATATTTTTTAAATCAGGGCCTCCAGGTATTAAAATAAAATTATTTTTTGCAATGTCACTTTTCTTTCTTTTGTACTTTTTAGCAAAAATGAGTAAACTTAAACACATCCCCTAAAACTGCAGATATACTGATTAAACTACTCAAGACATGCGTTAATGAAAGTAGAATAAACAGTCACTTCTCTTCTAGCATTAGACACACTACGTTAACCATTCTGGGGATGACTGAATAAATAAAAGTTGAATAGGTGACAGACCATTATTTTACATCACAAAAAGTGTGTGCAGCTACTCACTAAAATAGCTACATTGAACTCTCACCGGAAACAACACACGTCAAATAAACCACACCCTTTGGAGGCCTTCAGAGCCTGAGGTCTGTGTTACCTGTATATATGTAAGTTTGTGTCTTACTAAATAGGAAAGATCTAGAAATAAACAGATAGTTATCTGAGGCATCTATAAATTCTCTGTCTTATCAGATTAATTTGAACCAACACAGGACCTTATGTGGACTGACATGGCTGGGTGTGCCCGACCCTTTGAGCTTTGTGCCCCAGGGGAGAGATCGGCCAGGGCGGCTCACTAATTGAAATGTGTTGGCGACTCATCGACGTCTCGACTCTAGTTTCAGGGCTATTTCGAACCACAGTGCTGATTGCTGGTTTCACATCACACAGGGAGAAAATCAATAATAGCTGTGAGAGCTAGGGTTTATTCTTTGCAAGCAGACATTAATGCTTTGCAGAGGAGGGATTGATATTTATCATTTGTCACTTTGTGTCTGCAGATCAGCCTGAACTGTAGAATAAATCTAAATTGTCGAGAGTAACAGCTAACACTGCTTATGAGTTTCCCAAAAAATGATACTGTTTAAATGTCCAGAACTGTTCGCACGGGTGGCCAGGCAAAGTGATTATTTAACTTTCTTCAATTTCCCTCAAAACTTTTCTTGATTTTTTTTTCTTGTTTTCAACGGGGAGAAAAAAAGAGAGAAAACTCTTGAACTCCAGTTAGCACTAAAGGGGTCTAATTATGGAAAAATGGCTGATGTGATTTATTGGGACTTTGCTTGTGCTTTCAGCACTGCACAGTTCAGAGGGCTGAACCTTTCACCATCTTCTAAAGGCATCACTGTGCCTATAGATGTTTTGTTCCACTGTAGTTTGGTGGCCACTAACACTTTGTAATACAGTGAAATTCCTTGAATTGTTAAGTTTGGCTCTTACCACTTAGATTCTCTGTTAAACTGTTAGGCATTTAACTTAAGATCTTCACAACAAAGTTTTGTCTTTGTAGTGATGGCAACACTGGCCATTGTTTTGATCTTTTCTTGGATTCCAGGAGTCTAATTTGGTATTAAGTTTTGGTCATATACGACACTGCCCATATCAGTGAGTTCTGTTCTTATTGCATTGTTTGAAATCACTAAGTTGGATCTCTTGAAGGCTAATGTAGCCTACTATCTGGGCTTTGGCTGTTGGTGCGGCTACCCTTCAAACACAGAGTGAGCCCTTTGAAAAATGGATTGCGGAAGAGATAAGAAATAATTTATGTTCCTATCACTGCCTCGCACAAATATGGTGGGGAATACTGTGCCAATAACTCCCACAAACTCAGAGAGGCACGCTATCTTTTACTGCACAAATTATTAACGGCGCTAGGGAGGAAGGGGGAGATGCTGTGCATTTTTTTTCTAGATAGACCTGGCTCATTGCTTGTTGAAGCTTTGAGTTCACCACAGAGCTTTATAATCAAAGATAAGAACTCTGAAAATGGAAAATGTATTTAAATATAAAACCTGGAAAAGAAAACATTCAAGAATTTTTAATTTTGTAATTTTTATCCTCGCCGTAGTATGAGGGAAAATTTCATTTACACAATGAAGTGTGTGTGTGTGTGTGCGCGTACGTGTGTGCATGCATTTGTGTGTGAACAGGGAATAGAACGAAGAGGGGAGGGAGTCTAAAGGGGAGTGTTAAGGGAGGATACTCGGGGTCGGGTGTCCGCTCGCCTCTGTCGGCTGGCGTTGACAGCTACAGACGCTGGTCTAAAATGAGAATCCTCCTGGGCCGCCTGCCTGCCCATCCAGCAAGAAAATAAATCCCATGTGGAAGAGCCGCTATGTGGGATCACAGACAGCCGCCTGACCCCCCAGATGTGCCGGGGGAGGCCAAGGGCGCCGGCACGACAGCATAAACCCCCCTTAGCCCCCTCCAGGGTCTAATGTTACTCTGCCTGCTTGCCAACTCTGAAATTCTGGAGCTACAACACTGTGTTGGTCCCACACTTACTCGGTTTTAAAACAGTTTTCTAGGTAGTTTTTGTGTTTGGGTGAAGGTTTAGCTTAAGGCTTAGGTTATACCACAAAAATAGCACAGAGGTCTCTCTGTGCTTACTGTTCTTTTCACTGTTAAAACTGTTTTGAAACCTAAAACGAAGAGGAACTTTAACTTTAACCTTATTGAAAAGGCAATGACGCAGTTGTTGATGTTCAGATACTACATACTGTAGCTAAGAACACCGCCTGGTGAGCAATTAGATACACATATTGGGAATGAAAAGTTCTGAAATATGATGTGGTGTGTAGGACTACCACCAGATGGAGGGTACTGAATTGCCAAATTTAGTGCTTTCCGAGATTCAACACTCTGATCCACATTTTTCCCCTCTAATGTGGGATGTTTCTTCATATCTGATAACGTTGCACACTCAAAGCTCAGAGACTCTATCCCCTGAAACATTTTTTGATATTAAATTCCACAAATTCCAGCTTAGAAGAGCTAAACTCCCTCCAGGACCCCTGAGAAGTTTCATATCTAGATAAAATGAGCACGAGTCAGCAAAGGTAGGACCATTTTATAGGAACAAATAGACTTAATGAGTGTTACCAGCTACACAGACAAATGACCTGAAGCAAGAGGTGTTGTCTGGCTCTTACTACTCTGATTTTATCAAATAGCACAGAAATGTGGTATAAAGAACAGAAGATGATAAAATAGGACACTGTGAATTGGAATGAAAATGATTTCCAGTGATAGTTAGCAATGTGACATCTTTATCATGAACCAGATATTTAATACAAATTCAGTCATCTCTGTCAAAAGGCCACTTTCTATATGCATTATGTTAATTTTACCCGTATAGGAAGTTGTGTGCTGCTTAAGTAAAGAGGCTACAGGATGAATGAAGGATGAAATGGTAAACTTAACCATTTACTTGTCGTTACCACAATCTTCCCCTAACATCGACCATGTGCAGATAGAAAAAAATCTGCAGTTTTGCAGAATGGTACAATATTTCATCTTGTATATGTATAAAATTAAATTCATCCAACTTATAAAAACATGTTTTTTTCACTTTGTAATATCTAGCCATGCAGGTAGTTTTTGCTTGATTTGCTATTTTGAGATATTCAACTTTTAAGACTCTACTATTACAAACAATAGAAGTGAAATTTATTTGAGGTGCTCATATTCTTTAAAATGATATTTTATAAAATCATCATCAGTAGCCTGTGTCACGAAACAGTGTTTCGTTACTCACCTTCAACAGTTTAGACTGAAACTACACTTAATACCAGACAAACCTGTGGCACCTGTTGGCAGTGAGATTTGTGGATTATGTGACACTATTTATGGCAAGCTATGTTTAACTTTTGAAATGCACATAATTAAATCCCATTCATCCTCATTGTACTGGCGTCATGGCAGAAATTCTAAGACGGTTTGTGTGGCTAAACAGCTGAAGGTAAGGGATATAATATATTGATTGACCCGTTGTGTAACCATCCAGTTTAAGTTGTAAATCAGAAACACAGAAGTCCATCAAAAAAAAAATGCTCTAGATGTTTTGGCTTTTGAAAAGTCGACAGAAGCAGAACTTGTAGGTTAAATTTTTACCAACTGGATTCAATTTCCAGTCCTTTACCTAAAACAACTTTATCTTCCGCTGCTGTGTTTATTATCTCCTATATTCCTATGGAGAAATTGTAAAAGACATACTCAATAGGCTTTCTAAATAAATTCATACTTTACTTTAAATAGTTAATTACTCTCTCCATGTCTCTGGCAGTGTCTGGATGTGGATAAGGGGAGAGACGGAGACGCTTCTTTCTGTCTTCCTGCCTTTTTTCCAGTAGGGGCAGACCTATATATTTTGCAGATCATGTCTGAAAGGCTGGCTCCCAGCACTAGGGGTGGGCTCCTGCTCTCTGATGGTTTTCCAGTGAGTATTTGTCAGGTCAGACTGTGCACCGCCCGGCGGTCTCCGCTCCTCTCCCCGGGTTATTTATTACCTCTCTCCCCCGCCGGCAGCGCTGCGGCTCCGGGGCCGCTGCCAACAACGGTGCAGAGGCGGGGGCCCTGTTAGGGGGATTCTGGTCGGACGATGACTATGGGCAGGAATTGTGTCTCATTACATCCAAGTAACTGTTTTAGACATACTCCGTAAACATCCCTTAAGGTTGGCCGTTTTTTAAACAAGTAAACATAGGTGGAAGTTGTAGAAGCATTATTGTTGAATTTACCATCAGTTAATTGAT
Organism: Ctenopoma multispine; assembly: GCA_034779795.1. Lineage (NCBI taxonomy): Eukaryota > Metazoa > Chordata > Actinopteri > Anabantiformes > Anabantidae > Ctenopoma > Ctenopoma multispine. The sequence continues at coordinate 10,459,913 of JAUYWH010000025.1, read as the reverse complement.
TAGTATTATGGAAAATAATTACAAACTATTTTAAATAAATGATTAATTGATTTATCTGTGATAATGCCAAACACGCAAGTTCCAACTTTTCAAATAGAAATTTTGCTCCATCTTTAATATTTTTGTAAATGATGGGATTTATTTGACTTTCCACTGAGGTTTTGCAGTTAATAGAATTATTAAACATGGAATAATCTATTAAGTGTGTTTACTATTAATCGCCATTGATTGGTCAGAGTAATGGAGATTCATGCTACAACCACTGATGCAATTCACATAATATTGCTAGATAGTATCCCACAGAATATTACTGGACTTTATTTTTTATTTATTTAGAAACTGGCAAACTTTGTCCAAGGCAGATTTTTTGAAAAGTAAGTAGCAGTCACGTATTATTTTTCAGTTTCACTGAGGTTTATGAACAGTTGTAGACAGTTTACCCCGTGTTTATGTAGATAACATTAAAAGACAGCTAAAGTGCAAGAAATTAATTTCAAGATTTTTCTAACCCTAATATAAAATGTAATACATTTCGTACCTTAATCAATATGAATGTCTGTAGTAGGTTACCTTTTTCTTGTGGATATTACAGATATGAAAAAAGCCAGTTCCTCAATATAAAATGTTGATGGTTTGGATGTCACATGAGTTGCATCCAAGAGATAGGTTTTTGTAATGTAAACTCACTAGATTAATCACACAGAGAAACTGTAAGCGGGGGAGACACCGGGGTCTTCATGAAGAGTGGCTTTTATTGTTGCATTTTGAGTAAGAGTCTTGTCTTCTTTGCACTTGACTGAGATAAGTCATTCTGCTACTTCTGCAAGTCTTCACCTGTATTTGAAACCAATAGCAGACTGTAGAGAATTTATTTCTGTGGAAGCTGTTTGAAGACTTTCTGAGAAACACAGATCACCACTGTCTGAAGCAGTAGTTGGCAACACAAAAGTAAATTCTATCACTTCATCTTAAAATAAAAAGCTTTTAACACTTCAGATTATGATATAATGAGGCGCTTTTTGTTTATAGTCTTAAAATTTGCTGTGAAAAATAAAATTAAAACATTTTATATATTAAAAGTCATTCAATTATTTTAAAATACTACAAAGCAAATTCAGTATTACAACCAGATTAATAGAATTCATGTTTGCCGGGCTATTCCTCTGCTTCTAATCATTCTGAAAGCCTGTGAGAACATAGAGGCAATATCTGGAACTAGCTATTTAAAATGAAATATACCTGTTTACAGTAATTTTGTTGTGTTAATATTGGGATTTCCTATTTCATTGTAAATTCATGAGCTCTAAGAGCAGGTGTGGGTTTTCTGTGGTATTTTCTTTTCATATATACACATGGCTCTTCCACATTGTAGAAAAAAAGAAGTAATAAGCAAGAAAAGGGTTGAATGATGCAGAAAGGTTATGCAAGGTTTCCCCAGCACATCAAACATTAGTACAAGAAGAAAAAAGACTGATGGAAAAATCTACTCAGTTAACACGAACCAGTTTTTGAAGATGTGAAAGCTGAAGTGTCGTCACTGTACAAGTTTGGGGAACCCCTCCATGATGAGGCACTGAAATGAGTCACGATCATGGATGGCGAGTGGGTGTAGAAGTGGGCATGGGTGTCCCCTTTATGACTGGTTTCATCAGGGCTCTCCCGATGGTGCAACCTCCAGTGCCCACGCACGCATCAGCGAGGTTTCCATCGAGACATTTCGATGTAGTGAGGGCTGGTTTGATAAGGAGACTTCTCATCTAAAATGTAGTGTTCCGCTTCCTAGAAACGGCTTTGTAAACATATGCCATAAATGTCAACAGCTCGAGTTTTATGTCAGTGCTGCTGTTCAGTGCAGTCACCAACATGTGGGAAGTGACATTATTGTTTATTTGAAAAACTTTGCCTTTCGATTTCATTTTTCAGGTTGTATTTGCTGTAAAGGTAACGGTAGCTTTTGCTTACGTCAGATCAGTTTGTTTTTCAAACTGTGAATGTAAAATATGTTTTTGATTCTTTGTGAAGCACAAATTTTCAAATTCCATTACATTTTCTTCAGACATCACAGCTCCTTGCCAAAAGGAGAAATGTCATTCTACGGTCCGTTATCATGTCAGGCGAGGTAACAGGCAAGTGTTTTTGGAAATGTCTTTCATGTATTTGCCTGGCATAAAACCAGTTCTGGCCAGGCTGTGGTCTCTGGCCTTCCCGTGCACCGCTTCCGCCTGCGGTGTGGCGTGCCTCCTTCCTGTGTGTGTCAGAGGCAGTTTGGCCTGATTTATAGGCCCCTGACACACAGCGCTTTGGACCCCACCTCTGCTGCTGGAATGGCTATTCCATGTGTTGGTGGTGCATCCACCTGGGTGGTTCTCCACTGATGGGGGTCAGATGTGGTCCTGCTCAAGAGCTCGGGGGAACATGCCCTGCAGACAGTGTGGAGAGAAACTGCTGTCAGAAAATGTGGCTTGAAGCCAGTTTTTACTTAAAGCAACAAGCTTGCAGCAGTAGTTAGACTTGATTTGTTTGTAATCAAACCAAAGTTTAAATGAAGATTAAGGTTGGTGTAAAAGTTTAAGTTTGGTAAATACACAATTTTAATAAAGATTGTATTTAGTCTAAAACCAAGAAGTCTGAAAGATTCAGATGAAATTGTTGCTCATAGTTTTTTTTAAATAGTTTAAATAACCTTATTTTGTACTCAAAGTACAAAATAAGAGTCAAAAGACCATTTTAACCAACATGTTTTCTCATATCAAAGTTTTCTCATCTGTTTCTGTAATATCTGAGCATCCACCTACTACTAATGAGTAACTAGTAACACCTACTAATGAGTTTAACAGACTGCACTCGATTGTCAACATGTTTCACAAAGTTTGTCTGTGCTTCTCAAGAAAATAAAACAACAATAAAAAACAACTTTTTGAGTTTTGTGACTCTCAACAATAGAGATTTGGGGACAAGATTAACTTGTCTGCATGTGTATTTGCCAGCAGCTGCAGCACTTGAGTAGTTTTGTTTGGTGGGAATAGACACACTGTAGGTGTGTATAAGTAAATCTAATAAATGCTTGAATTTGGACACACACACACACACACACACCTGTGAGTGGACCTGTGAGTTATGTCAGGGGTAGGTCTAGTGGACTGATGTCTGTGATCCAAGCAATCTCTTTTTTTTTTTCAGAAGTGAAGGTATATTTAGGATATTTATGGTAGCTGGTTTAACATGATTATAAACTATTTTTTGGACATTGTACACGTTAACTTTTGGCCTAAAGGCAAATGCCTGACTTGAGGCTGGTACTATTGAACTTTAAAATAATCATAAATATGCTCATTTACATAAGAAGAAACTATGAAATGCCACACGCCTTTTAGAAAGAGACGTTGCAGTTTTAGAATATCAGAATATCTTTATAAATTGTAAATACATGAATATAAGAGCTGTATCCTCGAGTTACAGTTTCAGTTGCATGGGTGAAGTGAAGTGACTGTTCACTTCCTCATGCAAACTAATGACTGTTGCTCCATTTCAGCGCTGGAGCGCCGTCCCTCGCAGTCCCCCTCTGCTTTGTGGCTCTCGCCGAGCCTCCGCTGTTTAAATGGGCCAAGTTGAGAAGCGGCGGAGAGTGCAAATCTTGTTTGGTCTGGGTCTGTGAACTTCAGCGTGACTTTAACGACATACACGGGGGTTAAAAACAACTCTCTCCAAAGTTTCAACTGCATTAATGTTGCGCAAGTCTGATTTATTTGAAGGCAGTGTTTCTGATTAATGCCATATGCCGCATTCGTTTAGTTAACAGGAGAAATGTAGTTAATGTTATCAGTGTCTTATCAATGCCTTTATTGGCAGGGAAATTGTAATTTGGTCACGTAACCCTTCCCCAACAACTGTATCGATTTTATTTAACTTTTAAAATATAGTTTGCGAAAATCCCACCTTTACTTTGTAAATATAAAAAAAATCTTTTTTTTTTTCATTTCCCTGAAGGCAAAAAAAAGAGAGACGACGCACAGCTGCGACTGATAATGATCACTGTAGCTAACATAATGTCCGGGCTCAGAGCTACCCAGCATGTCAGGTATTAACAGAGCGAGTGTGATTAAATGTGGGAGGTAGGACCTGTGAGGCTGGCGGAGACCGCTGCTGCCGCTGCGAGCTGGAAACTACTGAATGGGAATCTATCCGGCAACTTCACCAGACCGCTGTCTCACGGCGACACGGGGGCTCTGCGTAAAACCAAGCGGCGCGTCTCCAAGTCTGGGTCAGCCCAACTCACAGACGGAGAGGACGCTCAAGTTGGATCGGGCGAGCAGTTTTTCACTTGTTACCGGCGCTCGACTCTCACTAACATGCCTGCCATCAAAAAGGAGAGGCTGGATGGAGACGACATGGCATTGACCGCGTTCAACCAGTCCGAATACTTGGCCCCTTTAAATGCCACCGCTATCCCCGTGGTGACCCCGCACCCGCCGCCCTACGAACACATTTTCGCCCATCACCGCGCGTACTTGGGGCTCCACGACTCGGCGCTGCATCACCAACACCTCCACCATCACACGGACGACTTAATGCTGGAGAGATTCTCCTCTATCCCCGACTTTCAGCCCTTCTTCGACAACGGGGAGCCGTGCATCGAAGTGGAGTGCGGAGAAAACAAAGCTTTGCTTTATATCAATAAACTGTGTCAAGGTAGTAAGGGACCCTCAATTAAATACAGGGGTGAGTGGCTCACACCTAATGAGTTCCAGTTTGTCAGTGGACGAGAGACTGCCAAAGATTGGAAACGGAGTATTAGACACAAAGGTAAGAACAAACATCGCTGTCCTCACGGTTCGTGGGTTGAAGGGGACACCGTAACATTAATTAAACGCTTTTTAGATGACGTTTATTCCGTGTACAAACTTGGATCCCATCGTCCGTTGCTGAGTTTTGGAGTGAAAGGGTTACATCAGTCAGTGCGTAAGGAGACAGATGAGAAAAGGCGCATATACTCCACGTACCCTCCGAGGCTTTGACAGAGAGTTTGGGCTGCGATCATACACCAGACCGGGGCATTTGGAGTAGGCTGTACCGGGACTGAGGTGAAAAGTTAGACATAGACATTCAGTTTGTGCTATTTACAGTATTTTCTGTATTTTCTTCATTATGCGATGTATCGTTCTGTTAAGTGTAGGTGCACTTGTGCATGGGTGTTGACACTTTAACGCATCGCGTGTTAGGTTTGGGAGACTTTCTGAAAAATAGCCTTTTGTTTTCCCGTACATCGCCAGAATCAGTGCTAATCTGATCATTTTGCAACCAATTCAAATTTTGAGATGATTATCTGCTTTTATCCACGTGTTTCGTAGGATTTGTCGTAGGACGACGACGTCGTCAGCGTCGATACAGTGATACTGTTCCGGTATTTTATGTTTACATTTATAGGACAGTAGTTTAATGTAGTAATTATCGGTGCGCGCACGTTCTCGCCACACTCAGTCACGCACACACACTTAAGGTTACTCTGACAAGAGTTAGGATATGTGGGGATGGGTGTTGCCCCCAGGTTAAAAATGATAGCCTAATAGTTTAATATACCAGTTCTTATAGACAGATGACAGTATGCTGCTGTCTCTCTGGAACACCACAGTGGACTGTGGGGAGAATTAAAACTTGAAAATGAGAAATGTAGAGGGATAACCCAGGTTAGTCTGCAGGAAGCCAACTGACTCCCTAAATAAAATACAGTGTTTATTGGATGGTTTGGAAAGTCTTGAGATGTTCTGCAGAAGAAAATGGACAATGCTAAAGCAGCTGATAAGAGCCTGTCACATGAGGAAGAGTTTGCTGTTTGGAGAGTGTGGTTGGTACATATACACTCAAGTCTCTTGTTTTCGTTTTATTTTTCAGGGAAAAGTCTCAAGACTCTTATGTCCAAAGGAATCTTACAAGTGCACCCTCCAATCTGCGATTGTCCTGGTTGTCGAATTTCATCTCCAGTGGTAAGAAAATGTAATCTTCTGTCATTCTGCTGTTATACTGCTGCTACTTCCTTTCTTTGCATGCAGTGTCAATATGATAATTAGTATAAGCTAATTAGGAGTTCCTGTTTGATTTGAGGACAACTTCATTGCAGTCGACATGTAGAGTTGGGGTTATTAACTTGTGATCAAGAATAATCATTAATTAGGTTGTAACTTGTCAAAGAGACAAACAGATGCTAATAGAGTTGGGAGATTCATTGATATGATACAAATATTTGTGTTAAACAGATATATTTTGATTTGTAATATCATGTTAAAATCCAAAATGAAGATTTTAAGCAATGGGATTCATCTACCTACTTGGTTATATTAAGTACAGTGAATTACTTTAGCACAAAATCACAAATTTGCCTCATATAACATTATAATCTCTACAGACCTTCATTACTATTGTATTTTTTAAATTTCTAAATCATATAACCAGCCTGCAGTTTACATTGTTTAGCAGGATTAAGCATAGTGATATTTCACTGTGACATTTGTGCAGTCACCCATCTCTACATGCATGAAACAGTGAGTGAGTGTGTTTGTGTGAGTGTATATTGGAGCATTGTCTTTCTTTGTAACCTTGATGGTGAAGCCCCTACAGGCACACATGTCAACTTTGATGGTAATTTTTCGCAGCATGAATATCAAATCCACTTTCAGCCTTTCACGGGCGCAGAGTATCAAACAGCTTTTTATTCAGAGGCATTGAGCTGTTCAGTATGGCTGCTTGACGTTAGGTGTCATTGGTTGGGCTTTTCTGTCCCATTGAATCAGTTTCCTCACCTGGCTGTTGAACTTTTGTTTGCCGAGTGCTTCCCTCAGGGCTCGGCCAGTGGCACGATGCCAAACCTTGAGGCCTTGCAGGTGTGTCACGATTACGGCATCACCACTCTGTGTGTTTGTCTGTGTGCGTGTGTGTGTCAGCTTTGAGCGGGCACACTGCCGGCTCACCGTCGCCAAATCTGTTCACACAGGTGCTGCGGGTTGTGAGTGTGTGTGTGTGTGTGTTTTTTATCACCACAGAGCGCATCTGTCGTCGCTCCCAAGCACTAATCTTGAGGGAAGGGTGTAAGAGGCTTAGCGAGCTACTGAGCGTGGCTACTGCTGATTATTGTGTGCGAGGCACGCAAGGCAAAGGCGGTTTTGATAAGCCGGAGGTGTTTGAGTGATACAGGTAAACTGGTGACATTTTTCAAATCCAAGAATGAAGACCTGTACCCTAACACATAGGGTTCAGCCAAAACAAATTACCTGAGGGAGGTAGAGGGCAGGGAAAACAGATAGTAGAAATGCTCGTCTTATTTTTTACAAAAGGATTTGAGTATATGAGCATGTTTGCTTACGCTTGAGCTCATTACAGATATCAGAATGATTGGCTTCTGGCTTGCTAGGGCTTGTACGGTTCCACTTCAATTAAAGCAGTGACGGAGTAAAACTTTTTTATTGACGTAAGCAGACATAAGAGAGCCTTAAGGTTGTTGTTGTAGTCTTTTCCCTCTCTCCCTCTTTCCCTGTCCTTGTCTGGTGGTGAAGCCTGAAGTCTAAGCCACCAAGTGAATACCACCATGACACACATCCACACATATAGGCAAAGTATGTTGGCAGTTCTATGCGAGGCAGTGAGGGTTAGATGGAGGAGGCAAGGCAGCAGGACTTGTACTGCCTGTACTGGCGTCTCCCTCTCTCTCCCCACTGACTTCCCTCAGGGCATGGCAGCCAGCACTCACTGATGAGCTCGCTCTCTCATACTCACTCTTACACACACACACACACACACACGCGCACGCACACACACTCTGTATGCCTGCCTACTGACACAAATGACCTCATGCAGACATTTATTTTGAAAGTTTGACGGCTGAACTTTGAGTGATCTTGTTTTGCTATAGGCATGAGGCAAGTGATCATAAAACAGTGCAGCAGCTGGTGGGAAGACATTTCACCTGCCTGCTCAGAACTCTTGGAAGTTAATTTGCTGCGTCGGCTCGGGCACAAGCTGTTTATGCCAACATGACAAAAACTGAAATGTTGTGACCTGCTACAATATGTTGATAATGTTTTTTCCACACTCTGAAATGAAATTAGTTTATGATTGATACACTGTTGACTGTGAGCTAAGGTGTGTTAGCTTTGCATTTGCACCTATCTTTTGACAGCTTTTAGTTATTCCTAAACTTGCCTTTTGTGTGTGTATCATTTATTTTGCATGTATACAAAATAATACTTGTGACTCTGGCTGCACAAGTTTATTCTTAGCTCTGTTTGTTTGTGTCACTGTCTGTACATATGTGTGTGTGTGTTAGTCTGTATCTTTACGCATGCATATCTGTGATTATTTGTACAATGGGATGACTGGTCCACTTGCTGTGTGTGCATGTATGTGTTTGTATGTGCGTGTGTCTCCTCCTGGGAGAGCTCAGCTTCCTCTGCTCTGTTATTTCAGCGGAACTGGCGGAGGCTGGGAGGAAATTGCACTCCCCTCCTTCGGCTCGTAAAGACCTCCTCCAATCAAGGGTTCTTCTTGCAAAGTGGAATTAAATCCACACACTCTCACTCATCTATGCACAAATACAGGCGTGCACATTTTGCATATAACTTATATTTTATAATGTCGTTTCCAATATGGTTAATGGGGGAAAAGAAAATTTAAATTAAAATGCACCATATTGAGTGGAATAATAAAAGCTGAGCTGTTGTATACTGGAGTTGGCTTCGTAGATCAGCTACCTACTGTATGCTACTGCTGTTGTATGTGTTGTGTGTTTGTGCCCGTGCTTGCACACATGTTGCTGAGACTATGTTGCTATGGCAACACTAGAATCGGCCATTGGCCAAGAAGTATTCAGAATTGTGATCATGTTGACTGTATTTGTACACTTTTGTGTGTGTCTCTGTCTTTATTGGAAAAATTACAAATGAAGTCTATAAAAATCTAAAGACTTGTTTGTTCACCATGGGTCTTTATCACACTGATCACTATCAATTTGAAAGTGTCTCAGACATACAGATACAGTTATCAGTTGGATTCAAACATGCAAAAGCACCTTCATGCCTCTTCCAATCTGTTTATTAATTACTCAGTTAATATATAGATTCTTAGTTAAATATGTTGGCTTGTACATATGTATATGCCGTGCGAGTGTGTACATATTTGCTGAATGAATGTATCTTTGGAAGTGGATCTTGTTAAGACACGGCTACTTGAGTTGTGTATCAAGTAACAAGTATGTATCGGCCAAATGTGGTTGATCACAACGAAGGCATTGGTTCAGCTTTTTTTATTAATAAAGTTTGTCAGTGATGTAATTGTAAAAAGTTTACCCTAAATTTTATGGTACATTTCCTTTTGCCAGGCTAAATTAGCATAATCCAAGTTTATTTTGGTCTTCCCTTCTACATCAGCAAAGTTGTGATTTTACCTAACAGAGAACTACATGTAGTAAATTGTTTTAGTGCATTTAAAGGACTTGATTCAACTATGTCAAATTAGATTAGATTAATTTAAATTCTAGTAATTGTCGGGATCTAATTTTACTGTTGTGGGAACTAAAACAACAGAAAACGTAAGTTTAATTTACCAACCACAACTTCTGCTTGCTTGCTTCCATTTCCCCTATTCTCCCCTCTCCCCACCCGGTGGGGGGGTGGGGGCAGTCGTTACCTGTCCATAAAGCGCCCCTGTGGCGCCCTTGGTGCGCCTATCCAAACACAGAGAGAGAGAATAGGGGAGGAGGAAGGAGAGAGAGAAACAAGAGGGAAAGAGGAGAGCAAGAAGCGCACTGACACGCTTGACTGCTCTGCCACTGACCTCCCAGCGCCGCTCCAGCAGCCCCCCCCCACACACACACCGCTCATCCCCTCCACCTCACCGCCTCTCACCCTCTGTGCACTTCCCCCCCTTCCCCCCACTGCTCCGCCAATCCTCCCCCCTTGCCCTGTGCCGCTCCACTGGGCTGCAACTGCCCGCTCGGCTCAGCGCGTGGGGGCTGAGAGTGCAGGAGAGAATGAAACGTGTGTGTCTGTGTGTGTGTGTGTGTGTGTGTGGAGGTGGGGAAGTGGGGGACTTGGTCGCATGCCTGTTCGCCCTACAGTGCTTTCTCACTTTTTTTTTTTTTTGCTTTCTTTCACACGGCCTTGAACAACTAAGTGCTGCCTAAAGTGTATACAAAAATTAACCCACCCATCCAGAATTGGATCAGTATATATTTTTACTTGATAATGTTAATCTTATATCTTTGTTTTTGCCAATAGTGTAGTAAGTGTGTTTATGCACCATGTCATGGAATACAGTGGATTCAAACTAATGTTTGTATAAAAACTTGTTATGGCTATTGATGAAGTAAAAGAGAAAACACAAAAAATATTTTAGTATAAAAGGAAAAAACATTTTGAATGACTACTAACATCAGAAGTAAAAACAAATGCATTAAGGTATGGTCTCAAAGCAAAAACAGCATGTTCTGTGGAGCTGATCATCTACTACTGGCAGCTGTAAATCAGGACAACCATTATCCTGACTGTCAAAAACATCATCTGAAGATTTTAGTGGGTTACTGGAAAATCTGGTTCCTGATTTCTTTTTTTTTGTTGTTTGCATATTTGTCACACTTAAATGATTCAGTGATTAAGACAAATTTGAATAATACACAAAAATAACCCAAGTAAATACAGTAAATACAGTTTTTAAATTATACCAAATTTACCTGACTCTGTTAAAAATGTATTGCCTTATTAAAGCAACACATCATGTCAGGATCTAAAGAAATTCAAGAACAGATGAGAATCAAAGTTATTGACTTATCAGTCTGGAAAGGGATACAAAGCCATTTCTAAGGTTTTGGGACTCCAGTGCACCACCAGTAAAAAAAACATGGAATAATGGTGTACCTTCCCAGCAGTGACTGACCTACCAAATTCCAAGAGCACAACGACTCCTCCAGGAGGCCATAAAATAACCCAGAATAACATCTAAAGAGCTGCAGGTCTCACTTGCCTCAGTTAAAGAAAGTGTTAATACTTCAACAATAAGAAAGAGACTGGACAAAAATGGCATCCATGCGAGAGTTCCAAAGTGAAACCAAAAATAACTGACCAGAAATAACACAAAGGGCCCATCTCACATTTGCCAAAATAAATTTTTATTATCCCCAAGACCTTTGGACAAACATTCTGTGGACTGATGAGACAAAAGTTAAACTATTTGAAGGTATGGGTCTCGTTACATTTGGTATAAAACGAACACAGTGTTTTATGAAATGAACATCATACCAACAGTCAAACATGGTCGTGGTAGTGTAATGATCTGGGACTGCTTTGTAGCTTCAGGACCTGGAGGACGTGCCATAATTGATGTCAGCAATGATCACACAAGCAAGTCCACCTCCGAATGACTCAAAAGAATTTAAGGTTTTAGAGTTGCGTGGTCAAAGTCTGGAATTAAATCCCATTGAGATGCTGTGGCATGACCTTAAACAGGCTGTCCATGCTGGAAAAACTTCCAATGTGGCTGAATTAAAACAATTCTGCAAAGAAGAGTGGGCCAAAATCCTTCCACAGAAAGACTCATTGCCAGTTATCATAAATGTTTGATTGCAGTTGTTGTTGCCAAGGGTGGCACGACCAGTTATTAGGTTTAGGGGGCATTTACTTTTACTTAAATTAAATCATCATTTAAAAACTGCATTTTGTATTTACTGGGGTAAAAAAATTGAACAAATATGCAGATAAGTAAAAACAAAAAAACAGGAAGAGAACAAATACATTTTCACAAGACTTTAATCCAACTATTACTTTATGTTATGTATGTATCTGATTATTCACAGTAATTAGTGTATAGCTGTCAGTGTTTGGATGCTAAGCAATCTCAATTTGATGTAATACAAAAAATTTATAGCTAATCACTCGTATTTGCACCTGTGAAAATGTCAAGAGGCTTTCTCTGGGTGACTCAGGGATAAGCAGGTAAGACTAAAAGTTAGGAATGTGTCATTTGTATTTTGTGATGAACTAGATCTCAGGCTCATGCAAACACAGCAGACAAATTGTTTGTTTTGGCCTTGTTTCAGAGCTTTTATGCAAGCGTGGTAATGATCACTTCACCCCCCCGATCCACCCTCGCTCATTTTTTTCCTCCTCTCCTCCTCCTCTGTCGTCTCCTCATTCCCCCTCCCCCTTTCTCCTACTGCTCGCGCCAAGACGGCCCGCCATCCTGCCTCCTCACACACACATAGACACACATGCTGCGAGGTAACGGCAGACAGGCGCGTGACTCATTAGGCATTCGTCCCCCAGGGAGATCGCCGGGGGGGCGCGTGCAAAGGAGAGAGAGCACCGCAGCTGCAGGAATGTCACGGGCGGCTACCGCTGTGTGTGTGTGTTTGTGTGTGTGTGGGTGTGTGCTCACTAATGCTAGTTGGAGCCAGCGGCAGGGCACTGCACCTTTCAGGAAATAACACAGGGAGAAAGAAAAAACACACTTATTAGTCCTCTTTTCCAACAAGAGCTCATTTAGAAGTTTGAAATAAATTTAGACTGAAAATATCAGATTGGTTCATAGTTTTTGCTTGAATTTAAATTCCCTTTCCTGGCCAGCATATCCTGTAGCTGTGACATTAACCTGTAATATTTTCCACTACAACAGCATTTATTTGCTTTTAAACCAAACCGTTGCTTATAGATTTATGAATTCAGGACACCACCCAAATGAGTTATACAAACATTTAATCTGACTGCAAGTGTTAGCACATTAGTCATCACACATATTCACTAGATTCATGTTTTCGTTTGAAATATTAAAGCTTTATTACCCACAGCTACCTATTAAATGTATGCAGAGGATATTGTTTGGCTCACAGTGACCATACCAGTGTACTTTAGACTTTTTTGCTAAGATTGTTTTCAATAACTTTAGTGAGCCCACATTAATATGTTGTCTCCAGTGAAATTTCATAAACATTATGTATGTCAAAGTTAAAATTTGTATATTCATTATTTTGTAACGGCATCTTCCAAAAATAGTGCAACTTGCTAACAATAGAGAAAAGAATTAGTAATGCAAACATTTGTTTCAAGAGGAAGGACAGGTGACTCTGTACAGGTGACCTATTGGTCCATTGAACTGAACAACTGTTGCAGACTCTAACTAGAATTTGACTAAACTAGTCAAATTTCTTAGGTTGGTATGTTAAAGGTAGATTATTTACATCCCATGTCAAACTTACGGTATTCTGTCATTCATTATTTTCAGTTCGAGCTCTATTTCTAGTGTTAGTCTCAGAGCATAATTGTATCTAATGCAGAATTCTTGTCTCATATAAATATATGAATGTGAATCAATATGTGTATATATGGGGAGAGTTTCTGAATGTCATATATTCAAAAAAACATTTCAGCTGTCTGTCCACGTTGTTTAATAAGTTGGTCAGTGTTCTCAAAATCATACATACATACAGACATAACTGTGTGTGTGTGTGTGTGTGTGTGTGTGTGTGTGTGTGTGTGTGTGTGTGTTAATGTGAAGTACAGATATATTTCTTGGCTGCCTGACTGTCAGAAAGAAAGCGTGGGAGGCGATATTCATAGAGGTGCTTTTAGTGGGACTTTTATGAGAGACTTTTTTCCATGGCTGAAAGGAGGTTGACCACACACAGTAAGGTTGTCTCAACTCTGTGCACAGGCTTGTGTGTTTGTACGTGCACATACAAGCCTGAGAGTTCATGCGCCCTTCTTTTGAGCGCCCCTACGTGGGCTGCCAGGGGTGTGTTTTGCTTCGTGTTTTGTTTCGGAGAGCCCTCCCCCGTGCTGCGGAAGTGTTGCCGGAAGAAGTGGGAGCTCACCCCCAGTTCTGCGTCAGTGCCACTAAAGAAAGGATCGGGGCTTTCCGGGAGGAGAGAAGAGGGAGGGGGGGAGGGGGGGCTGTCAGCCTGGGTATGTCACGGCCATGTGGGTGGTTGTCTACACATACACAGCCACAGTCACGACTGCTCGTAGACAAACTATTCTTGTATACACTGTACTGCTGGCATGCTCCAAGTAGAATCCCCCGCTTTGGAGGGGATTTCTAAGGAATAGGAACAGGTGTGTGTGAGTGGTGCACATGTATCTATGTATGTGTAGGTGGTGAGGGAGTTGCGCATGTGCATATGTAGAGTGATTTCTCCCTGATGATGTGAAGAGAGCAATAAGAAGACTGGAAGGTGGAGAATTTGTATTTAACAGATGTGTGTGTCTGACAGATGAAACCAAGGTTACATTCATGGATGGCTGTTTTGTTGTTATGTTGTGATGTAATGTTTTGCTCCTGTTTGCCTCCACTATTGCCCTGTTAGAGCTTCAGCATTAATGTTTCATAGCCAGGCCTTGTGTAGAAGTATCAAAAGTATCAGAAAGTAATACACTGTCCTCAGACGTTTGAGCAGAACTTGTAGAAAGCTTCAGCAAGAAAGAAGAAAGAAGGAAGAACCTCTTTTCTGGCAAGGCATGAAAAAAAAGAGAAGGGAGAGAAATGTGCAGAACTGTGCTCATCCTGGGGGAGGTTTTCATCTTTTTCTGTCCCCCCCAACTCCTTTTAATGTCTGCCATTTGAGAAACTCCAGAGGGTCTGCACCTGTTTGCCTTTTGGCTAGCAGCCCCCAAATCCCTCCTCCTGCCCCCGCCTGCCACTCATGTTGCCGCACCTCCTGGGATGGCAGGAACGAGGGAAGGAGGGAGCAGAGAGGAGTGGTGGAGAACAGGGTTGCGTGTGGTGGAAGGGATAGCTTGAGGGCTTGAAAGCGTCCGGGAGTAAGAGCAGAGATGTAGGCACAGAGAGAGAGAGAGAGGAATATAGTTTCAAACCCAAGTCCATTCTCCCACACCGGACAGACCCTACTTCTGTGGAGTTTTCTTTCATGTTTTGACTCACCACATTCTCTTTTATTTCTGTGTTTTCTCTTACTTTTTCTCTGCTCTCTCCTGTACAAACCCATATCCGCTCTTCCCTTGTTTGCTGTTAACTTTTCCCCTCAAACTGCAGTTCCCTCACTCTTCTCCAATTTCATCCCCCAGCTCAATCTCTACTACTCTTTCCATCTCTCACTACTCCCATCTCTACTCCCTTTTTCTCTCCCCCTTTCTCATCTTCTCTGTCCCCCTCCTTCCATCTCCCTGTGATAGGACCATGTTAATCTGCAGTGACCTCTTCAGGTCACATTAAAGGTCACCAAGCTTCACTTGCTATTGCCCCAAGGGCTGCACTCTTTATTTCTTCTTTTCTCTGTTCATTCCTGGCAGCTTAGAAAAAAATAAACCATCGATGCACCAACCAACTTTTGTTTAACCCCTGAGTTCGTTTTTTTAAAGTGTTTTATACTAAAATAATTTGTGCCAAAAAGAAGTTTTTATATATTACTGGCTTGTATTACCTCCATTATACTTTCCTGCTTCCTTGCTAACTACTTGACATGCATATTTAATTTTAAAACACTGTGTTCATGTGATACAGACAAGTCTATGTGAATTTTTATTTCTTTTTCTGAAATTGTAATTTCTGGTCTTTTACATTATTTGAACCTATTTAACAATCTTGCCACGTCCCTTTAACGGTTGTACATACCACTGGTTGGGAAGGAACTAATGGTAATAGAACACAAAATAACCTGTCCATATTGCAAATTAAAGCTAACGCCATTTTGAATTGATTTATTCTGTCTATGCATTTAAAGCTCAAAGAGCTGAAGAAAGGAGACAAAATAAGTAACACTGAGTTTAGCTCATTAGTGCCTAGGACTGGTCAACCTTGTTGCTCAAGTGTCTCCTTTTCTTTGGGCATTGTTGTGCAGAACCGGGGACGCTTGGCTGAGAAACGCACCATCCCCCTCCCCCCCAACCGAGTGCCCAAGAAGGAGCTGGCCTCCATCTTCAGTAGTGACGACAGTGAAGGCAGCGAGCGGGCCAGTGGGGATCATGCCCACATCAAGCAGGAGGACGAGCTGCATTACAATATCATGAGAAAGAGGTGAGGTTCCCACTGTGTGATGCCAATGGAACTTAGATACCACGTCTTTCTAATAAACATATTTACTTTTGTACTTTATACGCTTTCTTTCCTTTGTGCGTCAATAACAAATATGTGTTGTGCTTACATAGACTATTATTGTGCCTGAAAAAGCATTAAAAGTTTAATAGTGAAATGAAGAACATGTCATGCTAACCTCTGACGTGTCACTTTTGTTAAAAATAATTAACAGTAATAACTCCGCTGTTTTGTTCGCTGCTTGTTTGCTTCTCTTCATTTTCTGTCTAAAAGCAGATGGATGCAACATTTTTAATGACACCTCAGATGTGTATGTACTCCAGTATTTTCATCAAAAGTGATTTTACGATAATTTTGAGGTGCTAAAGGATCATTTTAAGACGACTAGACAAAGACCTCTATTTCAAAAATATACTTATGGCTTGTGCTTTTGAATGACTAATGGAGGGATCTGTGCTCAGCTCTGAAAGTGTTAATTGGTTTGTTGGTTTGCATTTTGTTGCTGCTGCCAAGTGTCAGTGTATCTGTCTTGACTTGATTTTGAAAGACTGAGTCACCTGAGTCATCACTGTCTGCTTCTTTACATCCTGCAGTTTGATCATAGTGTTTAGTATGAAGATGAAGAAATAAGTTGTCTTCATGTAGCATCATTTTTCACTTTTTCAGCTTAAGAACTTTAAAACCGACTTACATTCATTGTGATGTGCTTCAGTTTATCCTACTATATGCTAGTTATTTATTTGAAAAAGAGTTTGCAGATACGAAGTAAGTGACTGACTTGGAGAGAAAGACAAGATAAAATTTAAAAAGTAGCAACTGCTCCAAAAAATATTTCAGCAGTAGTAAAAATGCGTGGTCTCTCAATTATCATCAACTTATTTTTGTCATTTGCTTCATCAAATCAAAGGAACAGGAATGGTATGTTTCAGTATTGTCTAATAATAATTTTAAGCAAACCATAATAATAAAATAATATCACGAGTACTAAGAACACAGTTTAAACATTTTCAGAAATTGGAGTGTTGTATTCATTAATTTAAACATGTTGCATTTTAGTGTGAATCAGTAAATGGCTTGCTAATTGACAAAACTGACATTTTCTAAAATAATGGATGGAGAAGAGTATTCAGGAATTGTATGGACTGCCATAAATATGAACTGCATTCACTAAAAGCCTGTTTGGATTCAAGTGAATAATTATGTTCACATCTTTACACATGCACACCCAAATATGCAATGTTACAGTGAGTTCACCTCATTACGATAAATCCGATGGGCTCTGAACATTGACTCATTGACTGCATGCAAGCTGCTTTCCTAACAACATTAACAAAACAAAACACAATTAACCTAAAAAAAAAAGTTTTTATTTGCTCCTTCACAGTCACTATTTTTAGATATGTGAAAAAAGAGAAATTAATAGATTCTGAAAGAAACATATTTGGTGTGTACATAAACAGATTTGTCTGATTCAGTAATCAGACAGGCTGTGGAAAGATATAATGCAGAAACTGTTCATTGATTAACCTCAGAAAGTCCCCAGCTGCATTATAAGCAGCTTGTGCAACCTCATTACAGGAGGGGATGTTTTTCATGTCTTGAGACTTGTGTGACATGGCGGACGGCACAGCAACTGAAGCTTTAAATGGATCCACTAACCTCATTTAAGAGGGCTTCCCCTCCCCCTGACACTTGTGCCGCTGGCGTGTTAAGATGATAATGAATTTAAAGAACACTTATGACTAATATTTCAGGCTTTTACCCTTTGAAAGGCGACGGACTCGCTGGAGCCACAGCTCCGGTCTGTCCTGGGCATCCATCTCAGCCCTGCTTTATCCCCCAGTGCTGGTCTGGACGAACGGGATAATGGGATGTCCAATCACGGAAATGTGATTTCCATTGACCGCAGCTTCATAAGTGAGTCGTAGAAGGGTCTTGACAAATTGGATTTGGCCAATGGTTGTGAAAAATACAGGGCCTCTGTATACATGTGTGAGTGTATCTGTGCTACCTCATCCACACATCATCAGAGCTGACGGCAGCACCGTGTCACACCCAAACTGCCTACTGTAACTGCCCTTTAATCTGCATGGGCACATTGAAGCAGCCAGTGTCAGTTATTTATGCAATTTTTGATGCATTATTATGCAGCTAATTAACTTTTGACATTACATTAAGTATTTTAGACTTAATGCTTCACTCCAGTTTTTCAGCACATAATTGAAAATGTATAATGTCACGTGTTAAATTAAAGAGTTTATTGTTGAGTGTTCAAACTGTTTTGCAATAAGGTGATTTGTCTCTCTTGATGTGTTGTAGTCATCATTGTCATCCGGATGTCTTCTCAAGTTCATTATAAGCTTGTTCACCTTCTTTTAATCATATTAATGTAAGTAGTTGTCGGCCTTACAGAAAATTTGTTTACTTGGTGCTTCATAGATCTGTGCTTGTTTTGCTGAATAAGCACGTATCACCTAGAGAGTGAAGTGTAGCCAAGCCACAGAGTAAACCAAGCAATCCTTATCACAGTAAGGTGTACAAGTCTACTGTGGTTCCTGTGAAACACAAAATGAACTGAAAGGTGGAAACTAAATCCACTCTTGTTATTGCCTTGGTAATAGTGCTGCAGATAATTTGTGTCAGACTTTGATTCATTAACACTGATTCATGGATTTCATCTTAAGGACTAAATATTTGATGGCGGTAGCTTAGCATTGTAGTATCTTATTGAAGGGCAAAACAAAGCTTAGCCTTAGTGTTTGTTTTAGTTGGCTGTAGATAACAAGGCTTTGATTGAAAAGTGCTGACTGAGAGTCTGTGTAATTACCTGGCAACCACCATGGATTTTAAGTTGCACCCACCAACATTTGCCTTTCAGCCTATGCCCTGTTGAGAAAAAAATCCACCATACCCATTATTTGTCATCACCAAAACAAACAAAGGGAGTTTCTCTGCTTTTAATTATGCATGAGGCTGTTTGATACTTCACTACTTGCATATACAAATACTTAATTCTGCAATAAAAAACTAAACATAATAACTAAAACATAAAGTTTTATTGCAGACTGAGTAGATATACTAGTAGTATAAAAAGGCAGTCTAATATACACTAACTGGCCACTTTATTAGGTACACCTTTTTACATAAATGACTGAGCCAAAACAATAGCAACAGCACTCTCGTACAACTCCACCTCAGTAGACAATATTAGCAGACATTTGCTATAAACCAACAAAGCACTGATTGACCCAAGGAGCCTGCTGAATTCAACATAAGCCAATTGTTGTTTGGCCTTGCATTTTTGTCTTCAGCAACATGGCCACGCTATAGTCTTGACCTGTTGTCTGCTTATCATTGCGTTTTTTACTCCAGTTAAAACTGTGATTCTGTGGTAATGCTTCTTGTGTGTTGATGCTGATTTATTGAAGTTAGAAGCAAAGTTAAGATGCTCACATTCATAAACCTTTAGAATAACATCAAATCAAAAACTGTTTCTAAGTTTCCCTTTCCTCTGTATGAAAACAGATCTTATCATGGAGAAAAGTGTGTTAATGGGGATGCTGTACTCAATCTCTACACAGTGAAAGACACTAGTGCTGAATTAGCTACTATATATCTGTTGCATTTGACATTTTGTCCTCTAGCTTTATTGAACAACTGTGTCATTGCCTTTTGCCAGTAAGGGGTCACGGACAGTGTAAAATTGCTGGAAATGGCTCTTCCCCAAAGCGCTAATTAGTGAGCTTCAGGGTTTTATAGCTTTCTAGAGGAGCTTTCCGCTTCAAGAATTTTTGGCCTTGTTTACATATGTTTACCATGGTAACAGAGTCACAGCAATTTAGTAGTTGATTGGGCGTTGACTTACAGCAAGACCTTCATTGTTTCCACAAAGAACAGTATTTTGTCTTTTTTTGTCTTTTAACTTCCTCTCAAAACACAAGATGGTCAGCAGTGCTCCAGCAATTTAGTCTGAGATTTGGCATTGACTTGAAGCCTTTCCACACTTAAACAACACAGTGTTTGTTATTAACTCTGTGCTTTGTGTCATACAGTATGTTCAAATCAGCTCTCGATAATAAGAGCTTTGGCCTTTCATGCAGTTTCTATACTACAACAATGTATTGTTTGAAAGTTCAAAAGGATAACAGACTTTTTTTCAGTCTAAATATTCCCTTTAACTGTTAAAGAATTAATATCTGAATTAGAAAACAGAGAAATTAATGATAGTTACAGGCTTAAACTCATAAAGTTTAAGCCTGAGGAAAAATTTACAGTAAATTCAGTAGCATGTGCAATGCTCAGTGCTGCAGAATCTAAATGAAACATGGTGGTGGACTTAACATATTTTTTTTTCATTGTACTTTCCTTTCCTCCCTTGGCTCCCTTATCGACCTCATGTCAGCCTGTACAGCGGAGGAACAATAAGGAGAAGTGAAGCACAAGTGAAGCCGGGCTGCTCTTACTTATTTATGTATCTATTTCAAGATTTATTCATTACCCCCTGTGCTTGCAGGATTCCCATTTGTGGGTTGCCCTTCGATCCAGCTGTGAGCAGGATGATAATTGTGTTTCAGTTACTCACAGGAATCTGACAAACATAAAATGTATGTGGAACAGGTCCATATTCATGCTTCGTATCCTATAGGTAAAAAGACTTGCATCATACAGTATATTTTTCCTGTGGTCATCTGATAGACCATTCCCTGTTTTTCTCAGCATTTTGCCTAAGTCCATACCCTACTATGATGTGGTTGCTGAATATTACATATTGCCTGGTAGTGTTTCAATGTTGCTATGGGCCACCTGTGCAGGTTGGAGTGGGATGTGTGTTCAGGCTATCTTGAGAGCAGAACTACGTACGCTACACAGTAAAGCTGCGAGCACCAGATGTTACACAGCGACCTCTCTCTCATTTATTCTCTGTCTCTCTCTTTCTCCTGTTCCATGCCTCCACCTTCACATCCCTGCTGACTGTCTGTCAGCACTTTCCCAGTGGTGGTGTGAGACATGGCGTCAGGGTGCCTGGGCTGCCAGCTTGTGCCAGCTCACACTGTGACCTCCAGCCCTGCCACCTCAGCTCCACGTGCCAATGCCGCAGCAGGCCACTACTGGGCATTTATACTGAGTTGATTCCCTGAGCCAGAAGAATAATCTTTTCATGTTGTTAGAACCATTTGAATAGTAAAGCCTATTGTTTTAGACTTCACTATAAAATAAAAAGGGAGGACAATCTTTTCGTCACAAAAGAAAGCTCAAGCAAATGATCTGGAATATTAAATTAATAATCTTTTACAGCAATACTGGCCAGTTAATAGCATTTTTCTATTGGAAAAACAATAAATATTTCAATTGCTGATTATTATTGTTTTTTTTTTTTTTACAAAATTTCATTCAAAGCTTATTAGTAGTAATAGACTAGCAGATACTAAGTATGGGAAAATCATGGGAAAAAGACAAAAGCTATAGAAATTATATTATTTATTATCTGAAATCTGTCAGGAAGATTAAGTAAGAACAGGTTGCAGTATCAAAACATTTTTCTTATTTTCTTATTTAATTAGATCTTTCCTTGTCCAAGAAAACGTTCTTTACACAGTAGTTTAGATACGTTGGGTAAATCTCTTCATTTACAACAAATCCACAGATCAATTTGTCAGGTTTTGTTAATTTAATGAAAAAAATACTTTCAGCTATTGTATCAACACCAATTTCAGAAATTCCCATCACTAGCAAAAAAATTACTTTTTCAGAGATTGTGATATCATCTCAGTAATGCTTTTTTACAATACACTAGTAGTATCCATGACATTCTATGAGTATTACCACACATTATCCTAATGTCTGGGTCAGTATGTCTTGTGGCCGGGGATGAAGGGCTGGTATTGACCAGTATAGGGATGAGCTGTGGATGAGATGATTGTCTCCGGCATGCACCTAGGTGATAAGAAGGCTGGCTCATGTCCTTCTTAGCTATCAAGCCCAGCAGCTAAAGTATAACCCCCCTCCATCCTTTCTGAGGCACCGTCCTTCCCTGATCACCCCGGCCTTAGGAGCTCCTTAGGGAGCGCTGACTCAGGTGACTGGGTTTTAAACACCGTCCCAACCCCCTCTCCATCTTCTACGGCTTGAGTATGACCTTGCCTCCACCAACTGAAGAGAGGAGGAGGGGGTTGAGGGAGGGCAGAGGTGGGTAGGGATAGGGCTAGGCCCTCATTAGCCCAAGTTAAGGCGGGACAGCTCAGGAAAAGTGCACTAATTACCCCACTAACAATGTCCTTGCCATTCATGGCTTGGAGTGGCTGTTTTGTCATGGGATAATAACCCCATCACCTCTCTGAGAAGTTCAGGATAGTATTATTATGATCACTTTAAATAATGAAGTGTGGTGTGATAATCGAGCTAACTGATTGATAGACTTGGCAGCAGTTTCTCACAGTAAGCGTACAACTGCAGTGTGTCTGATGTGTGTTTTGGAGTCACTGGTTGATGGAGATACATTATTATATGACTTCAAGCACAATTCAGAAACCTTCCCTGCATTTCATTTTCTGTTTGAAGAAAACTGTCGGGTTCTCAGATTCAGATAGCTACTAATTTTAGCAAGTTAAGCTTTAAAAAAAGAAGTCTATCATTAGTCTACAAAGTTTGCAGTCACAGTCCAATCAAGCGTCTACTTGCTTAGCAACTGGTGGTGACTGTTTTGTCTGAGACTGTTGTTTGAGTCATTGGTTCTCTGTGACTGAAAGGTGACTGGTGAAGCCAGCATGGCCAGCATTAGGCTCACTATACTCCCCTTCATCTTTTCTGTTAGCGTGTGGAAAACAGCTTGGCGACCGACAGCCTGACATTACAGCAGGAGCCTGTAATCATGGGACTGTAAAAACCCAAATCCAGCAGCCACAAACAGAGTGGCCTCGTCATAGTGGTGGCAGCTAAGAACCATTCACCGCTTCTGTCCCATAAACGGTGCTTGCCTTGTCATACCAGACCCCCTTCATGGATGATTCTGCTTTCAATAAAGTTGCCAGTTAGACATATAAACAAGATTCCTGCTGACACAAGAGTATGCTGATATCATCAAACTAACATGTCTAAACACTGCATGTTTATTTATTTTTCTGGCCAGATGACAGTATGTTACAGTCATTTAACAGTAAATGATATTTAGCATAAGCATAAACAATAA
Organism: Ctenopoma multispine; assembly: GCA_034779795.1. Taxonomy (NCBI): domain Eukaryota; kingdom Metazoa; phylum Chordata; class Actinopteri; order Anabantiformes; family Anabantidae; genus Ctenopoma; species Ctenopoma multispine. Next base: position 10,436,704 of record JAUYWH010000025.1, on the reverse strand, counting down.
AAATATTCCCACCTCCCACCACACAAGCTGCTTGCCATTACACTGTGACTGTACTTGTACTGCATGGCTGCTACCCTCTCCTCAAACACTAAGCACCCATTTCCCATCATTATGGCATTTAATGCGATCAGGATGGTAATCAGATTGCCAATGAAATACCTCCATGACACAATTGCGTTGGTCCACTGTTGTGGGGAGGTTAGAAAGGCGGCTGGTAGATCATTTAGAAGGGCGGCGGAGCTACAGCCAGATCTAGGCATAATCTTTAAACCCTCCTCCTGCTCCTCCTTGGGGCGCTGAAGGGCAGGACAGGGAGACCCTTGTGGACAGCTCTGTGGTGAAGGACCACCTGCTGAAGTCTAAACAAGAAAGAAAAAGAAAACTTTTTTAAATAATGAAAAGATTTTTTTAAAAGCTCCTAGTGCCAGTGCCATATACCACAGATGATGTTGTTTAATAAATATATTCAACTATCTGTTCAAGGTTTGATTGATATGTTGTTTTATCTTAAATATTCATCATCACATTATTAAATTGACATGTTCTTCAAAAACAGCTGTAGGTGGCTGCAGTTTAAAAGAGCCATAATCAAGTTATAAGCAGCTGAACTACTTACGAGTTGCGAATATGGTTGTTAATACATCTTAGGGTGGAAGATGAGCAGGGATGAGACTGAAAAGTGCTGGATGCAGTAGTCTGTCAGACTGTATTACATACCTCAGAGCTAAAAGCTAGTTGACAGGACAGCCACTTGTAGCTGGTGAGACTTTGTGGAGGTATGCATTTCAGAGAGTCTGGATGGAGGATTTGGTAAGTAGTGTGTAAAATAGTATGAATTTATGTATTGTTGCTTTTTGTGTTTGCGGCAGGTTTTAAATGTGTTTATTATATGGGTGTGTTTGTGTGTGTGTTACAGTCGTGACAGTGATCTTTCTACAATCATCTCCAACCTTCATCACACCAGACAACACGGCATGCCTGAGGGCCAGTCAGCCTCTGAACGCAGCACTAGTACTGGACACACAGGTAGGACCCTCAGTGAGATGTGTGTGAGAGCTGTGTGAGATTGTCTTTAAAAGTTTGACAGTTTTTTTTGTGTACATTTGTGGCAACGTATAGGATGCATTCTTTCTCTCTCCTTTCTTCTTTCATTCTTTTGGTTTTTCTTTGCACCAATGCTGGTGATAAATCTGCCTTTACATCTCCTGTACCATATGTAAACCTTCCATTACCCATTTAATTTACTCTAATTTGTGTGATTGGGGGAATTTAACATAAGCTTATTACTGATTCCTGAAGGTTGCTCTCAAGTTGATTACTTAATGTTCTTCCCACATTCTCTGCTGCACTCCAGGATTTTTGTTAAACCCCCTGTTTTAAATTACCTCTGAATAAATAGCTTTGTTTGCCATTAATCCAGTTTCATGTGAGCAGAGGAACCATGGTGTGTGTGTGTGTGTGTGTGTGTGTGTGTGTGTGTGTGTGCTAAGCTAAGAGCTTTTCTTACAGCTTACAGACAGAACACAGACAGCATTTAATCACAACTATTTGTCAAGAAGCTTGTATGAGGATATTCTATAGCCATCAAACACATGGTTTGTAAACAGCATACAGTATCTGCATTCAGCGATCAACTTATTTTATACTGTCACTTTCTACTATTTCTACTACACGTTCAATAATATTTCAGTATTGTTCTCAGAAGTTAGTTTAATATACAGTAAATAACTAATTATAATTTAGACATTTTTTGTAATCTGTGCTAAGTTTTGCATGCAGGAAAAATGTATAACTTTTAGATACTTATCATGAAAATGAATCAAACATCCACAACACTTTTGAACAAATAAATGTAACTCTAAATAAAGAATGAGTTGCCTTTTTTATCAGTGAAGACCATACCTTTGCTCCACTGTTGCCCGGGATTCAACCCTGTCCCTTCTTATCCCATTAACAAAGTAAGTGGCATAATCATCCCAGACCAACACCTACATACCCTCTCTCTGTGTGTACATCTCCTCTGTCTGGGAGATTAATTGTCCATACGGTGCCTGTGATATCAGGCAGGGTGGGAGGAAGGTGCAGGGTATTAGACCGCTCAATAACCACCCCAGCCAGTATCTTAGACTCCAGTTTGGGACGGATTTCCACCCAAATACCGGCCTAATCATCTGCTAAACATAATGGCGAAATCAGAGCCCTGAGTAGTTGTCTTAATGGAGGAAGACAAGCAGTAACGGAGGTGGTGGGGGGATAGTGATGGGGGGGGACCATAGTGTGGCCTACGCCAGAGGGGTCCAAGACCCTAAAATCTGTTCGTTTGAGCATTAAAGGGAGATTTAACAGGCTGCCTAAGCGGCTTGCTCCGTGTCCGTAAACAAGCCCAATCCGATCAGCCACTGGCTCTAATTCTGTCTGCCAGTGAAATTAGACGCACACACATTTACACAATTACACACAAATAAGAAATAGTTATACAGATGTGTGCCCACACAAAATCAACACAAGTTCAGATTTGCATCCAAATACATAGGTGGGTGTAGTGTGTATGACGTTTTAGAGCAGGGGATTATTTGACTTACAGTAGAGATGGATGAGATGGTAAATGCAGCTTGCTGTCTATGGTATTGTGTTTACTCTGTTCTGCCAGTTGAATCTCCTCTTTGACTTTTTCTTTCAAAAGTGTTTCACATCTCCAAATGAACTGTGGAGGGAGGAAATCAGAGAGGTGGGGAGTTAGACAGAAAATAAAAAATAAAAAGAGAACTGAGAGCACACAAAGATGCAGAGATGGAGGAACGTTTGGAAATAGAGGAAAGAGAGATGAATGAGTGTGGTGGTGATATCAGGAGAGGACAGGAGGCAGCTATGGCGGCGGGCAGCTCTGTGTGTTTGTGTGTGTGGGACAGGAGGAAAGGGGAGCAGGCTTGCTGTGTCGTCTCTGTGCCGGAGTGGGCCGTTAATTAAATCTGAGGGACAGACAGGAGGGCTGCCTCCCTCCTTCTCTCTTCTCCATTCCTTCTTCCGTCCCTCATTTGCTCTCCCACTCTCCTGCCACTGGCTATTCGGAGGCTGTGTGAGAGGTGGAGAAGAAGGGTGGGGGGAGAAGGGGCGCCGACGCTGAGAGTCTGGCTGCCTGTGGAGACTGTAAACCGTGGCTCTGCGGTCAGACTGGAGCCTCAAACAGGCAGATAAGGTGTTTCTGGACCGCCAATCTCACTCTCCTCTGCTCCCTGCACTCAGACTCCCAGAGGCAGTTACAGCCTGTCGCTGTGTGTGTGGTTGGGGGTTGTAGCAGTGGTTTGGGGCTTGAGCACATTTGTGTGTGTATGTGTTTGTGCTTGTGCACCTTTGCATGTGTGGTTTTAAATGTTTGCTTGCGTGTGAATCTGCAGCCCAGAGAGTTAGTGTAAGATTTTGTTTTTCAAACTGATTGTGAAGATTACTTTTCAGGTATTACCAGCTATTTATTCCAGGATTTTTGATATTAGCTCTGTCGTACTGAAGCAAAAAAGGAAATATGGTTTGCAAATATTTTAAAACATCCCACTGCTTAATAGGGATATAATTGTACTGCCATAACAGAATGGCTTGTTGTATTGGTGTATAAAGACATGCTTACGCTTTGTCTGTCAATAGATGAATTTACAGATGAAAAAAAACCCAAACTTTTTTCCTGTTATTCTGGGCAATTAAAAGAAACTAAACAAAAGTTTCAACCCAGTTCCAGCTGTATTTTGTATTCTGAAGTTTTAATTAAAACTATTATTTTTATTAACTGGTAAAACTAGTTATGTGTTTTACTTACCAATGTAATACACCACCAAGGTTTGAATAGAATCATATCCCACTAGTAACATAACACAGAACTGTTACACTTCCAGTACTGACAGTAGTGAACTGGTGAAAAAATGTGACTTGCATTACAGTTTACTTTGATTATACTATGTATACACAGAATTTCAGCAGAGATTTCTAACTAACTAACTATTGTGGATACTACTGGTGTCCATTTCACCAAAATTTGATATGCTTTTAAAACTTGAATTGCCTTTAATTACTTGTTTTGATAGGAATATTAATATGCATACTGTGGCATGAACAGTTGCCTAGCAACAGCTAATATAGACCAATGAACGCAGACTTGACAGACTGAAAGATATGACAAGAAAAGATTACACTAAGAGATGGCAGATGACACCAGGTGATTAAAGAAAGCAGATATACTTTGATTATCTTGTATCGTCTCATTGGAATATTTGATGCATGTTGTGTTGAGGCCAGAAACACCTGTTTGCTATGAAATTATTTTTTTAATGTTAAAAACTAAAATGTGTAACTAAAAAGTAAATAGTTTTATCTTTTATAAGAAAAGTATTGGTCCCAATTACAATTAAAATAAAGTAATAAGTCATATTGGCTATCACACTGATACTACTCATGGAAACATAATTTTCTTTCACCACCTGTGCACCCAACTGTACCCAACAGAAGTGTTGACGATGACAAAAACAAAAGATTGTATGAGCAGCCTGCAGGTTAAATTTTTTGTTCTACACTGCATTGCAAAGGGAACATGATTGTCACAGATTTTCCTTTAAGGTCACGTACAGTCTTTTAATCACACCTTCTAATGTTCTCTGTGTTCTTCTGTCCTCACCTCTCTTAATTTTTTCCTTCTCTGCTGGAAAGAAGGAGCAAGACAAACTATGGAGCAGTGTTACACTCTGTGTACATTTGTACTTGTTAGCAGTGGTGCATCCTCCCCTCAGCATAAACATAAGCACCCCTCTCCCCATCTCCATCACCCAACCTCATTCCTCCCCCATCCTTCTCTCTCTCTCCCAGCTGCATCGGCCCGTAAGCCAATCAATGGCAGGGCTTTCAGGGCCGGCGGAGGCCCCGGTGCACGGGGGGGATCAATAAGTTATTAGCACCATTCTGTCAGCTGTAATGTGGAGATTGATCGGGGGGCTGCGGCTGGCGGCCCACCCCATGTCCCCGCCTGTCACTACCCTCCTCTCTCCGCCCAATCTGCCCCCCCAGCCTGATAAAGATGACAGATTAACGGAGTAAGAGAGGAATTAAGGAGTCTGGCTGTCTGAGCTGTCACCACACTCCATGGGATGGAAATACGTGGAGGAGAGGAAATCAGAGAAAAAGAGGAATGCTCCCTCTGCCTGATGGTTTGCCCTGGTGGTGTCACATGAAGGAGAAGAGGTTTAGGTCCTGCTGTTTTCTCTTTCTGTCTCTGTCCTCTGTTCGTATTCCCTTTTTCTCTCAGTGGGAGGAAGAACAGATAGTCAAGAGGTTAACTAGCAAAGAATAACTGAGGCAGAGACTAGTATATAGTGTTTAGGTTGACTACTTAAAAATGTTAGTGTGCACTGAGTTTTCCAGAGTTAAAAAAAACCCCAGAAGGCTATATCATAGAAGCTAATGCTCTTTGCACTTCATTCTTGCACTGTTTTTGACAGTTAAAACCTCAGCCTTGAAGCTAAAATTGAACTTCTGGTTCCATAACTGCTAATTCCTCAGCAATATTAACAAACAGGTGATAGGGAAAAGCCTGGGGTAGCAAACTTGACTGTAAGCAGTATTAGTAGGAGTAAAAGGGTTAGCATAGATGCTAGTAGAGCTCAGGGTTCGGCATTAAAAGGGAGCGCCGGTGCTCTAAGAAGCCCCATTTAATTGGCTTTAAAAGCTTTCCGCCCTCAAATCTCTGGCCCTCGGGCACTAGCTCGGGAGACGCAGTGTCTTGAGTGAGGTCGGCTCAAGAGACGACTCAAGTGTGTGTGTTTGATCATGAGTGGCTCTGGGTGTGGGTTTAAGCATGTGTATATGTGTGTGTTTGGTAGGAGAGGGGGTTTAACTAATGGGGTTTCTTTCTTGCTTTGTTAATATTCCACTAATAGGATAGATGGAGACCTTTAGTTTTGCTTTGTGAAAGGACCAGTGAAAGAAGTGTACTGAGCATGATTTAAAAATGAGAAGAAAAACAGAATGAGTGATCACAAAGGAGATGACAGAAAAAGCAGAAATTGTGAAAGACATTCGATGTGTGTGCTTGTGTGAGTGCGTGCACTTGTCCATTAGTGCTTCCCCTTCCCCCACTGTCTCTTTTGGGTGGTACAGGGAGTGGATCTCCTCAGGTCCTGAGAGGCAAGATCAAACACTGGATCATTAGTGAACCTCCTCCCACTCCCTCTCTCTTCCTTTCTTGTTTGATGACTTGCCCTCTCATCAACACCAGGGCTCCTTCAGCAGACCAACAAAATCCTGAGAGTCCTGTCTAAATCATTTCCCTCCCTGTGTATCTGGGTCTTGTTATAGACAAGAGAGCACATAAGTTTGATAATGGGCTAAAAGTTAAAGGTCAGATTGTACTTCACTCGGTAGAAAATCAAACCAAATGTTGTTTGCTTTGGGTATTGCTATGAAAAGTATGTTGTGTTTTTATTTTACCCCCTATTCATTGTTTCTCCATACTGTTTACACATGCTGTGCAAATGATGAAAAATTGCTTTGTTGAAAAAGCACGACAGAGGGAGAGAGAAACCATTCTGCTTGAGGGAGAAAAAAGCAGTGCCCCCATCCCTAAAAATACTCACAGAGAAGTGAGAGAGAAAGCAAGAAAAAAGAGAAAGAAAGGAAGCAGTTGCTGCTGTGGCTTGGCTGTCTGTGTTGAAGAAGAAACTGAGTTGGAGAAAAAGCAGAGGTGCATGAGGTAGAAATAGAGAGAGAAAGAAAGACAGGGGGAGAGCAGTGACAAACGACTTTTCTCTTCCTGAGGGTGCTGTGTGCGATGTGCTCTGCATCCCCTCCCTCTCTGATTAGGGCCGTATTGATTTGAGGTGTGTTAGAGGGGGGTAGAGGTGAGGCGATAGGGCGGGAAGGAAGAGCAGGATGAGAGGGGAGGAGAGGAAGAGGAGGAGGCAGTAGGGGGTGCTGTAATTGTACACTAGATGCTCCACTTTGGTGGCAGGGGAGAACAGGGAGGAAGAGGATGAGGAGACATGGAGGGTGTTAATGGGAGGAGAAAAAACTCCTGATGGGAGGAGGGTTCAAATACACCTAGAAGAAAGAGAGTGAATGCAACAGATTGAGAAATGAGAGGGGAAGATCAGAAGTCTATTCATTAGAGGAGAAACAAGAGAAGGGAGTAGCTGTTGTGGAGGTACCAAAACTAAAAATAAACACATGATATAGACATAAGGTAGACTTAAAGGAATTTCTTAAGCAGCTGAGAGGCTCCTGTCAGTTCAGTCAGACCTTTGTGGCAACATCTGGAAAAGAGAGAGAAGAAGAACATTGATAACACTTGAGGACAGACTGGTTGAAAGAGACATCGGAGGAAACACAGAGAGACAGAGCTATTCTCCCTCCCTTAAATAGACAAAGGCGCACACAGGTGAATGAGCTGGGCAGATCTGTCATTCATGGAGGTGCAGGCCCCCCTCGTCTCTGACAGAACAGGCACATCTCCAGAAGCCCGTTGCTTACTTCACTCGCTCTGTTTCACTCGCCACTCATCCCTTTTTTTTCTTTATGGCTCCTTTTCACTCACACTCTTCTAAGCAGCCAGCATGTATGCAGGTAGATGCAGAGCAGAAATCTCAATCTTCACTTTGGTCTTTTTTTACTGACTGCTCTTGATGCCTTTGTTTGTGTGTGTGTGTCTACAGATCACCTTCTAAGCAAGAAGAGAAGCTTCTCACCCAACAGCATCAGCGAGTGCCCCTCTGAAAGCAAGAAGTCCCGTAGTGTATCCCCCAAAGGTAAGACATGCAGTGCATTTACTTGTTGGGACATTACAGATGTGCTTGGGCATGCATTTTTACTCAGAGGAAAAGAGTGAAGATTCTAGCAAAAAAGACAGGATGTGTTAAAGTGAATGAGGAAGAATGGAAGCTGTTGAGTAAAGAAGGAGAAATAAGGCATATTGATTAACCTGCTGGTGGTCAGCAAGTTAGTTAGTGATGGGAATACACACACACACACACACACACACACACACACAAGCATAGTATTTTCTCACTAACCACTAGTGATATAGAGCCACTGAGATGGTCTTAGTTTTCTGCTGAGCTTTGTCTTTAAGATTCTGATACTCCCCCCATAATATGTATATTTGGAGCTCCAAAAGAAAATATTTGTGAAACGAGTTATTGTGAAATGTAGTTTAATCATAATTGTTGTTTATCGCAGAGGTGACCTAACCCTCAAACAAGGTACAGGTGAGAAACTGTTATGTCTGGTTCTCCAAACAAAAATATACAGTAATGTAATATCCAAATAATTTGTTAGATAATACCCCCTTCAGTTTATCGACTGATTCATAGCATCCACACTTTATTGCTGCGTTTTAATTTGCTCTTTATACGATATGAAAACAATATAAATAAGTCTTGACAAGGTGCACACCTTGGGAAGTCAATGCCCCTCTGTAACACTGCAATCAGGTCGCTATCCTGTATTATTCATATTTCCCTCATGTGGTGTGTAACCAGGCACCTGGCATCAAGCCGGCATGGCCATTGGGCCTGTCTCTCTGGGCTCCTGAGGAAGACTTACTGACTGATGCATTATAAAGCAGGAAAAACCAAAGGCAGCTCACCACACATCTAGCCTTGTCTCTGCAGACTCGAGCAACATGCATACACACAGTTTCAGGAACACAAGTATGACAAAAACAGCTCTGATTATCTTACATATTAACAAAATGTTGTTTTATGATGGTTTTTTAAAAAAAATAGATGCATGAGTGTATTTGTGTAAGAGCATTTGGAGGTCAAATTGAGCTGTGTAGAGCGCAGCATGAACTCAGAGTTGACTTTTGCCCTCTGGGTGACCTTTGATCGACAGCAGCTCTGCCTGGAGCCTCTTACTCTTTGTCTGTGTAGAAAAGCACTCATTCCTGCCCATTACAGTCTTACTGAGACAAACTCTAACTTCTGAAAGATACATGGCTTTTTGTGGGTGTGTGTTTGCATCTGTGTGTGTGTGTATTCTATGTGTGCATCTGTTTGTGTACTTAGGTTTGGCTTCCTTTTAAGACAAATGGGGCTTGTGTGTTGTTATTTTGACTTTTTGTTCTTGTGACTTGGAGAGTATGTGTGGTTACGTTTGACTTTTAAAGCAAAGAACCCCTGCAAATACCTTATACATAGGGAAACACATTTTTTGTGTGTGCAGCCTGCCGTCCAGAGTGCGTATAAGCTACACCAGAACACTGCTGAGCCTGTGTCTTAACCTTGGGCTCTGTCCACACCCAAATCCTGACAGTGTGTTATCTATGTATGTCTTCTTGCCTACAGCTTTGGCAACAAACTATCAATTAATGACTAAGGCAGGTGGAGAAATAGATTTAGAGCAAGGCTGAGAGGGTAGCGTATGGATGGAGCCAGAAAGATATGATGCCGCTTTTTTTTTAGTTGCAAAGTCGGCACCCCCTGCTGTGTTTAGAGAGTGAGAAAACTTTAGACAGGCATAGACTAGTTGTGCGCACACAGAAACACACACACACACACACACACATACACTTGAGGACCTTGGTGGATTAGTTGAAGCTTGGCGGTGGAGACAGAGATGCTTGCGTGCCCCCTCCGCTCCTCACCCCAACTCGTGCTCGCCTGCCCGGGGCCAGGCTCAGGTTTCAATAAGAAGGAGGGTGGTAAAAATAACCCCTGCTCTCCTCTGCTGCTCCCTCCTCATCTCTTTCTCCCTCTTCAAACTCCCTAACCACCTCCCCGATTCCCCCACCACCCTTACCTTAGATCATGTTACCATTGACAGATGAAGGGAGGAGGGAGGTCAGAGAAAAAGATTAAGTGTGGGGACTGACAGCTCGATAGACCTCATATACCACATTGTCTTCACAACACCACGCACATATCTATACATACACTGGTAGAAGCGGACAGTTTTTTTGTAGTCAACATTAGGTTAAAAAAACATTGCACTGGAAAATAATCCTACTTAGAGTATAACCTTTCACTCTATGCCGATGTTAGCATGAATGCTACAGTGCTTTCTGTCAGAGATACAGTGAGTTCATGCTAGGGTCAGGCTCAGACTATTAAGAATACATGCAAGTATGTGTAGAACTTCATCTGAAGAGGCTTCCAGTATGTCATTTATTAAGAAGTGATTTCTTATTAATTAATAATCTGTGTACAAGCACGTCTTCGGCTGACATTTGAAGAAGGCTGTCAGAAACTGTAATAATCAGCAAAAATATGCACCTTATAAGGTATTTTTTGGGGTAATTCTTTATTTTGGCTTTACCACATTCACATTGGCAATAGCACGATCGGTCACTGCTCAGAGGATTGAACAATTTAGCGATTCCCTGAAATGTTACTTTGTGTGTTGAAAATCTATAACTGCCATTTGGAGGTGTCAGTAGTTTAAATTTGAGCATCTGCTCGAGGTAAATTCCTCACAATGATGCGACATTGAGTGAATTTGAATAAATAAGATAATTTATTTAATCATATGTTAAAAAGACAACTTGATGTACAGCTTTACATTAATATCCTTATACAGTATTATAGGGTGCAGTTTCCTCTATATATATTGACAGTCACTTACAGAGATGTTTCTCCTTCTTCTCTTCTCAGAAAACTCCCAGAGCCCAGTGGTGGAGGCAGGTGGCAGCCACGGCCACATGAGCCCTGAAGAGCACTACAGGCGCATGATGTCAGCGCTCAGTGAGCAAGGGTCGTTTGAGGAGCAGCAGCAACGTCTCTACCAACTGGCAAGCAGCATGGGTCTACCAGGCCATGGTGAGTCCACAGGCTCTGTATTTGAATGTGTATGTTCTGGTGTGGCCATCATCATTCCTGCTGTGATTATATTGGTTTTCATATTTCTGCAGTACACTCAGATTCATCTTGTTCCTCCATATGTACCTCACACCACAGTTAATGTTTGAATTCCGCATAGCATTTTCTACACTACCAGGAAGAACCGACTCGTGAAAGCTATAGAACATACTTTTCCTTTAGTTTTTTCTTTATTTTGAAGTAAAGAGTAACTTGAGATTTAGTTTGGAGTAAGTAGAGATTTACTTGAAACTAAAAGTTTCCTTTGGAAGCACAGCAGCTTCTTAAAAAAAACACCTCTTCCATCACCTGTCACCAAGTCACTGAAATTCAGTGCTACTTTGTAACCCCAGAGTGTAGCACTGTGTTTGGAGTACCATGTTAAGGTGTGTGGCTCAGTGCTGCCATTGTAAAATCCCAGCCATGGAGATGGCTGACATTTCTATTTGCTGTGCTTGCCCACCCAGTCTCAAAGTGTCACTCTGGGTGATTTCTGATCGCTAGGGCTCTCTGTTGTTAACAACACCCAAAAGTTTTCACATGCATCAACGCCACGATTGATCCGGGAGCTCTCATTGGCTGCCTGCCAACCCACTAAATCTACCTACACCCACGAAATCACCAGTGTGTCCCAGTTTTTCTACAGTCGCATAAAATTTACTGGTATAAGCCTGAGAGAATTGTAGTGTGATAGTGAAAAGTTGATATGAGAAAAGTTGCCTCATTTGGATTTTATAAGTTGGCTTTACAATCATTTCCATGCGCCTGCCATTAAATTTTAACCATTTTCTCACATTTGTATAGAATGTAACATTAGGTCGTACCAGTCTTTATGAGCTCTTTCACAGTAGCATAAATCCAATCAATGCCCTGCCTGAATTGTGGCTTGAGCTACTCTTATTTTTATTTGATTAGTAATGATTTTTAATTGCTTGCCGCAAATCTAGGGGGCAAAGCTTATAAATGCTTTTATTGCCTTTTCCCTATGTCTTAGAGGAGTTAAAAGCAAAATGTAGTGCATTGAGGGGATTTTATTGCCCAGGGTGCAGTCTGATTGCTGGCTTCTTTTTCCAAAAGCCTTACTGGTATGATGCAGACGTTCTGGAAAAAAACTCGCGTGCTTGCTCCCTTTCTTTACTTTACTTGCAAATTCTTTAATAGTTTCCAAACTATCCTTTATTCTGCACACATAAATAATTCTTCCAAGCTGCACTTAAATGTTTTATATTTGCAGAAGAAGAAGAAGAGGCAGATGTAAAGAGACACCTGCAATTGCAGTAAAAAAATTATCTGAGGCGAGAAATGGTCAAAGGTATTGATGTGCAGAGGGAAGAGTAAATAAATAACTTCACTTGCCACAAGAAATCAAGAAAAATGCACATCTGTATAAGCTTACAATTTATTAATGACCACACACTTAAATATAACTATCATTTAAAAAAATGTATTATAACAACATACAGTGCTGTAAAAAAATATTTTCTCCTTTCCTAATTATTTATTTAAAAAAATAATCTGGAAGACGACAAATACTTTTTCACTGTTTCTCTAAACAGATGATGAGCCATGGGCATCACTGACTTGATGCTTTACCGACGGCCAAGCTTTTGGTGTTGCTAATATTTCTTTCCCGTCACACCTGGCAAATCGTGTTTACATGTTTATGTAGAAAACTTAGTATAACTCTACTTTTACATCTTGCCTGTCTCCAGTTAACAGTTGCAGCTTGCTAAGTAAGTGACACTGTGAACAAACAGTTTAAGAGGAGGGACAGAGGGGTCTCTCGCTGAAATCACTGCAGCAAGAGACACTTGACATTGACCTGGTTCAATGGAGCCTATGTGACCCTCTCCCCTCTCCCCCTGGGTCACCACCACCACCATCCTTCCTATACATCTCACTCTGAAGCACTGCTTTTATACCCCTCCTCTCTCCCTCCTATTTCTTCTCCTTACCCCTCTTCCAACTCTCCCTTTAGCCTTGGTCCCCACAGAGCATGCTTTCATGTGTTTGAAGTGTAGGGCACAGAAAATAAAAGTGTGTGTGCGTGAAATAGGCGGGGGTGAGGAGGAACTCTATGTGCATGTGTGTGAATGTGTAGGTGCAAGGTGTTGTTGAGAGGCTCTCACCGGACCTGATGGGCAAAAGAAGAGTTGGGGGGGAGAGGGGGGGACTGAAATTGGAGGTTGAGGTGGAGGGATGGAAGGGTTGTAGAAATGGCCAGGAGGGCTTTCCTTCCCTCTTCATATGATGAAAGGAGAGAGAGAGAAAAGAAAAAGAGGTGGGGGTAGACATCCAGATGAAAGGGAAGAGGGGTGGAATGGAAAGGGCGTTCTGTTTTGTCTCCCGCAGTTTAGTGTGATTTGAAACATGGAGCTATACACAACATCTCTTTATCATTATCCCAAAATGCTAGAAAACTCCAGCACATGATTGCTTAAAGTACAGACCGACAAATACATTCAGTGCAACAAACATGCCACAAACTTACTGCTGGCTAAACCCATGAAACTGGTTGAATACCTCTTCCTGAAAAGATTCTTAATTTTCTGGTCTATGGTGCACTTCAGTGGATGGATGTAAGCTTTTGTGGACCTGCCAGTCCACCAAATCCATCATAAGGCCGTCCAAGCTGTATCAGCACAGCGCTCGTCTGCATTCTCAGAACGAGGAAAACCCAGCTTAACCGAGGGGATTTAGACCCAACTCCGGGAATAATGGCAGGGAGAAAAATGGGATGGCACAAAAGAGGGATAAGCTGGATGGGTCCAAGTGGTAAACTGGGACCTCCCAAAATAACTCAGCAAAGGAAGAGATGTGTGTCAGTCTGCATGTTTGTGTGTCCTCAATTAGGTGTCTAATTTGCAGTCAGAGGGACTCTCCCCTTGTGTTACAGCAGCTGCAAAATGAAGAGTTTTAAAGGGGAAAATTCTGAATCTGAGTACCTACTCTGTACACACACAAACACATAGTGGTAGAGCCCCAGGTGACCTTGCTCCTCTCAATTCACATGAAAGAGAATTAGAGAGAGGGGGGAGAGAGAGGGAAATGTCGACCCAGAGTTGGAGTGAAACTTCACAAACATGGAATGAATAAAAAGAGTTGGATAAGAGGAGAAACAGAAGAAATCAAGAGAGAAATCATTAACATAACGTTGTAGTTTCCACAGTGTTATACAGCTTGTATCATGTATCAAATCAGAGTCATAACTACCATTTACACATCTTAAGGGTTTGCGTGTCTCAATCTTTGAACTTGAAGTTGAGTTTGGAACAATGGCTTCTTTTTTCAGTCGATGTAAAATTTGCTTGACAGAAGATAGTGAGACTGGTGTTCTGGCAGCAGGTTGCTTATGGCAGGTGCCTACCTACCAATATTTACATACAGTTCTTTGAACTGATGATCTCATGCAGTTATTTACAAGTGACTCAAAGAAACATTTCCGACTTGGGTAAATCTGTCATCCTCTTTCTCAGATCTGTAGCGAACTCTTTAGACTTTTCTTTTGTACCATGTGTTGGTCATTCCGAGAAGTGCAGTCAAACAGACCATTTTTATGTTTGCACCCAGAAGCTACTACCTGTAAGCAATTTTGATCATTAACAGGGCGTTAAGAGGCATTAGGTCTGGCAAATTAAAATACATTTTAGAATTTTCAGCACCACTGCCCTCTTAATAATCTCAGTGGGTGTGTGTACATTTTTGGCTGTTGATTTCAGATAATCCAACATAAATTAAACTATGTACATCATATTTTTGGGATTTTCACTTATTAAAGATGTATATTGCACAATCATTCTGCTTCAGCAAATAAACAGTTGCAATAAATAATTTGAAGCTGAATGTTGCCCTGTTCATTATCAATGTATGTTGGAGAAATTAATCAAGTGACATCAGTTGAGTAATCTCAGTTAGTAGACTGCAGTTTATTAATGTAAAGTAACTGCATTACAAAGTGGATCTGTAAGTGTATGATACATTGTTTCTGGAGCTTGACTGTAAAGTTTAAAACTAAAATTCAAATTTCTTCCTTTGTCATATTTTGGTTCAGTGTAGTTCAGATATCTCAGCCTCTGCTGCATTGATTTTGATGAGTCTTTATAAAATTTGTGTTGTGGAAGTCTTTATGAAAGTGCAACAATAAATTGCTGGAGTGTTCCTTTTGCTGAACCAGTCATATGAAATAATTGGTGAGGTGAGATTGTGACCACAGTAAACTCAAAGAGGTCAACTCTTCCAACCTGTCACCCCTGCACCATGTATACAAGTGCACAACAAACTGTGTGTGTGTGTGTGTGTGTGTGTGTTTGTGTGTGTGTTCGCTTTGGGGCTCCAGTTCCCTCTGATCCCTCCTTATCTCTCACAACCGCCCTTACCCACACAGACACACACACATATACACACACACACACACACACCCTTGTCTGCCGCCAGCCAAGTCCCCTGTGGCCTGGCGCAGCAAACAGATCGATACACCGGAGCTAGGCCGCATTAATATCTGTCGCTTCATCCTCCCCACCCCGGCGCCCGCTCAACTGCTTCAGCACACACATTTACACACAACACACACTGAAACACACAGTCAGGCATGCACCCGCAAGCACCTAAATCACACAGACACACACATACACACATCACACCCGTACCAGCGGCGGAAATGGCCCCTAGCTCCCGAGGGATCTGTCTAATTAAAAAAGAGGGGAGGAAGAGGAGGGAGGAGGCGGATAAGAGCAGAGAGCTAGAATAGATAGATTGAGGCAGAGAGAGAGAGGGAGGAGACAAAGTGGGTGAGGAGAGAGAGCAGGATGGATTTTTCTCTCATTAGAAGCCATGTCTCCTGGTGTGGCCTGGCCTGGCTGATAATGATGAGGCCTTTCTCCTATGAGGGCGAGAGAGAACCAGGGTTGCTGGGAGAGGGAGAGAGAGGGGATGAGCTTAGAAAGAGGTGGAATGAGGTGAGTGGTAGAGGGCGGAAGGTGGAGAGAAGAGGGCAGGCAGAGATGGAGGGAGAAGGTGTGATGGTGTTGGAGGAGGTGGTGAGGGGTAAAAATGGCCTGCACCCGATGTGTTAAGTTGCTTTTTGCTTGTTCATACAAAAAAAAAACATACTGACCATTATTTGTTTGGAAAACATTATCACGCACACTATAATTTTTCATGCCATCTTTCTAGCCTTTTTCATTATTACACTTACACCTCTTTTCCTCACATTTGCTTGAAACTGGTCAGCTCAGTTCCAAAGTGTCACAGATGGATTTGGATGCTTTTGCTGATTTCATACACATCTGCCAAAATGTTCAGTTTTATTTATCTTTTAGAAGGTGTATGATGGGGATTTTAAAATGCTTGACAATAATGTTCAATATTAATATGCAATAAGCTGAGTTTTTAAAATGAGTTATTGAGCATTTTTATAAGCTGTCCACATATTTTACCTCACATCCATCACTGGAGTGCTATTGTAACCCAAACCTGAAATGCATAAACTTACAGCTACTGTATGTAACACACTTAATGGAAGCCATCAACAATTTTGAAATTGAAATGTATGGCTATATTGAGATATTCTGACTGAAAATGTTACTTTTAACATAGCATAGACACAAGGAGCTGGATGTTAAATTAGTCTTTTTCCTCACTCTCTCCTGATTCTCCTCTGTCTTGTTTTTCG
Source organism: Ctenopoma multispine (assembly GCA_034779795.1). NCBI lineage: Eukaryota > Metazoa > Chordata > Actinopteri > Anabantiformes > Anabantidae > Ctenopoma > Ctenopoma multispine. The sequence goes on along the minus strand of JAUYWH010000025.1, from coordinate 10,420,207 downwards.
CATTTGCTTCAATTAAGTCTTCATCATTTTTTTCATGTCAACTCTAATGTCCCATCTCTCTCCGCTGTGCTTTCCCCTGTTTTGTCCCTTCTCTCTGTATTCAGATATGCTGCGTGCTCGTCAAGAGGCACTGGCTGCAGCAGTGAGAAATCCAGTGACCCTAGAAGCGCACCTGCCCTCAGCAGGCAGCTCCTCTTCATCCAGCCAGAGACGCAAACAGGGTCTGCCACAGCACCGGGATGCACATTACACTGACAGGTAAGGAAGTTGCAGACATACTCTCACTTGATACCCATCTTTATGTCGACTCTGCCATAGCTAGCTACCACACGCACATGCTGAACAGGAGGCCCCAGTTGATGGGAACATGTGAATGTAGCAATCACCATAAAATGTTCACATTAGTTAAAAAAATAATATCACTTTCAGTTTGCATCACTACATCGCTGCAAAGGAAAGAGCCTTTGCATTCTTCTACCCATTCCTACTGTAATCAGCACGAACTGATCTTTTTGTTTGTGTGTTTGAATTATGTGCATCTCCACATACACGGTTAAACTAAGAATCCAATAACCTCTTGGCTACCACTGTGGAGCTGCACGCCTGTATCCCCAGCTCTTCCGCCCTCCTCTCCCCCCAGCGCTGGCCCCTGCGCCTCCCAAACAAAGCCGGGGGCAGCGGGAGTGGGCGGGTAATTGCTTGTCGATTATTTATGTGGCGCGGGGAGAGGCGGGGGATCGATAATGGGCCGGCGGTGCAGCAGCGGGGGGGGGGATGTATGTGTGTGTATCAGAGTGTGTATGTGAGACACAAGGGGGAGAGGGAATGGTGAGGAGTAGTGGTGGGGATATAGCGGGAAGCAGAGAAGCCAGGCACTGTGTAGTGCAGCTCTGGGAGGCTGTGGGGGTGTATAGTGTGTGTGTGTGCGCACATTGAGCATGGGGGGCTTATTGTTTGCGTGTTCCATTTTTCAAACTGGCAGTGTGATTGTGTGCTCATCTATGTGGACTGAATTTAGGTTTGTTTGTGTGAATATGTCTGCTAATTTGTGTGTGTGTGTGTGTGTGTGAGTGAGAGAGAGAAAGAGAGCAAGACAGAGAAAGGCCAGTGGTGCAGTGTGAGTGTAGTCAGTGAGCCGCGGCTGTTCCCCGACAGCACACAGTGTAATTAGCCACACAGGACTGGGGAGAGTTAACTAGGCCTCACCCTCTCTTACTTCATCCATTGCTCCATCCATCTCTACTTCCTCCTGTCTCCTTTTTAACCCTTTCACTCTCACTATATATATTTTTGAGTGACTAAAAAAGACAGATTAATACGTTTTATTTTTTGGGCTAGGCCCTTAATTTCCGATTAAAAGAAATCTTAACACTACCGCAAATATACCACTTTAAACTTTGTAGCAGCAGTGGAGGGATGGTGCTTTAATGTTTTAACATGACAATATCTCTGTGTGGGACATAAAGAGGTCTTCCAGACCCATTTTGGTCTGGAAGAACCTGACTAACCTGGATAGACCCCCAACCTCATCCAACACCTTTGGGATAAACTGAATAGCAGACTATGCCAAGCTACCTCGCCAGACATCAGTGTTGGACTTTAGTATTGCTCTTGTGCCTGTATCGGAAGAAATCCTTGCAGACAGGTTCCAAAATCCTGTGGACAGCCTTTGACAGAAGAAAGGAGGATGTTGTAACAAAATGGATTTTGAAGATGTTCAACAATGCCACAAGGCTGTAAAGCACGTGTATTTTTGACCATGTGTATATGTGTCTTAAGCCCAGGCTGTACCCACTCCCCATGAAATATAAAGAATTTAAGAATTAAGAGTGGAAAGTGAATAGATAATTGGGGAGTAGTAGCAAAAAACAGAGATGGGATGAAATGAGCCAAGACTGAAGAAGTGAGTTAGAGACGGAAGCTCTCTCTCTCTAGCTCTCTCTGTGGCTCACCTTTCCATCGACCCCTCATCATTGATTATCTAGGGCCCATTAGGGCCCATTGTTAAAAACAAATCATTAGGGCCGCTCGATGGGCTTAGAACCTGGCGCTCCATTTGTCTGGCCTTAAATGGCACTAAGCTCACCAAGCATTTGCAAGGCAAATATAGGAGGGATAAAGAACTGAAAAAGAGAAAGGGAGAAAGACAGGAAGTGGAAAACATTTTAGTTTAAAATGGGGTAAAGAGATGGAAGAGAAAGAGAAGAATACAGGACGTGGCAAAGAGACTTGGTGACTGGGAGAGAGATATGAACCAAAATAGGGAGAGAGGAGATCGAGAGAGTGTGAGATAAGGGGAGGGAGGGGAGGCGCGGAGGGAGCCTCATCCATTTTAATGAGCTTCCTGTGTAAATGTGTTCCTGCGGAGAAGGAGCCGAAGGCGGCCGCGCGGCGCTCCTAATCCCCCCCACGCTCCCGTCATTAAGGGCAGCCCTGTCTCTCTCTCTCTCTCTCTCTCTCACACACACACACACACACACACACACTGCATGAGCTTCTGTGGGACGGGACTGCTGTCGCCACTCTGACAGGTCGTTGCACACCAGTGAATTCCGAGAAGCCCCTGGCCTCACTGCTGGCAATAACACAGTGAGAGAGTGAGGGAGAGAGAGAGAATCCAGTGATATAGTTTTGTGTGATTATGAGCCCATGTTGAATTTGTGAATCTGTCTATTTTCAGTCTCATGCAAAAACTAGGTGTTTTTGTGTTGTCTTTTTATAGCATGTTAGTGGTTTGCCAACAAAATGCACAGATACACACACGTCATGTACACACACACACACACACACAACCAGCCCCAGAGCAAAACGACTAATGTCTGCCACTCCTCTCTCAAAATTGCCTCCTATAAAAGTAGGAAGAGAAGGAGAGATGGAGGAAGGGAGTGTCAGACGCACACTCTTTTCTCTGCTTCTCTCTCTTTCTCTCTCTCACTCCCCGTGATTAGGCCTAATTATGGTGGCGCAGACGCCTGGCAGCCCCAGTCATGCAGCTTTAATTGACCGTTATTCATCTGCGGTCTAACGCAAGGCAAGGGTAGGCAGCGGATAGAGAGGAAAGAAAGAGAGGGAATATCAGAAAAGGGGGTGGTGGGGGGTTGTGATGAGGGTTTGGCATATGAGAGCCAGGGTGGGGGTGGATGGGATTTTTGCGGGCGCCTTAGCGTAGCCTAGTGGAACTGTGCGTCGCACGGCTAATTGCTAGCCTCAAGGGATTAGGCCAGGTGATTACACACTGGGCGGTGTAATTACATAAGCAGTGGCTAGCGGGGCCCCGGCTCGCGGCTCCGGGGTCACGCGCCACAGCCCTCACCCAAGATTAATTGGAGCTGCCACTGGAGTGCAAGGCACCGCCGGAGAGAGCGGTTATACGATTAGCATTAACATTTCAACGGCGGAGGCAATCGATCAATGGTTTTGAATCCACCTCCCCCCCAACACACACACACACAGCAGACACACAGAAGCACCACTGCCTCAGTACTGCCCCTCATCTCCTTGCTGTTGTATGCCCTCCCTTTTTGCAGTTGCTCTGTCTCCTTTTCCCTCAGCATTTAGTGAGGCGGGAGACATGCAGGCGCTAGCTAATTTGAACACGATTGCAAAACAATATTTGCGGTTGCATGCGTCCCAGTGTTTGTTTTGATTTGGTTGTTTTCCTCAGCTTGTTTCTCATGTATGCTTTTATGCGGCAGAAGTCACACACAGCTGAGCTCTGATTGGTGTGATAGCAGCAGCTCAGGAAGAGAGAAACGAAAGGCAGGAGAGCGGAGAGGAGAGGTGTCATGGGAAGCGAGAGAGCGAGCACGGGACAGGGCTCTGAAACAGCTGTAGTTTGAGATACCAAGCAGGAGGAACCTCACAGAATTTCAAAGGGTCAAAGTGTAGATGCCTCACTTCACTTGTGACAGCTTTTCAAACCAGGTCCTTGTACCCATGAAGATACGCACAGAACTGAGTGAGATTAAATGAGAGAGAGGATTACAGTGAAAAGAAAAGTAGCAAGAAATACAAAGGAGGCAAGGAAGTAAAGAGACAGGATGAGATGGAGAGATGAGGGTAGAGAAAAATACATGAAGAAGAAAGAAAAAAGGTGGAGAAAAATAGTGAACAAGACAAACTTTCAGAGGTCATAGGGCTGGAGAAAAAAGATGAGTAAGACAGAACAAGAGATTGAGAGAGGGGCAGAAAGGTGAAAGGCACCTTTCCCCCTCAACAAGGACAAAAGACGAAGCCAATAATGGAGAGGTCTTTTCAGAAGCAGAGGTTGGAGGACACTCCATCTTTTCACCAGTTTCAATGCAGCCTAGAGAGGGAGAGGCAGAGAGGGAGGGAAATGGGGAGAAGGGCGTAAAAGAGGGAGAGAGAGGGGAGGGATGAGTGTTAATTAGAGGGTCCTTCAGCCCGTGGCCCCGGTCAAGACGCAGGGGCTGCCCCAGCTGTCGGAGCATGACACACTGGCATTGTGCGTTCGGCCCTCATTATGTGTATGGGTCTAGAGTTGTGTGTGTTCCTGTGTATGTGTGAGGCAGCAGGGGAAGGAAAGTCTGCAGTCCAGGGTACAGCAGTGGCCAGCGGCGCTTGCTGCGGCGTGACAAGACTGATGAGGCACTGGGGCGATTTGGGGGCCTCTGGAGTGCTACTGATAAAAATACATTGCATACATTGGTGTGGTAGCATGAACACGTGCGCAAAGAAACAGTTGGCAACAGAGAAAGAAGGGAATCAAATAAAATACACCCCACTATACTTTTCTATATATTCAGAAAAGCACAAATTGAAATTGTCTTTTTTTATTTGTGTCCACAGAGAACTGTCCCATCCTCCACCCCTCCTGTCCCCTCCAACTGCTCCTCACATTGCCTTAGGACCACACCTGCGGCCTCCTTTTCTGGGCATGCCCTCTGCTCTTTGCCAGGCCCCTGGTGAGTCATAAGTGATGCTAAGGCTGAATAGATGGATAAAATACTAGTGCACATTAAAAGTGGGCTTAAATATATATGTGTGTGTGTGTAATTTTCACTTTTACACAATCAGAATACTAAATTATATATCTTATCATTTCTAGGAGGTATAGAATTTTATGTATAATTTTGTTTGTGCAGAGTAATCCTTGGTAACTTCAGTCACTTTTTATCTCATTGCTCTTTCTATTAATAAGTTGTGTCACTTTTTAAATTTGCTCTTATAGGTGTGTGTATGTTGACTTTATTTTGTTTCTATCACAGGTTACGGTTTTCTTCAGCCAGCCCAAGCTGAGATCTTTGCTCGGCAACAAGAAATGTTGAGGAAGCAGAATCTGGCCAGGTGTGTGTGTGTTACAGTATGTAGGTGAAAACTGATCACCACTAAAATAAAAACTTGGGATGTGACTTTAAAATTTTAAATGTGACACTTCTGAACAGTTAGATTTTTTAATGTAGCTACACAAACAGTGCTATAAATGTACTAAGACATTTGACTTATATATTAAAGATCCTGTGTGTTTCTCCACAGACTTGAGATGTCGGCAGAGCTGCTGAGACAGAAGGAGTTGGAAAGTCTCCACCAGCGGCAGCAGCAGCAGCAGCGTCTTTTGGGCTCTGAGCCTCTGGGAGGTCTACCTCCTGGACTGCCCCCTGACCATCCAGCCCTGCGCAGCCTCCATGATATCCCAGAAGGCCATCCGCTCCGTGAGGAACTGGCTCGCCGTTCAAATGCAATGATGGTACTTCGCCATGGAGCCATCACACCCCTTCTAACCCTCAATCACCAGCAACAACAACCAGGTGTATCCTCCACACCCAAAGACATCCAGGCACAGAGCTCCACTGCTGGGCCAGATGCTGAATCCAGGAAGGCCCCCCGAAAGGCCCCTCAGACACAGCCCTGTCCTGGGGATCACACCAGAGGAAGACCAGACAGAGGAAGGGAGGAAGACAGGGAGATGCAAGATGAGGAGATGAAGGACTCAGACAGTGAGACAGAGATGTGCGAAGACAGGCAGGAGGATGTTACGGTCAAATCAAACAGTAAACCCAGGGACAGGGAGAGAGACAGAGACAGAGGTAAAGAGACTGGCAGCAAGCGAGTGTGTGACAGTGCCAAGGAGACTGGAGAGAGCTTGGGCAGGCTTAGTGCCCCTTGTAGCTCAGCCGATACAGAGTCACCTAGTCGCCACCTCTTCACCCCTGGACTAGGCAAGACTGATGTCAAGTATCACCTGCCGCCTGGGTTCATGCCACCGCTGCCGGCTCTTCATGCCCAGTCGTTACCCTTTGGATTTCCCTACGCCAACCCTTACTTTCACGCGGGTGAGAGGCTAAGAGAGAGAGTCTCTCTCACACACACACACACTCACACACGGCTGACAGACGACATGTGAAACCCATTACCATCAATCATTGTGTGCGTGTCTCCAGTATAGAGATCTTGTTAGGGGCCCTTCCTCTGACCCTCATGTGACCTTTATGCACACCAGCAGCACAGCCACGTGGGCAGATAGGAGGGGGTTGTTTGTGCACATACAGAGTGCACACACATCCACATGTGTAATAACACAGCTGCAATCAGAACATATACTGTACTTTCTGCAAATACAAGAAAAAAACCCTGAAGTATCTTTAAGTCGTCATCATATAAATTGTTAGAAGTCGATAGTATGTAATTTGTAAAACTATAATCCAGAAAAAACAAAATACATAAAGCTTAAACACCAGTTAACTGATACAAAAATGACTGCTACTATATTACTGACTCAAGCCCACCAGAACATTGTTTGTGTTAAGTCTATTTTCCATAACAATAACACAGCTAGTAAAAAATGTCCTAAAAGCTTAATATTTTTAAAGTGTTACTTTCTCTAAGCTTTCAGTTTTTGGGTTCTGCTACTCTAAAACAGAAGGAGGAACCTCGGTCTTAATAGCAGCTTTTTAACCAGTATTTATATTGACATCTTTTTCATCCATGATCTTTCAGGCACTATGGGAGGTCTTTTCATAGATGGTGAGGACTCTGCCACAGCAAACCCTGTGGAGGACATCAGCAAGTGGAGTGTGGAGGATGTGTGTGGTTTCATAAGCAGCCTGGCTGGATGTGCAGAATACACACAGGTGAGGACACAGGCGGAGGGGGGGGGGAGACAGAGGAGTGGATGGAGGCCAGGGGCAGGCTGGCTACAAACTGTGGAGTAGTGACCAAGAAATAATTAATTCTGCAACACTGCTGTAGTGTTTTCCAAGGCATCTTATTGTACCTGGGAAGAAGCAGAAAACATTTTTTCAGCTTTACTGTGAATATGCATGGATGAGTGAGTGGTCACGTTGACAACTGCAGCATATGTGTGAGCTCTGTGTGAATGAGGGGGAGGGTTAGGGTGCATGTAGATGTTATGTGCACACCTGCAGCTTGTGTGAATGTGTCTCTGTGTATAGCCATATTCACATTCCAAAATGAAACATCCAGTGTGAGGGAAAAATAGGCCAACATTGCCTTAATTTCACAAAATAGAACATGAAAAGTACTTTTTAATATATATATATTTGTTTTTCTTCAAAAAAAACAGTTGAAGAATATAGTATTATATTAAGAGTGTAGTATTACATTAAGAGTGTCATCGATCTGGCTATACCAAGAAGACAACAAAATACAGTCCATGTTTCATGCAAAATTTCTAAGACTCATCTAAAGCGGAGGCATCAGCACTGTGAGTCAGCAAAATCATGTGAATCTCCACTAAAAATAGTCCTAGCACATAATTTTCTGTTATTAGCTTCAGATGAACTTAAATCATTTTCACATGGAATTTGTTCCTCTCATTTTACCTGTGGGATAGGAACAGATTTCTAAAATGGACAGCAGCAATGATTAGAGACCAATAAAATATAATAACTATAGCAATTATACATGTGACACCAGTGCTATGACACTAAGATAGTTACAAAAATCTAAATGTTCAGAGGTAAAACACTGTTAATCAAAGGATCCTCGCCTACAACTTGTAAAAATGTTAAATGATAATCTTTAGCTTCATTTCCTCTCAAAATACGTGTATATAGCATTTTGGAACAGAGCCACCATTTTGTAAGCTGTATGAGTGAATGTGTAGATTTGTGGGTTGAGTGTGTTTCTGTTGTTCATGTCGGGGGTGTGGCTGAAGCAGCTGTGTCTCCGCCAGGTGTTTCGGGAGCAGGCCATTGATGGGGAGACATTACCGCTGCTCACTGAGGAGCACCTGCTCAACACCATGGGACTAAAGCTGGGGCCTGCACTCAAGATCCGCACACAGGTACAAACACCACAGACCTGTGAGTGTGTTTGTGTGCGATCAAGTGAATTTGTGTGTGTTTGAATGTGCGTTTCTGTCTGTAGACCCAAGACAAACTGCTAGTGTAGCATAGTGGATTCCCTTTAATTGGCCTGCCCCAGAGCCTCTCCTCTTCTTTTTCCATTTAAAATCAGTATCCAACAATTGTCCGTTGCACAATACTCAACAGTCTGTACTGACAGTCATATGGTCTTCTCTTGTCTCCCCAGGTGGCACGCCGTATTGGCAGGCTTTTCTACATGACTGGGTTCCCGCTAGCATTCCCGTTTCCGCCTTCTGCTGCTCTGCGCCCCCTGGAACGAGATCGGGACTCCCTGACAACACCATCTGACACCCCACTGCCCCTTTCTCTCTCCTTGCCTCACAGACCTGCTTCCAGTAGCAGCTCCTCTCCCTATAGCGGTCCCACCCCAGGTTGCTCCTCACCCAAGCAGGAAAATGGTAACTGCTCCACGGTAGTGGGACGATATGAGGCCAAATCTCCTTCGTAGGAGTGGATGGGCAGGGGGTGGGAGGGAGGGGGCTGCCCGAACCAGAGAGATTGACTCCTGCCACGTCAGGACATTTACATAGAAATATCCGAGGAGATGTTGGACTGGAATAACAGACAACTGGACAGTATCCGGCAAGCCAATCAGCTTCTGAGTTCCTCTGCAGTGGCTGTAGCTGTGCAGAATCCAAAGAAAATGGGTTGGAAGGGAGACACGTGAAGTGACAGAGGAACAGAGAAAGAGGAGGAAAAGGAGACAGCTGGTCACAGACAGCCTGCCAAAAAAAGAAGTGAAGCCCTGCCACAAATGCGACATTCTTGTAAGTCAGACAGTCAGACGCTAGCGGAAACTCTTCCTTCCTTCCTGGGCTGGAGGAAGCTGCTCACTCACTTGCATTCTCATTTCTCTCCCTCTCCGACTGCTCTCACCACATAACCCAGGAATTAAAAAGAGACACCTCCCCTGTTTTCCCTCCCTTATCCTCGCCTCTTCCCGAGGCCAAACAACAGAATGGAGCTGTCTTTTTTTTTTGAGGCAGTAGTTAAAGCTTATACTCAGCAGCAGATCTGACCAGCTCCCTCTTATCACTGCAACTATGCATTCCACTGTCCCGATACCAAAGATGACTGGATGTGTGGAATTGGAAACATGTTTCACAACGTGTCTGCTTCTTTTTGCATTAATGGGTCCCAGTGATCGACTGGTCCAACAAGGGAATGATTGACTATTTGAGATAGAACTGAAATATGGCTTCTGTCATTGTACACTTGTGTTGACTACTGTGGGAGGTAGGGAAAACATGCAGAATTGTACAGAATCACGCTTAAGATGAAAATATCCTGGTTACATATGTGGTACTTTTACTTTTTGTTAAATGTAGTTGCACGAATATGTTACTTTACTGAAAAATGTGACTTGCTGAACTTTGGTGGTACTTTGGTTCACTTTTTGTTCTGCCATAAAAAAAAAGTGTAATATTGAGACGCTCCAATCTTGAATGCTACTTAAGCATATAAATGAGGAAAAATATTTATAGGACTTTTGATGTAGTAGATAAAGCAGATTATGATATGTATTATAATTAGCTCTTAAGATGGATTCCAAAGATACTTCTACTTGGTTTTCTCTTGGTTGCAGGGAAAAGAAAGGCACAAAGCTCTTAATGCAAATGTTTTCAATTTGTTATGGATTTTTTTTTTTTAAACTACGCAAGCAATGAATTAAAAAATGGTCTCTAGATTTCCCTTCAAAAGTTTTGTCTTCATCCTATTTTTCTATTCACCACACAGGTGAAATAAATCCTAAAGAAAATCCTCTGCTTTGTTTTTTCTCTCATTTGTGTGCCTGTGTCAGTTAACTCAAATCTATCTTCCTCCTCAGGTGTTTGTGGTTCTTGTGTAAGAACCACAAACACACACCCTCCTGTTCGTGCAGGAAGGTGCGCGTACGTCTGTGAGAAGGGAAGGTGGCAAAGTTCAGGTCACCAGCAGCTGTCAAGATTGTAAAGTTCAGCTGCAGACCAAGGCCTCCCTGCCTTTTGGGATAAACCTGACCCTCCTCATACACCCACACACATACAGGAGTTGAACCAGGAGCAGCCCCCACTCACGCTTACCTTCCTCCTTCAAAGAGTTTACACCGAAGCAGTACGCTATACACACTCAGCTGGGACTTCCCCTTGCTTTAGGCTGGGCCTCTGCACCAGCAGCTTCTGTATTCACTGAAAACAGCTAAAGAGGAAACGTGACGACACAGACATGTTTCTCAAATCAAATCTCCATTTGTGGCGTTTGAATCCCCTCTCCTGTGTGCTCTGCACCAGTGAACGCATGCAATAATTGTTCACTCAACAAAGGCCAGTATTACCTTTAGTGGTTGAGAAAAAAGTGGATAAGTTAAGTAGGAAAGCTGTGTCTGAGCATGTGAATACAGAGACAGAAAAGACAGTGGTCTGGGTGGGGGGTGGTTGAGCAGTTGGCACAGAAACAGACCAGCCTGTGTTGCTGCTCTACCACCTGGGCAGAGAGTCTTGGCACAGCATCAGACGCCACCCTGCCATCCTGGCACAACACTGCAGCCTCAGGGCTCAACACCCGCCTCTCTGTACCCCTCCTCTTGGCTGGCCAAGTCTGGCTCGGCCAGGCTCACCGAGGCTCCAAATAGCCCATCCTCAAAGCCTGAGGGTGCCTACAGGTGTGCACATGTACGGAGAGCACAAATGACTTATTTCAGGTGCAACTTGTGAATCAACATGCACATACACGCTTCTATTAATCAGCATTAGAAAAAACCCCAGAAAGCAAAGACAAGTTGGATTTCTATCTTCTTTTTTACAGTTTCAATGCTTAATAAAATTACAGCAAACTTATTTGTACTGTACAATTTGTGATAGAAAACATAAAAAAAAACAGCAACAAATACATTATTTTAGATCTAAGATGTCTAAAGATGTGGAGAGCACAAAGGTCTCAGGGAATTGCGTATGTATCCACGAAGCTCAGTCATCGTCAGACAACTCTAGGTCCTCGACCACATCCTCATCTCCTTCTGCCAACTTTATCAGAGCAGAGGAGGACAGCGGCTGAGGAGCCTTGGACGTCTTTCCATCCCCTTCATCATCCTCATCTGGAATACAGACAGGAAATACTTCTTATTGAGCAGAAAGAGAACGCACAGAGCCATGCAGCTATCAGAGGTTAAAATGTGAAAGGTAAAGATAGTGCTTTTCTAGAGACTTTTTAAAAACATCCATACGGAGACTAAAAACAAGGAACTCTGACGTGGTGTGTGAAAATCCAGCTTATTCATCTGTGCCACAGTGCTCGAGATTATCAGCTTCTGCCTCCAGCAGATGCAGTACTAGAAATTCATCACATTGAAGTCTTCTCGTGCGACCAGACAATGTAAGTTTATCAAAAAACCTGTGTAATGAAAGACGCTTTCTGTTAAAAGTGAGGAACGTTCTGAGCCGCCTGACAGTAGATGTTGTACCCCACAATTTTCAAAATGAGGAAACCTGAGATCTAGTGCAGTGGTGTGGCTCTCTGATGCGTTTGGAGTGGGCTGTGGTGCAGTAGAGGTAGTGGAGGCACAGACCAATAATCCTTAGACGTTACAGTAAGCAGGCGTAAGCTTGTAAGTGCCAAGGAGCGTGCTAGCAGCTCAGCTTATAGGGTTGCAAAATAATTATTAAATATATAAACACTGTTAAAGTATTACAAAGGCTTCAAGAAACTATTTTAATATTGATACATTTTCTAAATTATGTGAAAAGTTTCATGATAATTTGCTGAAGCCTAATGCTGTATGATGGAACAAACTTGGTTGTTTTGTCCAAAAATGCAGAACCTTAAAATATTTACATACTGTCAAATATAACAACAAATAATGAATGTAATAACTGACACGAGGAATTTTTGCTGCACTGGCAGTGAACCGGATAATTTCCTTTCTAATGGTTTCTGAGTGAGGTGACTCCTAACCAGTCAGAGAAGGTCAAACCCTGTGAGTTACATACTACTCGAAAGGGAACCTTGTGAGTATCTATAAGACGACAGAGTTTGATTATGGATGTGTGCCTTTACCGCGGTATAAGTATTTGATGCCCTGGGTAAACTGATTTTGAGTCTTTTGAGCTTTAATCAACCAAATCAATTAAAATATGATAGTTTTTGATTCAATAATTCCATTTGACCTTTTCCTGCTGCAGATTTTAATATAAAACATAACCGTGTTGCTTGAGTTCAGCAACAGTTTTATCATGATAGACTCGCAGGAACCATAAAGTTCCTATTTTGGCCAGTAAAAACTTTTCTATTTTTGACATCCCTTAAACATATTTTGTCTAAATACAAAAAAATAGTAATTAGTTAGGGTTAACGTTGCTTCTTTTTGAATTTAAAACACTAGGTTGGACGAACCTGAGTCTCCACCCTCCACGTCCTCGTCGCCGCTCATGTCAGACAGATCTTCAAGGTCATCATCATCCTCTTCATCATCATCATCTGACCCACGGCCGCCCTTTTTAACTGAGGAGAGACAGACAGACATTAAACCGCACTGCATTTTGTTTAGTGTCGCTTATTCAGACATTTTTAACTGCATCGCTGGCGTCTTTGGAGACACCTATATGTGGGCCAGGTATCAGAGGCAGCTGGAGGTGTCTATTTCCTCCTGAGATGGAAGTGAGAGTCGATTACAGACGCCGCTGCTGCTGCACAAACACCCATGACAGTTTACTACCGGCAATTTCAGACATCTTATGCTCACGGCCTAAATATAGCAAATGGAGATAGCAGGCAGGTTCCACAGCTACGATGATGATGGGAGAGTGAGTGTGTGTGTGTTGGTGTGTGTTTCTGTGTGCTGGAAAGAAGTTGGGAGTTTGTCTGAAAATGTGTTGTGCTATCCTCAGAGTACAGCGTGTACTCGTGGACAACTGGGGTCCACGGGCTTTGAAGTTGAGGTGTGATGAGAGGCTGGGAGCGTGGAGGGGAGAGAAGCAAAACAGAGCTGCTTCCTCTGTCTGCTAAACTGTACACACACACACACACACACACACACACACACACACACACACACACACTCTATTAAAACATTAGGTGCTTCCTTCCCTAGCTCAGTTTAGGATGACAAACTCTCACTCCCACTTTTTGTTGCTCACATGGAGGTACACAGACTTCAACAGTACCTTAGAGGTTGCCCCTACATGACCTGGAAGAATTATTACCCCCACACACTGACAGCACCACACACACACACTTACCAAATCTAAATCATCACCCCCCACCCTCCCCCTCTTTCCGGGAGAGTGTGAGACCACAAAGAGCTTTGGTGAGCTGCCCAAAAGCTTTTGGCTCTCCGAGACTGGACGACAAGGTGGTGGGTGTGCATTTGTGTGCTATCATCGAGATGTGTGTGTGTGCACACGTGTTGTGAGGACATGTGGAGGCAGCTGGTTGAAGCCCACAGAGCTAGAAAGAGAGAGCTAGAATCAAAGAAGACGAGAGAGGAGAGAGAGACAGAGAGGGAGATAGAGAGAGGGAAGAGTGGAAGCGGCCACCGCTGGCTGTTCCACTGGGCTGGTTTGAATTAGGAACCCCTGCTGGGATCCAAGCCTGTACTTCCTGTCAGGGGGTTTCAGTTCGTGTGTTCACGAGGGGTGGAGGAAAGACGAACGAGGGGGGGGGGAAGGGGGGACAGAGAGTGAGAGGCGGAGGCCCACCGCTTGCCAGCAGCTGCCCATCCGTTTGTGGGGACTCTCCCTGCAATGAAGTCCAGATGCAACATATTAAAAAAAAAAAATTTCCCCTGCCGCCTACTCTTTTCCTCTGTGACCTAGCAGAGACTTCTTTCTGCTTTGAGTGTGTCCGAGTGTAAAGCTGTAAAAGCGAATTAGCAGCTGCCTATGACCTGTGGACAACCCCACGAAGACGAGACACAAAGGGGTTAAAGAATCTACAAGCTAACGGTTTCTCTCAGCAGACAAACTATCTGACAAGCAAAGCTTTTCTGTTGAGTTTGATTTGGAATTTAAGTTTCAGTTCCTCAGAAGTAGCCTCTGTGTATGTTTTAATAACTCACAGCTTTGTAGTAACTGCTCCACTGTTACACAGCTCAGGCAGATTTGGCTACATCTGCTCCATGTAGCCAAATCTTTAAGACAGGGACTGTCCCAGAAACGGATAACAGTAGAAAAATCTCAGTTAACTTTCATCACCTCTTAACTTTGCTTTACCAAAGCAGGAGACCAGGCTGTAACAAAACACAGCCCCCTAGAGGACAAGGCAGGAAGTACATCCTCATGTTACATACTGCCTCCTCTGCCTTCTCGTTTCAATTTGAGAGAAAAGTGCATCTGAGAGTCAACTTACTTTTGATTTTAAGTCCTGCATCATCATCGTCTGATTCACTGTCAGACTGAAACAGATCCTTGAACTCCTTCTTGTCCTCTGCCTTCTTTTCTTGAATCTTCCTACGTTTGATCTCAGGGAGGTCCAGATCCTCCATCTTTAAGAAACACAAAAACAGCAGGGTGAAAAACACAAGCCTGTTTTGATTATGCTGATAATCATGAAATAATTCTGCCACAAACATTTTCCACTATATAGTCTGCCGATTTCTTGTGGGTGCTGACATGCATAAAGAAAAAGCTAGAAGTGATTCAAGATGATTTCAGTGGGATGAGATATTTTATTTGGTTAGATAGTTACCCTCTCTTTGCCAGAGATCTCCAGCTGAATCTCCTTTTCCCTCAGCTTCTTCCACTGGTTGTAGTACCTGCTGAGAGGCGTCCCTTCCTCCTGGACCTGCTTCTCCCAGGCCACCTGACAAATGGCACAACGATAAAAATGTCAGTTAATGAATGGATGAGTGTTTGTAAGTATACCGTGTTAATTAAGAAGCAGATCTGTGCTTAAAAATGATTGATAATCTGCAGTGGTGGTTTCCCAATATGTGGTAATACAGCCTTTGAAACAATCTAACTACAAGTGGGTTTTCACTGCAACTTTCACATCAATTGAGCAGGAGAAAGAGAGACACATGAGACAGCAACAACAGTCAGAAGATGTGGAAAACAGACAGATTGAAGATGCTTGAAAACTGACACCAGCAGATCTTCTCCAGCCTTCCCCTAAAGGTCTTTGTGAATGATATTGATTAGGCCCAATCACATTATCTGACCAACAAATCCAATAGTGCGTACAGACCGCTGCCTCCTGTGCCCCTTAACTTAACACATTTACCACAATTTGCTGTGCAGCTATTAGGATGTGTGACATATATGCAGAAAAAAAGAAAATGAGCAAAAGCAAAGATAAAAGCTAATTCTGAATTCAGCCACAGACAAAACTGAAAAAAAAAAAAAAAAGATTCCCCAGGAGAGAGAAAGACACGAGACACCAGAGTGTGACCTGGATGGAGGCAGGGCATCATTAATTAGGCTAGCTCTCAGTTTGGCTGACATGTCAGCAGGGGTCTGGTGGCCGGAGGGGGGCCGTGGCCTTTTCCACAGTAGCAGCAGCAGGGCTGTCCCCTCTCCTTCGCCTGCAGTGACACCTCTACTGCTGCTGCTATGCCAGGGAGTGGATGCCATGGCGACAGCCTCCGCTGAGCAGAGAGCCTTGGCGACAGGGGCTGGCGCTGCCGTGGTGCCGTGCTGTCTGTTGCACTTTAACACACACACACACACACACGCACGCGCGCGTGTGTGTCATCTCAATTACACAAGACCATCCTCTTTAATTTCATCCTTAAACGCTCTTAAATATTAATCAGTAGTACATGTCAAGACTCTTAGCAGCAGCACAGCCACATAAAAGTGTGTGTGTGGACAGGTAGATAATGAGAGCGAGCGAGTCAACACAGAAAATGAGGTTCACACACACTAATGGCTGCTCATTAAGGCAGCGGCACCTCTAGTCTAGAGCTTCTAATAACCACAGGGTCATTCCTAACCAGGCTTAAAGTTTATACAGGAAGTGTCATCCATAGTGAGTTGATGCTTGTAGTGTTCAGTCAGGATTGTACGAGGGTTGCTAATCTCTACCTCTACTGCACCAGAGGCCTCATTAGAACACAATGTAGAAGAATCACGGAAGCTTTTGTTTTATCACAATAAGCAGGAGTAGCCAACCGTGGTGTTAGAAAAAGAAAATCATGAAACTGTGATTTCTGACCATGCACTTGGTCTTGTGATCTTATTCTCCTTGATAATCTCACTCAGATTATGGGCAAATTAATCTCCAGGGTCTAGATTTTATTAAATAATCAATCTAATACAGAAACAAGAAGTTAGAGGTAAAATACTATAAATTGAGTTTGCTCTTGATATTTTGCTGTATCCAACTTATACTGAAGGTTCTGTCTATTTCAAGAGTAATTATATATGAACGTTTGTAGATACCTTTAAATTAGTTAGTTTGCCATATTATTTTGAATAGAAGCCAACTATGTAAAGATTATTATTTTCCAGTACTAAATACTTGAAACAAGATCTGTGAGTTTTTGTCTTTACATCAATCTAATTGCAATGGAGTGATTTATTTTTTTATATTATTATTTCTATTATTTTCTATTTCTTCCCCCAAATACACTATTATAGCTTAACAAATTCCAAAGGAAGTGGACAATCTTCAGAAAATTTTACTGTTAAATTTAGAAATGTAGTAGTAAATTTTGGAATAATTTGGAAGTTTTCGGTTGGTGATACAGATCAATATTCTCATGGTAACGATATAAACGTGGATATGACAAAAGTATAATTCAACATTATCTTTTTGGCAAATCAGCATTCAGCGTTTAAAGCCAAGCAAACACCCCGGACATCAAATACCAATAAAACATTCTCCACACTGTCAGCAGTTTAAATTAGCACAATGTGCCAGTCTTTCACTTTGCTTGATTCGTTTTTAGGCTCATGTGAGATACTCAAACACAAACATGTGATCAATATGAAATGGCACTGCACTACTGGGGGTGTAAGAAAATATAAAATACTGTGATACGATATTCTTTGATACAAATACTTTTTTGGTTTTAAATGAATGGTTTACATGCAAACATGTGTGACAGACAGGGGTTCATTTTGTGTCGTGTTTAAACTAAATGTGCTAATTTCATAAAAAAAAAAACTAAAAAAAAAAAAAAAAAAGACTTTAAGACTCTATACCATGATGATTTTACAGCAGCATTTTCTCCCCAAAGGTTGGCAAAGTGACAACTCACAACCCAGTTAAGTTTGATTTATGTATAAGCAAGAGGGGTTAATGGGAAGCTTAATAAATTTCCAGCCAGAGTTTTGTTGTTACTAATGCTGGATACAGTCTGTGCACGAGGACACGCCATCCCGCCAGTGTTCAGTATCCAGCCTTAGTCATCACGTTGAGGGGTATTTTATACTTTGCTATCACCTGAGTGATTACCTAGTGGTCTTTTGATTTGCGTTTGTATGTTCTGAAACTTTCGCCACAGATACCTGCTGGCTGGTAGGCAGCCAAGCTTCCCCACTGGAGGCAGAGTTTAAAACAAATTGTGTCTCGTTAAACTTTGACAGGGATTTGAAAACGATTAACTGTTCAGCCCTGGGAGTGTTCCGTACAAATCAGTGTTTTTAGAGTAAATATTAAGCAACACATTTACTCAAAGACTAAATTCATTACAAATGAAATTATTCAAACTGAGATTTATGTTTTTTTTTTAATTGCTGGACCAAATTGAAAACACTGAAATGAGCAAGTGAGTGATGCTCATCTGACAAACAGCACACTGATCAAACAGCTGATAAAAGTATTATTTCCACACAGTGTAGACTCAGGACCCATCAAAGCTGTGATCTTTTGCTAAAATGAATAATTACACTGCACCATGACCGACGAAATATTAAATCTCGAATGCAGATTAATCCATATAAGTTTCAGATGGTAACTAAAAGAACTGCGCCAACACCTAAAATGAATCCTTTTCTGTTACCTTCTTGCATTTAATAACACATTTTAGAAGGTTTGTAAAGGTTAAAAATTTATATTAGGAAAGAGTAGAGCAAAAGTGCCAAGAATCAAACAAAAGGAAGAGGTGAAATGAGGACTCAGGGACAGCAGCCTGTAAATTTAGGACAAGACACTTTTCCCTCCCTCCCTCCCTCTCACACACACTCACCACAGCAGTGGCATCGGCCACTCCGAAGGCGGCCTTCTGTCTCCGTCCTGTAATGTGGTTGCTGTTCTCCTGTACCTTCTCCAGCAGCTGGCGCACTGGCTTGCAGTAATTGGCCACTTTGCATTCCTTCAGGAACGCTTTCAGCTGCAACGACATGGAGGGGGAGTTAAAGAAAGAAGAAACCAGTGTAAAGGATCATCCAGTCCGCCTATACGGTGTAAATTCAGCCAGAGGAGGAGAGAGTTTCCTCTGAGAGGCGCAGATTCATGAGGAGGAGGAGAATTTAAACTCGGGGAATGATGTTCACCGTCACTAATTCTTCATTAATATACATATGATTATTTAACATTGAGGACGTCTAGTAGACGAAGTAGATAAAATACATTTTTCATAGATAATTTTAGTCGTTTCCAGGATCAGTTAAAAGTTGGTACCTGAATGACAGTGGGCAGGGCGAGCTCGGGGAAGCCGATGGAGCTGGCCTGAGTGTGGAAGTATTCCAGTATCAGGTCGTACAGTTGGTCAATCAATCCGTCCTAAGATGCAGCAGAAGCCAGATGTGTAAAAATTAAATGCATCATAGTCATTTTGTTCTGCAATTTAATTCAGTGCAAAATATTGAAGACAAAATCAGATCAAGGCTAGTATTTGTGTTACTTATTACAAAAGAAACTTGATGACAGCTTAAACTGGTCTGTTTCAGACCTCTGAATCTCAGCACATTTTTTGTCTCCACAGCTGTTTTTTTTCCACCAGTCAAAAGAAACAAGCACATTTTGTATGAGACATTAAGAATGTAAATGTCTTCCTACAGAGCTAGCTTTGAAACCTTTGGCGGCCACAGGTGATACTGGCAGCACTTTAAATGTGAACATAAGGATTCTTCAGTGTCGTCCATGTTGTATTAACAAATACAATAAAAGTATGTAAACCACAAAGCAACCTGAAGTTTTATGATCACCTTGGAGAGGTGAATGGGATGCGACGGATAATCTCAGAAGGCCGTGCCACAATCCCCTTTGTTGCAGAACCGGGTGTAGCGACTCACTGCTAGTTTTAAAGCCCTGACAAGGGGCATTTAGTGCTGCCCTCAATCCCCTTACGCACGCTCCGCCTAACGCAGTAGCAGAGAGCATCATGAAAATCCTATAGTCCTAAACTCTGCCCCCACTACTGGAGATCACAGTAACTTACCTTGTAGGCTTTCTCCATTAGGTTAACTTTGCTAAGCTTCAGGATCACTGCAAAGTTGATGGGTTTCTTGCTCATTCGTCCAGGTTTCTTGTTGAAATCAACTTGGTGGAAGATCTATGAAGGAAAAGCAAAAAACAATGTTAAAACCAGGCAAAACAGTTCAGAAATTACAAGAAATTTACAAGTACAACACACATTGTCTTTAGACAAAATAATAGGTAGAAACCAAAGCAAATGCGAAACACAGAAGCTGCATAATTTGGTTTAATTTTCTCCAGTATTAGCTCCCATGCTTCAGGTTTCTCAATTTCATTAACTTGGTATTAATCAAGACAAAGGCCACTTTGCTCTGAAGGACGATACTGAAACCTGATGACCCAAAAAAAACATTGAAATTGGTCAGAAAGAAACAATAATGCACATGCTGGAATACCATATCCACGAGTCACATATCTAATCAGCCATACTGATATTGGCCCTTTAACTTTGACTATTATTATTGTGCACTGTTCATTTTACATACTGTAGAGTTCGGAGATGACACATTTCTATCTTAGCCTGTGAAAGTACATTCTAGCCAATGTGTGGGCTTTTTGTCTACAAGCTTTAGCTTTCACATCTGCCCACAGTGCGCAAGTGAATTTCTGTCTTGCATTTGTGTATCAAGCTATTTCTGACTCCCTGTATTGCTGTGTATTTCTGTGCAATAGTGTGTGGTCGTTAATGTGCTCAGTGTGCGAAGCAGAGCAACGCTCCTGGCCGGTGCTGTCTCTACAAACATAGGATGTGGTGACGGTCTGCGGGGGAGCCAGGGGGAAGTGGGAAAGCATGGGCCAACCCTGATGAATGTGCACACACACACACACACACACACACACACACACACACACACACACACACACAGTTACTGAAGCAGGAAGCTCCAAATCATACACCCCCCTCGGAGATGCAAGAACACACACAGGCATAGACACACAGGAGGAAGGGGCTGCTTCTGCTGCTCTAATTAAAACAGTAGCAGCGTACCTCAGCCTGCCTTTAACAAGAGGAACAGTAAAGGAGAAAAAACACAGGAAACATGCGTCACAAATAAACACAGCTTGCTGATGGGGGTTAGGTGAAGGGGGAGGAGGGGGTCTGAATTGTGTGCAGGGAAAAAGAGGTGGGGAGTGGGCCCTAGGCAGAGAGGATGTGGTCTGCACAGTGTGTTAGGACCAGAGTGTAAACCACAACCCTGCCTTTATCGCATTGGTCAAACTGCTGCATGTGCACATGCAGAAACACCAACCAACAAACACACATGCAGGCATGAAGTGACCACTCCCAGCGGGCCGAGCTAGTCACTGCCGCCAGCACATTGCTCTCTTCCGGGAAACCACAACACCGCCCCACAGTGTGCAAAAACACATTCTCCACACAAAAGACACACACCGCACAATCACGTGTTAGGCACCTGACCCAGAGAAAATGTTGTCAGTTGGTAACCTGTGATTGGTCTGATAACAGAGGTTTCTCTCACAGCTTTACTGTTCGATGTGTTTCCTGAGCTCCTCCAGTTGTGGCCGTTGAGACCAAAATGTATTTCATACGCCACTGATGTTTTTCCACAGCATACCACTGACGGAACATTTCATCACATCTACCTTTTCGCTGTTTCCATTTGAGACAAAGACAACCAACCGACTGTTGTTTATTCTTTAAAATTCAACTATGTGATGTCTTTGAGTGGTGACTGGCGTGAAAGACTTCAGATGAGACTTCTGGAAACTTGAGGCTGCACTGATCCTGTGAGAGACCACAGAGTCTTACCTCCACGAGAAAAGGCAGAACAGGTACAAATGTGTTGGTGCTGCTCGACAGCAGGGTGAGGGCTCTGCAACAGTGCATCCTGAGAGGGTAATATCTTGGTGTGGGCACCAATCTGTTGAGAAAGATAAAAAAAGTGGTCAATGTCTCCACCTGCTGTTGGTAAAATGTACAGCAACAAGTAGGTTCAACAGAAATAACTGATATTACTTCATATTGCGTACAGAATTAATTAAAACAGCTTAAAGTGTCTTTGCCACAATTATAGCAAATAGTGACTGAATAAACTGTAAACATAACTACAGTTAATCTGTGAAATAAAACAAAAATTGTAAAGGTAAATATGTTCAGAAAAATTTAAGTGTTTTGCAGTTCTCCTTCCAATTTATTATTTTTTTTCCCCACTTTTTTTCCGCAGCAGTCCTTCTGTCAATGAAGCCGTACTGTCTCAGAAGTTATCAGTCCTGCCCAATGTGTAAAGTTACTGTTTAGAGTGTGTGACTGCTCGTTAAAATAAAAAATAAAATAATCTGTGTTACATAAAGTACTGTCCACGTTAACTAATAAATCCATTAGATTGATAATTAATAGATTTTACTCTCTTTTTGCAGTTATATTATTATATTCGCTGTTATATATTGCGAAGAAGAAGAAATACATTTCTGTCAATAACATGCCAGAGTAATCAGTTAATACTAAAACAGATCCTTTTTTGTTTGATTTTTTTGAAAAAAAAAGCTTTGAATTTAACAATTATCAAAAAGCTGTGTCATGTCTTGTACTGTTTTACTATATATTGTCTAAGAACCTTAAATGAAAATGCATATAAAAATACTCACTTAATAGTGCCAATTATGACCTGGCAGAGTGGATAGATGAGAGGCTGGAGAACATCACTGGGGTGCAACGTGCTGAGGAGCCGGCACCAAAGGTACAGACAGTGGATATACTGCCAGTTATAAACCGACTGATACGTTTCCTACCAAACGCACACAAGCAGAGACAGCGTTTAATTAAGGAGGCGGACAAAACTAAGACTTGTCTAACCTAAAAACTTTTAGACAAAAAGGTCAAAAACATCAGACTAGTGTGCTGAACACAAAACAGATACACCAATCTATATTTTTGTCATACAAAAGGAAAAAATTCTGTCAGACCATCTCCTCCTGAGTACGTGTACATAGGAGAACACCAACCTTTTTCTTCATGGCCATAGCATTTCTAAGGTGTATGGCTAGTTGTCGGATGTAGATGAAGGCATGCTGGTAGGTGACCTGGGTGTCCAGAGAGTACATCTCTGTCAGAGTCCGCTGCATGAAGTTGATCATGGGCAGCGCATTAGGAGATGTGAACTTGCAGTTTTGTACATAGGAAATGTACATTTGCTGCAGAGAAAGAAAAGCACCATGACTGTGAGACATCAAAACGCTGTAGAAAACATGGTCATGTATGCCTGATGTGGTTTAAATTGTAGACGCTTAACTCTCTGTAGCTGTGTCACTCTATTTTAAAGGAAAATACTTCCAGCTAAATGCCTGTTCTAGTCTATTCTGAATGAAGCTGTGTACCCTCTGTATTACTCGGCATTTAACTCACCTTGAGAATAGGGTTAAGATACGTTTCTTGCTTGTGTCTGCAGATCTTGTTGAGTGCCAGGAAGGCAAGAACCCGACTTGTTTCCTCCCCTGTGCTCCACTGCTTCAATAGTCGCTATATTGAAAAATGTTACAAGACATAAATGCATGGAGATAGAATAAATTAACATTTATTAAGCATCTTCCTATGATGATGCAAGTCTTACCTTAACCAGGTGACGACACTGTTTGGGTAGACAGAGGTAATAAGGTATAAGCTGGTTGGTGTGCCGCAGGACAGCGCTGATGACTGTAGCCTCTGTTAAAGATGATAACAGCTACAGGTGGAGAGAAAGACAGCAAATGTGTTAAAAGAAAGGAGAATTAATACTGGGATGTTCTCAGCACCCAAAGGGAGAAAATGTCAAAAGACTGATCTACAACTTCCAGTTTTAAGTCTATTGCTCTGCATTAAAGAAAAAAAGAATGTGTTTGTGGTACTGTACATCTACCTCACAGAAAAACATTAGACAGAATTTAGAGTGTGAAAACCACAGAGAGACACAAGAGAATTAGCAAAACAAACCTGAACTGCACCACTTAGATACATTTTGATGTCGATTTGGTTTTTCTGCCACTTCTGACTAGATGATGGGAGTACCAACCTGAAAACAAAAAAAAAAGAAAAAAGAAATACAGTGAGGAGCAGACCACCTCTCTACACCTACATTAGCTGCCAAAAAGAGGTGACATTATCAGATACTAGATCCACATCATACTTTTTCTGGTCTTTGCCTGGTTTCAGGTTGAGCATCCTCTGCAGGGCCACATAAACATCTCTGATACAGAACAGGACTAAGGCGTTGAACACTGCAGACATGAGAGGGAAAGAAATATTAACAACAGTACAGTTATCTCTGCTCAGTACATCTGACTAATCAAAGTATTAACTTATTACAAATCTGTTAAACAATGCTGTGGATTTGGGGATATTTGGTTGTTTTTTTATTATGTCTGAAAAAACAGCTGTGTGTTTTATGCTAAGATATGTTTCCATATTGTTTTTATAAAACCATTAGTACTTATAATTTACTTATACTCAATTTCTTGCTGCCTATTTTTATTGATATAAATGAGGTGGACAAAACAATAGAAACACAATCAGTACAATACATTTTAACAAAACAACAATTAATTTTCATCAAAAAAAAAAACAACAAAAAAACAACTCAACTTTCCCACTGAGATGGTACAGCTTGAATAAACACATCAGCACCTGGAGGTAAATGTGGAATCCTACCTGAACTGTCAGCCACTTTGTATCGACACTGGGCTCCTCCTTCACCCTTAGTTGTAGCAACAGCTGCTTTAAAGGCCTGGGTCACTTCTCTAAAGAGACGAGGTGTGGGTTCCTTCTTCATAGCAGCTTTCCAGTCACTGATCATTTTGTCTGTGACTTTGATGGACTCCACTGCCTTCTTGGATTTCTTTGAGCCTTTCTGATCTTCCTCGGCATCTTCATCACCTTCATCAGAACTGGCTTCCTAAATGTCAAACGTGCCAGTGTTTAAAATTTAAATTTGTTTACCAAGACAACTCAGGAACTTCTCATCATACACGCCACCAGCTGGCCTACCTTGAGTTTTGATGGCAATCTGTGGTACTTTTTCTCATCTTCATCATCAGAGCTGTCTGTGTCGTCAAAGTTTAGGAGCGTTTGGTCGTTCTCTTGCAGAAACTTGTAGAACTCGGGATCTTTGTTCTTTAACCTGGATAGCTGCTCCTTGTGCTCAGACGCCTTACCTTTACTATTTTCGTCGCTACAGAAAAAAAACATAACAGTTGCTTGTCTGTCCTTGAGATATTGGATATTATTATTATGACAAAAATTACATTTTAGTATTTTAAAGTAAATGATTCTAATCCACTCACATCTTGGATGCTGCAGAGTTTGTAACTTTATTCTTTTTCTTGAGGCCATGTAGTTTGGGGGTCTCTTCGTCAGATTCACCTTCACCTGCAGAGTCAAACCCTGACAACAGGAACTCATCTACACTTAGGTCTTCTAATTTCCTATAAGAAAGACAAAGGTTCAGGAGGTGAAATAAGCTGACCAACATGTGGGGGAGACCATGTACTACAGTATCCTGTTAACTGAGACGGTTTGTTGTTTAGATATGGATTTACTGTATATGTTGGCTAGCCAGAAGCAAATTATCATCATTTTTAACACTTATACGGCGTTTATTTATAACAGAGATTGCAGAAAAAACGTTTAGATATCGCTGAAAAACTGCTCACAAGAAGCATGACCCAACTCTAAGCTAACGTTTACAGCATGGGTGGCTAAGACACAAACGCACATCATGTATGCTACTTAAACGAGGAGAAACCCGAACAAATCCACCGACTGGACTAACAACGCATTAACTTTTATAAATAACATGAGCGTTAAAACGCGAAATAAACACCAAACAGTAAGGCAAATATTCACAAACCTTTTCGGTTTCTCTGCCATGCTGGATCCAAAACGTGACAAACCTTGATACCCACAATCCACCGCTGCAAAGCGACAGGGTTGGTTTTATGTTTCTCGGGTGCTAATGCGCTAAGCTAATTGGGTTGACAAATGTAAATAAAAGAGGTGTAGTTTTGTTGATCTGACACTTCAGATATATTTTTCCGTAGAGTCGCATAACGACTGAAAACATCACAATTGCTCACAGTAAACGCACTGAAGTGAAAATAACAAAGTAGTCGGCGAGCACGGTAACCTGTAAATGTCACAGTCAGCGCTGTGTGTACAAGAAGAAACAGTGTTTTGATGCTACACGTGAGGTTTAAATTAAACGTTCAGCTGCATTCACGGGACGCAGGCAGCAAAAAAATCAGGGGAAGGGACATTTTCCTGTTTCATTTGTTGTTTGTCACGTCACACAACCAGAAAGCTGGGCAAGATTACAAATAGGAAGAAATCACAGCTGTCATATCAACACCGACGACGGCTGGTGGTGAGCGCTGCTTTAAATCTTCTGCCTAGCTAACGATAGCTAGTCTAGTTAGCCCTTGTATAGACTGTAAACTGTGACTTAAACACCCGTGACTTTTATTTCATTGTAATAGCAGAATGATAATTGTTTAATTTCTACTTATTTGTCCACTTCAAAATTAAAAACATTAGTGCGATTTATGTATTACTGAACACTGAGTTCATGATTTTGGTCACAGTTTGTTTGATTTTGTACTCCGGGTTGACCGGAGTTTGGGTTATGACCAATCGTAGCGCTTCTAAGTAAGAACCCCGCCTTTCTGGCTAGCTTAGATGAGTCCATCGAACACACTTCCGGACTCTTGGCCGACAGAAGGCGGTGCTTAAGGTCGCCTGCGTCACGTCACATAATAAACGGAAATCATTCAGTCTATTGTAAAATGTTGACATTTACGTGTAAGCCATGGTTTTCTGTTCTTATCACGAGTGCCTCTTCCTTCCATCGACTTCATATTTGAGCAACACTGCTTATTTCACCTTCGGCACGACCAGCTCCACCTTAACAAACCGATGTCAGCTTTCGTGCAGCTTTTTTTTGCATTGACGTCAACCGCATACGGTACAAAACAGAGGCTTTCTTCATCTTTCGTATGCTTGAGTTAGAATATGGTCAGATAGATGGACGCTGGTAGTAGTTTTAAAGCAATCTGACTGCGACAGCCGCTGTTTCATCTCCATTCATTAGAGGAAGACACGTTGTCCTAGGAAAAGCGCAACACAGCCACCGGTAACATATTCATTCTTTCTATTGCTGCTGCAGCTGATGGCTACTGTTATTCATAATAGGTGGAGTGGGGGTTGGGGTGTCTTCAGGTCACAGAAAAGGGCTGACATATGAATAGAAACATGCTTCTGTCTCTGAGGATACAGTGCATCATTTGTGTGTCCAACAAGACAGTGTGTGTTTGTGAAAGAACCCCAGGGGCTTTGTGTGGCTGTCAAATAAGGTTTTGGACCAGAGAGAGGACTGAAAGCATTCAAGCTCTGCAAGTGCTTTACTCCCTTAGTTTTAGCTGTACCATTTGTGTTGTCACATCTGCCTCAACATCCTATGTATCCACGACTTAATTTGCAGCATTGTCCCACATTATTCCCCTGGGCTACAGAGCAGATTGTTCCCTCACAGAGGAACACGGCTAGTGTGTTTTTGTGGTCTATTGTGTTTTGGAAAATGGGGCCCAAAGCTTGTCGCTAGGCAGCTGTGCTGACATTTGAGATGGTCCTCAGTGGTACAGTGCAGAGTATTTAGTTAAATAGTGCATTTGAACAGGCACGATTCTTTTAATGCACTGATATGCAGTGAATCGTGTATTTGGCTACATGACACTTAACTTTATGAGAATTGCTAAAATGTTGTTTTAGTGTCGAATGTTACAGTTCTTGAACTTCTGACTGATCAGTATGTTGTACCAGCTGCTTATTTGTCATAGTTGTCTTGAGCTTATGTTGACTTGATGGAGATCTCCCTTTATTCTTACAAAAACAAACCATGAGGATAAAGAATCAAAAATTGGCAAGATTTGCCCACATCCCCCTGTATTTTTAACTTAACTGTGTGGGAGCTCTCGATCATACTTTACACTTTAAAGACCAGTCAGTCTTTGCTCATATCCCTATCTTTTTACCGTTATAAGGTATCACTCCATTATTTTCTCTTTGAAACCTGTTTTAGGCTTGAGGTGTTTCTAATATCTAGCTGGGTTAACCTCATACAGTAGTTGCCTCAGTGCATCCTAAATATCCGTCAGACAACAACTTCTAGGATGCCGCGTGACGATGGTTATGCAATGTTCTGAAGCGTGTTCTCCATCCGAAAGCAGGGCAGATGAGACTACAAAGGAAAAGGCTAACTCAGGCTACATCCTTCTTTCCTCCCACCCTTCCTACTCAACGCTGGAGCTGGATGGGGGTGTGTGCAATTAAGTCAGGTTTATTTGCAATTAGACAAACCAAGGTAATCCAACAGATAATTAGTCTGCATTAATTTGATTCCAGTTTAATAAAGACCATCATTTGACTTTTTCTATTCTTATGAGTTCTAATCAGTGTTGACACCGAGTGTCAAATAATCAGGCCAGTCAACCTACTACTTTGTTGTAGCTGAACTGTCATGGTGGCAGACTTCCTGTCATAGCTGTCAGGATGGGTACTATCACACTAACAAAAGGAAACTGATGGCTCAAGACACCTGTCATAACACCTGCATGTCTGCATCACACTTGCAGTTGGAAGACTTTTCTCATGACAAAATCATTTTTATTGGCAATGAAATTGTTACTAAGTGACATGAAAATAGTTTTTTTGTGTGTTTCAGTTGCCCAGAGTGTGGCCCAGGGAAGAGCCACTGACCGCCACATCTGGCACTATGATGGAGGGCGGCATGCAACTGCTCAACCGTGATGGCCACAGCATCTCACACAACTCAAAGCGACACTACCACGACTCCTTCGTGTCCATGAACAGGATGCGACAGCGCGGCCTGCTGTGTGACATTGTGCTCCATGTCTCCAACAAAGAAATCAAGGCACACAAAGTGGTGTTGGCATCCTGCAGCCCCTACTTCCACGCTATGTTTACCAGTAAGTTCAGTTCACATCGACCCACTTGTCTAATTTATTCCTTTACATTTGTTTGTTTGTTTCAGCTTCACTTTGTGTTTTGATTTCTGAAAACCATGAAGTCTATCATGTTGCATGGATTGTGCATTTGAAACTCAGTCCTTTTAGTTTGCTCTGTTGCTCATAGTTTGGTGACACCAAACTTGCATGTTTATGTGTAGTGAATGCCACCTCATCCGTTCAGCATCATCGCATCCTTCCACCTCTTCCTGTCCGGGACACAGGTGGTCAGTGGAGGTGTGTTTGTTTCAGATTTCCTCCCAGTGTTCAACATTAGTGAGGCTACAACCTGTCTCTAGACACTCAGTTGTCTGGCTTGAGACTTGGCTGCAAGGCTGCTAGGCCTCCTCAGTCACTGATTTGCCCATTTAAACAGAATCTGCTCTTCTTTCACAATTACCCAAACCGTAAAACACAGCTTCCTTGTGTTTGCAGTTTGTTCTAACCAACAAGAGATGAAATATTTGACTGCTGATGTAGAACATCCTGACACTGATTTCTGCAGGAACATGCACGTTGGGAAAGTGTGTATAGATTCAGGAATTTCAAAAAGCTCCACAGTTAAAACAACTGATTAAATGGACAGCAACAAATGAGCAGCGCTGACATTTGGCAGCCCCGGTGCATACAGAAGGAGCTGGCGTGCGTCAGCATGATTGAACAGGGAGGCAATTATATCAGCTGCTGGTTATGATTTGTAGAAAAATGTGACCGCTATCATTCTGTGCAATTATGCAGATGAGATGTCAGAGAGTCGTCAGACCCACGTGACCCTTCATGACATCGACCCTCAAGCTTTGGAGCAGCTTGTCCAGTATGCCTACACAGCTGAGATTGTGGTTGGGGAAGGCAATGTGCAGGTAGGGTAGAAGAATACAGATAAAGCAATGTTAAATGTGGTTTGTTAAATTGTACTTTTATTTGACACCAATCACCCTAAAGCTCAAAAAGATGGAGTCACTGTATATTTCCTCCTTTAATTGCTCTCTTCCTAGACATTGCTCCCAGCTGCAAGTCTGCTGCAGCTCAATGGGGTGCGGGACGCCTGCTGCAAGTTCCTCCTCAGCCAGCTGGACCCCTCCAACTGCCTGGGCATCCGAGGCTTTGCTGACACGCATTCATGCAGTGACCTGCTCAAGTCAGCACACAAGTATGTCCTGCAGCACTTTGTGGAGGTGTCCAAGACAGAGGAGTTCATGCTGCTGCCACTGAAGCAGGTAGGGTTGCTGTAATTTCTGTCTCCTGTGGAGTCTTCTTCCAACAGGTGCCTTTTAAAGAAAGCAGTGGCGTATTCACAGTGTCTAATAAACTGTTGCTGGTTAATCTGTCTGCTGGAAATTGCTTCTTTGCTTACCAATAGTGCATTTACATGCACTCAAGTAACCGCTTTACAGTCAGCTTTCTTGTGTAAGCTGACTTCTTAACTGTCATGTAAACAGAAAACCTGGTTAGTGTCTGGAAGTGGTAATTAGACAAAGGCAGGGACACATTCACAGCTGCTATACAGTGTATAACACTAACAGCATTCCTCAGTTATCAGTAAGGGTTTCCTTTTTAGTTCTATTCATGTACTGTTATTTATTCAGCAAAGTTTTTGGGTGAAATTTTACTTTGGCTTTGGGTAGTTATTTCATTATTAGTCGTCAAGTGGATCAAGTCAATCACATGCACTGTGTGTGTATGAAGCCACACTGTTGTAGCATGTGCAGAATGAGACCTGTCTCATGTCCCTGAACAGAAAAGGTGATTGACTTGATGACAGCATATGTCTGCTATAGGGTCCCAGTATACACCCAGCATTGATGGTACCATCATACATATATGCAAGTTGCCCATGCTTTGGGACATGATGACCCACAAAGCATCACATTCTGGTTTTTGCATTTTTCGCTGATGGCAAGAGAACGTGGCCATTTTAACATGGACTCCTGCCACAGAACACGTTTCCACAGACCTTCAGTTTTTCATACTGTGTTGAGCCATGACCCATCTTTGTTTGCAAAGACTGAGTCTTTGGTGGATGCTCCTTTTATAAATAAGCATGATACCTTCACTTGTAACCAATTAACTTGTTCATTTTACAATAATTTGAATTACTTTAATATTTTATAAACTCTTCAGTCTTATGCTCTTTGCCTCTTTCTCAACTATTGTGTTTTTTTGCTGCAGGCATCTAATTCTTAATTTTGTTATATTTACACAATACAGTTAGGTTGGTTGGTGAAAATCTTTTTTATTTCAGATAAAGTAATAATTCAAGTAAATTATTATTGGCTTACTGCTTTTTAGAAGAACTGTCTGTGACTGTGAAAGCCCAGCAGGGGATGTTTTCCTCCAGTCAGTTATGGGAATGTTTCATGTAGGTATAAGAAGAAAACTTCATAATGTCAAATATGAAATGGTGTTACTTTTAAACCACTGCCTGTTGAACCTTGTCTGGTAACAACAAATTAAAGTAAAAAAAAAGTAATAAGCTGCTGCTAGCATCAGTTTCCCATTATATTCTTGCATCTCTAAGGAACAATCCCCACACCACTGAAGAGACTGTGCTTCACGAGAGTAAAACATCTCTGTTTGTGGCTGTTAAAGGCCTGAGATCTGCATTGTGTTTGGGCACAGTCCATTAAAAGCAATGAAAGCTAAGTGTCATAAAAGCAAATTAAAAATAGACCATTTTTATTTCTTCACTCCTTTCTTCACTCTGGCCACCTCATTCTGTCTGCAGCTGTTCTGTCTGAAATGTGCACCGGATCTGTATTTATGTTCTGACTGCTCTAATGGACTCTGAGCTCACAGAGCTGAGAAATATGCTCCATATTTCTTTCGTTGTTCTGTGAAGGAAGTGGCAGGGCATGACAGGATTTTGACAAGCGTGCTTTGGTGATGCTTCACTGATATAGCATTAGCTGTGTAATTTTATGAAGACTAACACAGAGTGGCTGCATCCCTATTACTGTGTGCATAAAGACACTGTAAACATTTTGACAAAGTAGAAATACTTTATTTATACACTCATTCCTGCTGCCAGGTTACAAGAATAGTTAATGCACAGTTAAATACACACATTCACACACAAACACAATACCCTTTTTTTCTGTTAATGTGATGCAGTGTGTGCATACAGAGGTAAGAGGGACTGCAGGGTGGGGCGGCAGTAGCAGTATTTTTGTGTCTTTGTGTCGTCTGACTGGACTGGAGGCTTTTCCTGGGAGACTGCTAACTGTTGCCCTGATCTGACCAGGCAAGACAGCAGCTGGTTGCTGTGGCCCCACCCAGCCCTGCCAGCTTTGGGCTGATCTGGGAACAGTGCCAGCCAGCCACTTAGCCACTGCAGCACTCATTGTGCCACAGACATCACGCACACACACGTGTACGTACGTAGTGGTAACCTAAATATATTGCAGCATATCCATACACAGAGAGACCTTAGTGTAACATGTGATGGTCAGAGTGAAAATGGTGCCTATGATTTTCTTTTGCTTTATATAACATTTGTTGTTGTTGTTGTGGATGAGTCAGGTACAACATGCAGGAACTAATATGGTCTGTGACAAATGCAGTTTACTTCCTGCATGTTGAAATGTTTTGTATTTATTTACTTATTCTTGATGGTAGTATATCATTATATCAAATGTATCTGCTTCGTCCTTTTGATGCAGGTCCTGGATCTGATCTCCAGTGATAATCTAAATGTGCCATCTGAAGAGGAAGTGTACCGAGCCGTGTTGAGCTGGGTGAAACATGACATAGATGGACGCAGGCAACATGTACCCTGGGTAACACTCATCCCTTCTCACCTGACATTATTTCTCAGCACTATATAAACTGACCCCACCTCACCAACATCCCTCTGTCCCTGTCAGTTGATGAAGTGTGTACGGCTGCCGCTGCTGAGACGTGACTTTCTGATGAGCAATGTGGATACAGAGCTGCTTGTGCGTCATCACTCGGAGTGCAAGGACCTGCTGATCGAGGCTCTCAAATACCACCTGATGCCTGAACAGAGGGGAGTCCTCAGCAACAGCCGAACTCGTCCACGGCGTTGTGAAGGCGCAAGCCCTGTGCTCTTCGCCGTTGGTCAGTGTGCCCCTGAAGGTACCCACCAGGGTACACTTAGGTCGTACAGTAAAAATTTTGTTTCTCATGTCACTTCTGTACAAACAGAAGCATATGTACAACTCAGAGTTGTAAAGAGAAAATTAATATAATTTAAAATTAAATTGGATTGTGTGGAGGTTTTGTAGTATTGTCATATTGCTTAATAGTTCTGGTTTTGAATGTGTGCATAGCAATTAAGTGAAATATTTGTTTTAAAGAAGACAGACTAAAATCTGAAGTAAAAAAAAAATTTAACACCACTTCCTTTTTTTCTTTACAAGAACATAAATTCATCTAATTCAGGTGTTTGCTTATGTTTTAAATTGTGTTGACATCTTCTTAGTGTTAGCATCCTACAAATTTAATTAAAGGACACTGTTGTTAAAAACATGCATGTGCGATTACAACATAATTAGTACTATATACAAATTTCAATGTCCACATTAAAGCCATTCATTAGCCACAGCTAAGATGGAAATGCAATCATGCTCTGAGGAGTCAACATGGGTCTCAATCAAAATAACCATAAATCCAAACATCTGACAGCACATATTGGCCAAAACCACTAGGCTTAGAATATTTTAATGTTTGCATTACTGGTTGAAATTAAAAAAATTTTTTCCACCATATTGTGTTTTATGTGTGTCCCCAGGTGGTGGCAGCCTGTTTGCCATCCATGGAGACTGTGAGGCGTATGACACCAGGACAGACCGCTGGCACATGGTGGCATCCATGTCCACTCGGCGGGCACGGGTGGGCGTGGCAGCGATTGGCAACAGACTCTATGCTGTTGGAGGGTGAGTGATTAGAACCATAATGTTGACCTTTGACCATAAAACCACCCAATTAGTCCTCTGTATTTACACAAAGCTTGCACTGTGTGATGTGAAGAGGACGTTTTTGCAGGCAGAAAGTGATTTACATTAATGTTGCTTTGACCTCAAAACGCGTGTTGCCTGATTAATTCCCCATCTCCTCAGGTATGATGGCACCTCAGACCTTGCAACTGTCGAGTCCTATGACCCCATCACTAACTCCTGGCAACCTGAGGTTTCCATGGGAACACGGCGGAGCTGTTTGGGTGTAGCAGTCCTGCATGGCCTACTGTATGCTGCTGGAGGTTACGATGGAGCTTCCTGCCTCAATAGGTATGTGGATGTTAACATGATAGTGATGAATACTCAACATTTTGATGCCTCTAAACTTTGATTTAGTACATTGTGGAATCTTGAGTTTTTTTTGTGTGTTTTGTTTTGTTGTCTTGTTCTGTTATGGAGCAGTTTATCTATATAGGAAAGCTTTGCATTCTAATTGTATTCAATACAAATAAGTATTTTCCTCCTCTTTCAGTGCAGAACGTTATGACCCTCTGACCAGTACATGGACCTCAATTGCTGCCATGAGCACCCGTAGGAGATATGTCAGAGTAGCAACTCTGGGTAAGAACTTGACAGAAAACATAATACCATGAGTGTGCTGTTTTTTTGTGTATTTATGTTTCACTGTCTGAGAGGGAGTTACCACTGTGGTATTTGACTGCTAATATTTACAGTGTGAGTTTTTTACTCCCTTTTCCCCTCCAGATGGCAGCTTATATGCAGTGGGAGGTTATGACAGCTCCTCGCATCTTGCAACAGTGGAGAAATATGACCCTCAGGTAAATCACATGCTGTAGAGTTTATAATCAACTACTTTTTTTTTTTATTAGTTTAGGTCAGTTTAATGTAGTATTATATAAATCATCATACACTGTGCATAAATCCATGAACATGTAATTAAAGCTCTTGGTTTAATGAGCAGAGTAACACATGGATAGCCATCGCCAACATGCTGAGTCGGCGCAGCAGTGCTGGGGTGGCCGTGCTGGATGGCATGCTGTATGTTGCAGGAGGCAATGACGGCACCAGCTGCTTGAACTCAGTGGAGCGGTTTAATCCCAAGACCAACACCTGGGAGGGAGTGGCCCCCATGAACATACGCAGGTTAGTTAGTCCGGAGCAAGGATTTGTTTTAGATCAAACAGGACAGGAAAGTCCAGGTCCAGTGGAAAAACTAGGATATATTTTAAAGCAGTTAAAGGTATAAAGAAAGACATGCCGTGAGGTCTACCCATTGTGCACACGGCCACAACTCCGTTTAAACTGGAGAGTAATACAAACGGTAAATATCAGCTTTGCAGAGATGCATGTTTGGCCTGGAAAACATCTCTCCATCGTTTTCACATTTTTTAGGATGAGAGTCATCAGAGCAGGTAAAGAAGCAGCCAGATGTAGTCCTGCTCCTTATGAAGTGTAGAGAGGAGATAGAATTTTACTCATTTCTCTTTGTTGGTTAAAAAAAAATTGTAACATAGATTTAACCTTTTAATTACTGGGGCACACATTAGCCAACTGATTCATGAGGACGACCTGGTTCCTCTGTTCCAGGTGCACAAGTGCAACTCACGTGATAGGCTCACATGCATTGGCCTCAAATGCAGTGAGCCTTAATGTTAAGTCCTGTTATTGTTAAGTCCTTTTATGGTGATAAATGGTGGATGGATTACACGAAGGATAAAATCTCCTTTGAAGATTTTAAAAACAACCCTGCAATACCCCTCCTGTGATTATTTTGCTTTGTGGGCAACCTATGTTCTGCAAGGCTTTGGATTTGGGGCATTTGGATATCTTCCTTGCTGCCTAAACCTTCTTACAGCATAAACATCAAATGACCTATTTTCCACATAAGTCTGCTCTTATTTCTTAGAAGACAAAACTTGTCTTGCAAGAGATTATCAAAGCAGGCGTGCACACACCCTCTCACAGCATTATATTCAAAAAGAATTGGCATCAGGGAGGGAGACTTAAAGACACATCAGCAGATTTTCTTGTTTCCCAGGTCTCCAGACATGCACACACAAAGACACTGTGACAATTACTATTTATAAGACATCCGATCTCTTGCCTACTCTTTGCCAGCAGCCTCGTCAGTACCACAGTGTCTGTCGCAGTACAAAACACATAATGAAAACTCACCAGTGTCTACAAATAATTTGTAACAATAAGTAAGAAGCACTTATGCATCTATTTTTCATTTCATAGTTGTGTAAATGACTTATGTTTGTATGACGTTTATCTAATCCTCTGGTTTTTAATTCTAACAAACATTAAAACAGCTATTGCGTGGTACCAGACTTTAGCTTTAGCCTACTACCTGTCTAGTCCCTGCTATCCTACCCACAGTAAGTGATGAAGCAGTCTCTCACAGAGACACTCAGAAAGACACGTTATAGTGTGTGAGTCACTATACTGTGGGGGTAGAGAAACCTGACAACAGTTGACTGTGCAGCAGCATGAATAATCCATGTCTTAATCAGCTGTGTGGTTGAGTGCTATTCTTGACTAGTTGCTGAGATACTCCGTTGTCGAATTTCAGTGTATATTGACCACTGTTGTAATACACTGTTCATCTGTGATGTTTTGTACTGAAACGTAGTGTTGGCATCGATAATGTTAATGCTGTGGGCTTGAATATTCTTAGTGTAATGCAAAGCTCATACTGCATCCAGTGTAATGGAACTGGTTTTGTGTGGCACAAAATTAAAGAGTAAGCTACAGAATGTGTAGAGATGATTGTTCTTTTTGTAATTGTAACACACCACATTGAATATATGTCTGTAGAATACACTGAGAATTGAGCATATTCTGAATCTCTTTCCAGGAGCACTCATGACCTGGTGGCTATGGATGGCTGGCTATATGCAGTGGGAGGTAACGATGGCAGCTCCAGTCTGAATTCCATTGAGAAATACAATCCACGAAGCAACAAGTGGGTCGCCGCCTCGTGCATGTTCACACGACGCAGCAGTGTGGGAGTGGCAGTGCTGGAGTTACTCAACTTCCCACCACCCTCCTCGCCCACCCTCTCGGTTTCCTCCACCAGCCTTTGACACGGGGTCACCGCTTGGCTGACCTCAGCCTCTGCTGCTACCGCCCAGACTGGTTCTGGGAAGAGACGCAACTGCTCAGTGTGAGAGCTGGAAGTGGAAAAGGACTGGAGTAGACAGGTAAAAGTATGGAGGGGGACGAGACAGGAGGTATGGGTGCGTTAATTCATTTACAGTACTATCAGTAATTAGTGGAAACATCGGTAAAGACCGGTCAACTGTTGTCTACCTTTTATTTTAAAATTTACGTTCAGTGTGCAGTGCCCTGTGATTTCAAAACATGTTCTACAATTAACTCTACAATGTCACAGGCACTTAACAAATGCCACATGTTTGGCTGAAAGATCCATCAATATTTATTTATTTACTTATTTTTGTCGGATTCAGACTGCAGCTCTTTACCAGGTTTGCCATTAATTGTGGACTGCACTGTATCTCATCTGAATGACTGAAACTCCTCTGTACAGCTCCGCCATACCAGCTCCCACTCTCTTGAAGAATACAAAGATATTCCTGGATAAACACGTGTAAACACTGACCAGTCTTTCCTCAGCTACACTTTTTTTCCCACCTCTGCAGTGTTCGACACACTCATCATGAAATGTGGTAGACACCTAATTCTGTCATGTGTAAAGTTAATGTTTTTGTTTTGTTGTCGTCTCTCTACAAGATTTTAATTTTGATGTCAGGCTTTTATTGCAATAATGTATAAAAAAAGAAACTGAATGATTTTACTTTTGGAATGTAGCTTTTCACTGGTTATACCATGCATGTGTACACGTTGGCATCAACTCCCAATTGGAGGATAAAATGTTGTAGTGCTGCTATGTCACACTAGGTGGCAGTAACAGGCAATATTATCAATCTTTCCCACACTGCAAGAGAGCATGGACACCAACAACAAGAAGAAAAGCTAGGCCCTCAGAACTGTAAGTGAGTTTGGATCCTTTTTTACAAAAACAGAGAATAAATATGTTGAACTATATGTATTTATAAAAAAATTATCAAATCTAATATATTCCGTTTTAAAATGTTTAGAGAAGGAAAAAGATCAGCCCTTATTTAAGAGTGTTTTTAATATATTTATTTAGGTGTGTGATGTGCATATCGTCAATGAAAATGACAAAAGAATGTCAAAGTGTGGAAGAGGCAATTGTTCAGTCCGTGTACGTTTGGAGTTTCTCCTGGTTAAGAGGACTTGTGTTTCGATATGCAGAATTTTATTTGCATTTCTTAATGTTCCTTTATTCTCTCAAGTATGTCACGTGATACTGTACCTTATGTCTGCTACATTTGTGCAAAAGGCTTTAGCTGCTTGCAAACCTACTGCACAGACAGAGTGAACATTTTGGTACTTTTAAACCACAAAACCACAGTCGTACCTGAAATGTGTTAAAACTGATAAAGGAAATTGGCATCTACTATCCTCTATTTCATTCATTTCACATTTTGATGCAATGTTTCATTTTAAGCATTAAAACAAATTAAATTGGTAATATTGGGAACATTAACCCAGTCTTGTGTTGTGCACCCTTTTGAGTTGATCGTTTTACCTGGACCATGCATTGTAATTACTTACTAATTATTTCTTCTACAAATTTCTCCTTTTTTACTCTTTTACTCTTGTGTGTGCTCAGTGTGGTGCACACAGTAACAACACAATGGCTGTATCACTGATTATAGGGTTGCAGAAACCTCAGATACTAACTGAAGACAATAGTCTACATAAGGTTTTACTATAATCCACTTAACACCAAAATGTTTGTGGCATAAGAAAACAATTTTTGATTTATTTAGTGATAAATTTGTTTCAATAAGGTACAAGGGTACCAACACTTTTAGCAGCCAGACAATGAACAACAATTAATCTACAGTATATTGCCTTTTTCTATACTTCACTATTGTTTTAAAAAGACATAGGGAGGGACGTGTTTGTTGGACACTTGCCAGCTTACAATGACATTTAAGAGCAGCACATACTCGTTTACATTCAGTTTACCAACACTCGACACAAACGAGTAATGTCGTTGACACTTGGTGCTGTCATATTTTCTTCCACATTATATCAAGTGTGGTGTCTTGCTATATTACCTTGTTGTTGAAGTGGATTGAAAACTTGAAAAAATATTTAATTAACTATAAAATATTGGCTGTAGAGCATGTGGTGAGAGATTTAAGAATGTCATCACTGAACTTGCATTGTCTAAAATATAAAAATCACTGAATCACTTTTGGACTCAGTACCTGGGTTCAGTTCATGTCCAGCACAGTGATACCATTCCAAACTTCTGAGAAGTTGCCTTTTTTCCTTATTTTGAAGGATTTTGTTGATCCAGTTCTGTTTATCTAAGCTACCTTACTTTTCATGTATGTGTTAGAGTGGACCCAGTAGAATAGGGGCTGTGTCTGTCTTATGAAGATTTTGTTATTCTCTAAAAATCAATGTGAGTCAGGGACCGGCTTTAGGAGACAGGTGTACAAAACCACATAATATTTTGGCCTCCATTCTGCTGATTAAACTGTAAATAGAAGGATTTCTCAAGTAATCTTAAATCCATTTGTGAAATTTCAACATAACTGTAGCGTTTTTAGTTTGTGTTTGATGTGGTAATAATTTTTATTTATGCTATGTTTGTTATTTATGAGAAACTTTAAAATATTGAATTTTGCACTATTGCGAAATGGAGCAATACTATATACTGTAAAAATGAAATAAAGATGTTCCCAGATGTGGTAACTGTGCTGATGAATTTGACTATACATATACACACGGGTTGGTACAAAATTGAAAACTGAATATCTGTATTTTTATTCCTGCGTCCGCAAATGCTGAAGGTGTCACACTATGCTCAGTATCTCAGTAAAGGTTGTGTTGCTAACAGTGATAGTTGCTAGGCTCACTATACACCAGTGCTTTCCAACATACTCCCGTTTCACAGTGATCTAAGCAGACAGCTGAACACTCTCACTTTACTCTTCTTGACCTCAGTCACATGGTATTCACACCTGTGGCTGTGTCTGCACATGCTCAAAACTACTTAGTCCCACTCTCCCAACACACAAACACAAGCCAATTACACACAAAACTAAATACAGATAGGTTTGACTGAAAATAATTACAGTTTATTATTACATTAATTACATTATATTCTGAGGACAACACGTGAAGCGTACTTAAGGCTTAGTTATATGAATCCCATGGCAATAAAAAACAAAATCTGAATCATTCTGATTCTGTCAGTTAGCTTGAACCTTTATTTATCTGAAAAAAGTACAAATAAATGATTTTCAGTGTCTTCACTTGTCTTCACTGAGAAACTTAATAGGATCCTGTGAATGTAGTTTAGAATAAAGAAAGAATAAAGAAAGTTAGAACAGATGGGGGCAGTCTTTGCAAGCAGAGTTGGGTTTGTGGCATACCTTAAGAAACAAATGTCAAGCAGTTCAAAATTAATATTTCTTCATGCAAGACTGCAAAAAAATTAGGCCATTTACCATCTCCACTACATAATAGAAAGATTCAGGGAAAGCTTAGTGCATAAAGGCCAAGGTTGGAAATAACTGTTCAGTGTATGTGACCCTCGAGCCCTTAGGTGGCATTGCAAGTAAAAGTGCTGTGATGGATATAATGTACGAACATAAAGAATACTTTGGAAACTGTTGTCACTAAACATAGTCTGCCATTGCATCGGGAAGTGCAAGCTGAAGCTCTCTTTTACAAAGAGGAAGCTATATGTCAATGCTGTGCAGAAACGCCTGAGCGTCAGTACTCTGGCCTTCATTGGAAATGTTCATTGTGGTCAGACAAGTGTCAACTTGATATTTGGTAAAACAGATGTCGGATTCTATATGCTAAAGACGAAAAAGACCATCCAGTTGTCAGCAAAAGGAGGTGGAAAAGCCAGAATCTATGATGATACAAGGATGCAACAATGCAATGGTACAATAAATGTCAATGTGAAAACACATCCTTGGTGTAAAAGTCTCCAAATACTTTGACTACAAATGTCACCTTTAGGCTTAAAAGGTTCTTATTTTTAACTTCTGACTTCATGAAGAGCAGCATAAATTCATGTTGATTTCAATAGACAACAGTTTTATAATTTTCTATCTAGTTAAAAACGCCGGCCTCTGGCAGAGATTCTGATGAACGATGGCTGTGAACAATAAAGCAGTGTATTTAAGTGTAGTTTGCTGTGATTTGGGAAGCTTCAGGTAGCTAATATTATTGGTCATTGTTACCATTGACATCCAACGTAATAAACATTAACCCCAGATGTTAATAGATCAGATGTTTTACTTTAGTGGAAGCTAGTAGGGAGTCAAAAAAACTAAATTTACAAGAAAAATAAAAACCGTTGATAGAAGACGAACTATCAACTTTTTACAGATTTAAAAATTTGAGAGTGTTATGTAAATTTGTTGCAAATGTATACATAGATTTAATTGGTGCATGGACTGGCGGGTTCATGTCTCTCTTGATTGCTAAAGTTGTGAGTCATCTCTTTTGCTTTGGGGATGCTAATGAGTTTACAATCTGTCTGGATGAATGCGCTCACTCTGGAGAAGCTGCTCTAGCTGATCCAGGAGGTCAATTGCCTTTCTATATCTTCTTAGCATTCCTTCCACTAGAGCCTCTCCTCTTCCCCCCAGTGTCAGCCTTTGCATGGCGCTTATCAGGCTATGAAGATGCTAGAATGACTGAAGTGTCAACTACACCACTGCAGCTACTGTGAGAGGCCAAACACATTTTCCTTCTACTTAAGATAAGAACAGGGCTGTAATGGAAAATCTGCCTACCCATTAAAACTATTTCTGACTGTACAGCTCGTGGGAACATCTTCAGAGAAGACATAATATGAAAGGAAATGTCTAACAATTAAAGAAGGACAGTAAATGTCAGTAAAATAGATACATTATTAGATAGGGAAACAAAGGAGTAGCAAAATGAAGTGGGCAAATAAAAGAAAAAAATGATGATTAAATAGGTTTTAATTATATTAATAAACTCATTAGTAGGAAACACAACTTAACAACTTAAAATATTTAACAAAACATTATTTAGTATTTAGTTTTGTCCTTGACGTATTTAATAACAATAAATGCCAAAGAGCAGAATTATAAAATGTGGTACATTAAATATTTAAAATGTCAGCATCACACATTAAAATCAAGAAAACTGCTCAGATTATTAGAGTACAAGAGTAACAATAGGTGCGCCATAAACAGCACTAACTGAAAAAACTGTATTTGCTTGACAATGCTAGAGAAAACTCATCTTAAAAATGTCACCTCAACACACAAAAAGGAACATTCGTTATTTTGTATTTTCCAAACTTTTTAAAATTTTTATATATTTACGCAATATGTCACATTTTAAATTGTGCAGTTATATTAAGCACGCCAAAATATATTTCTTCTGTGAAACATAATAAAAGCTC
Source organism: Ctenopoma multispine (assembly GCA_034779795.1). Taxonomy (NCBI): domain Eukaryota; kingdom Metazoa; phylum Chordata; class Actinopteri; order Anabantiformes; family Anabantidae; genus Ctenopoma; species Ctenopoma multispine. Next base: position 10,378,049 of record JAUYWH010000025.1, on the reverse strand, counting down.
TGTGATTCTGATATGATGTCTAATTGTTACATGCTGAAGCTTGATTTATGCTTTTGCATCACATCCATGCCGTAAACTAACATGCACCTCCCAAAAAATGTGACTACATGTCCACTTTCGTAGCCTACGGCATAGTTTTTGCATAGATTCAACACAAAAGAATAAAAAAAAGGTTAATTTGGGAGTAGTTTCTCAGCAGTTTTAAGATGCCAACAGTTGGCAAGAAAATCATAAACCTTGTCCTACATGCTGTCACAGCACATCCCTATGATTTGTCTTTCCACATAAGTGAAGGTTACAGATAATAGTAAATGATAAATTTCCACACTACACATCTATGTCGGTCTGCATACTTCTAAATAAAATGCTTCTCATTTCACTAGTTTACAATAATCACATACACTCACTATGTAACAAAAACATGCATCTGGTGGATTTAGAAACTAAAATATTTATATTAACTGGTCTTGTTTTCAAAGGAGAACTGGGGTCCAATTAAGATTCCTTTATAGTCATCCTGTGTGAGAACCTTGGCACTTCACATTCTCCGTTGCACACCTGATGCTGGGGGCCTCATATCCAGACTCCATTTTAGCAGCCTGAGGTGTGACTTTAACACCACTGCTATCACCCGCTGAGTCTGGATAAACACAAGCGAGTGACTTCCCAGAGAGAGCCGAGGTTAAACCCCACACACACGGAGGGAAAAAGACTATATAAAAAATGAAATGTAGGTGTCTTCATTTGAACACGTGGTATGTCTAATAAATTTAAAACATGTTTAAATTTGATCTCAAAGTTAAGTAAAATATATTAGTATAATTGCATATATTGTGTTCAGCAGATAAGGGTTCAAGAACACATACTACAGATTGAAAGATACCAAATAATAAAGTGATTATTTTTAATGGGAATCTATGTGGGTTTTTATTAGGAAGTGAGAATCCAACCAACGGAGTGGGAAGAAAGGAATGGGTTGTTAGTCTTTCTGGATAGAATGTTGCTTTTGGCAAAGGACCTGGTATTTCCCCTTCCTGTTAAGCAATGTGACACAAAACTGTATAGTACAGCCCCTTTCACAGGCTCTCTTTCTAATAATCTCAAAGCATCTGAATGTGTCAGCTTCACATCTAAATAAGCACCCAGGCCACTTTTCCATAGAAGTTTTGTCGGTCTTACTTAGAATTACTTCCAGCATGGCACAAGTCTGAACTGTACAATAAGTGATATACCCAGGATTATTACTCTATACTACTGCTTATGCATTAAATGCACAGGATCAACACCCAAAAACCTGTCATACTGTTGATGTCTGTCCATAAAGTGGCTTTAAGTCTTGTATTTTTTAATATGTATATTATGAGGTATTATTGATAGGCTGAAACAAATGTATTGTCCTATGTTGATGAAGTACAGACTCTTCATCATCAAGATTTTTACACAGGCTGGTCCTTGGTCAACATTTGTCCTCTAAAAAGAAAAACTGAAACTAAAACAATGGCAAATATCGTGGCTCTGTCACAGGTTTGTGTCTATACAAAGCCATAAAGAACATTAATGTAAAAGTGACCAATATCACCATTGCATTTTCTGAGAAATTAGAACACTTTTTATTTTACTATAACTTAGTTAGATTATTATTTATTAGTGTATAACTTCAACTTAACATTCAAATGCACCAAGGGGGGCCTGTGTGAAACGCTGTAGACGTTGTCTACTGTGTATATTGCTGTACTGACAATAAACCTCTATTGAATCTTGAATTTAACCGAGCGATAAAGACAGAAATGTTTTGTATCACGTGTCTTTGGTGCTAAAGAGTTTAAGGTTAAAGTCTTTGGCCACAGGAATATTCCTTAAAACAAGCTAGTTTGTAAAATCCACAATAAAGTTTCCAAATCCTTCTTAATCCTTCTTAAAGTAACTGAGTGAACCTCTATGGAGAAAACTATGAGGCTGCTGTATATACAGTCTCACTCCTGATCTCAGCACCTGAAGCTTGAAACTCCTTCAGACGAGTCACAGACGTCTTGGTGGCCTCCCTCACTAGTCCCCTTCTCACATGGTCACCTGTCATGCTGTAGTTTCCTAGTGCAGGGAATGGTGAAATTTCCAGGAAATAGTTTATCCTGGATTTTAACTGTAATCATGATTGAGACTGGATGATAGACCTTGTGTGAAACATCAAGTGAAACTGGACTGACCTCACAGTAGAAAATCCCTGGTTGTTTTTTCTACTTGGTTGTCTTCCTCGTATTTAAGGGAGGTGAGTCACTATGCTGGCTGCATGTATAATCAAGTTTATGTTCTTTTCCATGATGATCCACATCAAGATCAGAAAGGTACCTTAGTGTAAATGTAAATGATTACACCACCATCTGAGTTCACAGGTAATCGGATAGGCAACTCGGGAATAAAAGCAATTACTTCTAACAGATTCAAATTAAACAGTTACTATAAAAATATTGACTCAGATGTTCCATTTAATAAGAAGTCACATATTAATGGTCAGCTATGAGGTAAAAGTGAATACGCTACGTACATTATTACTACATGTTATTACTACAACTGTGTTTGTAACAAAAGCATTTCATCCGGTGCCACATTTTTTCACCCATGACTAAAACAAAGAGCATGAATAAGTTTTCCCACGGGCATAAATTCTCTTTGCATTTAGTAACAACTATTTTTACCGAAAAAACTCAGAATCCATGATATTAGATGCTTCATTTTCTCTCACCATAAATGTAAACATTACCAGTACTAGTTCTGTTAATCTGTATTTCTGCTTTAGCCAAAGGAAACTCTTCCAGGTTCAGTAACTGCTATATAAACAAGTAAATAAAAATGTATTGAGAAGTAACGATAAGTTAAATGGTATGTTGATACTCTCGGCCAAGCTAATTATCTAGTATTGAAATAATTATTTAGTGTACACGTGGCCTTTTTTAAACATTGGTTATTATGTATGGCATGATCTAAGGCAACATTTACTCAAGGAAGAATACTTTACTAACGATGGTAGATTTTCATTATATTAAAATAAATTTTCATTATATTAAAATAAATTGGGACTGATTTTATGTGTGTGCACTGTGTGTTTTTGGTGGCTCTGCATTCGATCTAACATGCCACTACTTGTTGGAGGGTAAGCATTTCATGTGTTGCTTACCACATTACTATAACAATTCTGCACAGCAAAGAGCAGACCTCCCCTCAGAACCAGTAATGTCAATTAAATTGACCATTTAATTTAGCGAAATCCAGACACATTTTTCTTCACTTTATCTACAGGTGTGACACAAGACATTTTCTTTTATCTGCTTTATCTCTCGTCTTTCACCCACCAAGGTAATTTAAATTCAGCTAACACCACATGTAGTCAAATCAATAGCCTTTTCCTCATTGACTGATGTAATTACTTGACCCTGTCATGAGCTCTGGGGCTCATAAAATAAAGTTTTAAATAACAATGATGAACAACTCTATCTTGGAGGCAGCTCTGCAGTTGGTTTTTAACAAGCTGATGACAGTTGCTGCCTCAGGTGCATCTGTTTTAACAATCCGGTTGAACAGGTTGGTACTAACTGACAGAGAGCAGCACACATTTCATTTATGACTAGAGCACAGCAGCTCACCACAGACAATGACCAATTACTGAGCAAACACAATGACACAATGAGCAAACAGATGATCATGAGTGTTTGACTCCTCTGTCTGATTGATAACATGGAGGAGTCACTACTTTATTTAAGTCTATTTATGGAGAACAACACTGGAAAATTATGAATGTTGCAACAGAAAACATGTTATTAACTTAAAAGGCTTAATGGAAAAGTACAAATGTTCATTTGACACTATGAAGGTTTGAATTCCAAAAAGTGAAAGATATGTCACAGAGGCATTAAGGCAGAACAGGACTCAACAAATGTGATACTTCCCCCTCCTCAGTTTACATGTAACATTGATGTTTTGTCTAATTTTAACATCTACAGCATATTCAAATTTCTAGAACAAAAACCCTTTATTTTCTAAATTAGTTATATGAAACTTGCCAAATGCTTAAGTCTCAAAATTACACTTATGTGTTTAAAGTATGTGAAGCAATAATAAATAGATTTCTCAAGTCTGCAAACACGTTTCATGCCTGGGCATGTCAGTAGAGGCTCCTTTTGAGTGACACACACCATGCAGTGTGTTTAGTGACCACTCATTACAGTGGTGACCCAACAATAAGGCCCATTTGGCCCCCTTGAAGGTGTGAAATGGCACACGTCTTCTTGAACGTCCCGTCTTTGTTGTGGGGATTGATTTAACAGACAGCAGCAACTCATAGGAGGTGTGAGTCCTACTGCAGCACACACACACACACACACAGAGCCTAGGGCACAGCCCCAAACTCCACCCCTTTTACGCAGGCACACTCTCACCGGTGTGACTATACAACTCTCAGCCTGCCCACTTCTCTCTCAGTTCAAGTCTGACTTCATCAGTGAGCACACTCCACTCTTGGATTACACTCACCCATCACAGTAGGAATACTACAGTTTGTCTAGACAGCAGCGCAAAACCCCACAGAGCTCAGCAGCATGGGGAGTAGTATGTCATGTGTCCCCCAACACGATTTACGATTCTCCAGCAAGAGTTTCATACGCAGAAACAGGTAAGCAACTATTCAACTTCTTCAGGTGTTCTTACTGTACTTGTGTCTGTGTGTCTGCACTACAGAGAGCACATGTCTGGCTGCTTATTATTTTAGACTCTGCATTTCAGGTGGAAGGAATCACTGGTATTTCTCAGTGTTCAAGAGGTGGGGTTAAACAGAGGTTGTGAATTTTGCGAGGCTGGGGTCAGGATCATATTGTAATACAGGATAGTCCGGGAGTCGTGCCTGACTGGTGCCTGTCTGGCCAACGGTGTCAATGATCCAGTTACCATTTGCCTCCTCTTTGCATTTCTGTGAAGATGATCTGCCAGCTGTCAGTGAATCTGGTTTCCCTCCAAAATCAGGACCTGACCCCCAGTCATTATTGTGATCGCATGCGGTCAATTACAGTTATTTAATGATTACATCTGGTTTATGATTCATGATATATTAGTTAATAGCTTGTACTGATCCGACATGGAGGCTTTGAAGTTGACTACAGGAAATGACTGACACTAAACTGTTATACTTATTTTCCTGTGTGGGTTTCTTTAACCCTTTAACATTATTTGCCATTTGCTATACTTGCCCACTGTGCTAGCCCACCACATCTGATTCTAATTTGCCTTTGCTGCAGTACAGGGGGATGATTCAGGCACTGGTTTTGTCAAACATGCCATGTAGCTTTAATCTTTCAAATAAAAATAGAGGCAGGGCGAACCTTATAAAACAACTTTCAAAAACCCAACGGCTCTGACTTGTACACTGATACACCTTCCAAGCTGGATCAATGGTTACATGAACAATACTTTCAGTGTTCCTCTTTCTTGTGTATTCTACTAACCCTTTGTGTCAGTAAATCAGGTGAGGCTCAGGTATTCCCAACAGAGTAGAGGAGTGACCGGTGCTGCAGTTACTTGAAAAATGTTGGGTGTGCGAATCCATTGCCTGTATATGATGCACATTAACGTTTCACTCTGAAACTGCAGATAGCATCAGTGTGTAGGATTTGCACATTTTCTCTCTATTCATAAGATTTAAATAGCATTGTGGTCTGGAACAGCATCATTCACTAGACACACATCAGTGACTGGTGCTGGACATGGATTTCCTGATTAGACAGACCTTGATTCCCACCATGCTAACAAAAGCCTGCGTTGTTGAACTGAGGACACAGGCACACATATGCACAGATAAGCACCACAAGATGAGATTGTTAAAGCAATCCCCAAGTGTTATCTTTGCAGTGAGGGAGCTTCCTCGTAAAGATGTGACATTAATGGTAATAGATGAGGGTCATGCAAAACAAAGAGGGACATTGAATTCTGATTTTCCTATGCATACCCTTGCTGTAAGAAACACAAGACCTGATTGTTCTTATAATTTAAATAGCTGGCATTGATGGAATAATGACAAAGGAAGGAGCTCTGGTCAATTTATGACATGAGAAACAAACCATGATACATTTGCTGTTAAAGTTCAACACTATCAGTGGGTCAAGGCCCAGTTCTCATCTTGATTATAATTGAAAAAAGGGCAACAGGAAGGAACAGAAAATATGATCCTGGATTTTAATTGCAAAACCATCAGAGTAAAGATTGTTGTATTAAGGTCAGCTCTACAAATGACAACACCTATAAACAGGAGATGATCCTTGTTTATACTGCACTTGTGATGTTAAAAGCAAACATGCAAGTGATGGCAAACGTTGAAGAGTGAGTGGTAACCGTGGCTTTCCTTATTTTTGAGCAGCAGTCGCCTATTTCGCAAGAAGAATCCTCAAGAGGGACAGGAGAAGTCCAACAGCATTATCAATATACTGTGCACTGTTACCCCCAGGAAGGTAAGAAACTCTGACAGCTTGTAGAAGGTGATGATAACATAACACTAATTTGCATACCAAACATAACAGCTCTCTCTGACTGACTGGTTTATTCATGTCATTTCTAAACTTCACTACCGTTATGACTGGTTGCAGGAAATGTCCCCCAAGGATCTGCAGTCAATAGAGAACATAAAATGGGATCCTCCGTTTCCTTATGATCCAGCCAGTGGCTGGAAAAAAAGCAGCATCAATGTGAAGAATTACGGACGAATGATTCACAGCTCTAAAGTTCGTTTCCGTTTCCTCCATTGTCAGGTGAGTGGAACACAATAACTTTTTTTAATGTCTCTATGTCGAAACATCAGGAAAGCAAATGCAAAATAAAACAAAACTAATGCTGCACAATCCCCTTTGTGGTTAATGAGGTCTTAAACAAGAACCAAGCCTACAATGACACATCGTGCCAACCATCCAAGACCATCCAAAAAAAAAAAAAACTTTATATGAAGTAACAAGAAGTTGTTCTGCAGCTGGCCACCAAACACACTGAAACTCACTGTTGGCATTGAGTGGTGGTTGGCTGTAAATAATTCAATCAGTTTTCCATAAAGCAGACCGCAGCCTGTGTTTGGACATGCTTGCTTCTGCTGTGGTTGTGAAACATCTCACAGAGAAAACCTCAGGGTAGAGAGTGTTCCTCTGATCCCAATGACTGATAGAGGACATGCCGGCTCCTCGCCGTGGGAACTGCAATTTGTCAGAGCCGTGACACAACAGCTCTGACAAAAAGTAGAAAGAAAAGATTGATTGAAGGAATAGCGTCACGATGACAAAAGAACACACTGTATATTATGAAGACAATACCGCAAAGGAAACATGTGTTGTGTAAGTGTTGACAAAAAAAATCATATATGAACAGGATTGCAAAAATAATTTTTTTGTGGTTGCTGACTGAATTCCTTTCTGAGAATCCTTGTCCAACATCAGGACATCAGAACATTTCCTGTAGGTGCTACATGAATCAGCAGATGATACGAGAACAAGATGTTTCAAGATGAAATACAGAATCGGTTGTCATCCTTGGCAAAGACCTAAAGAGCAATTAATCTTAGGAATTGGTGGTGAAACTTATTAGGCTGTAACACATGACTCATTTATCATCTGAGACCAACATCAGATGATCGTGTGCGTGCACAGTTTCATCTCATCAACACCAAACCTGCTGATTTTAGAGAGAGTTTTATAATTAAATGTGATATTCTGTGATATCAGCTGCTTTTTCTGTCTGAATGAAATTACTTCCTATACATACTGTATGTGAAACTTTACTTGAGTTTTCTTCTCACATGTTCATCATCTGATATATTAACTATTTCACCCTTTGACCTTATTGTATCTGCAGGATGTACATGACTGTTACCTGGATCTCTTCCAGACACACCTTCATTTTGTGTCCAATAACACAACAGGACTGACATACCAAGTGAGTTCACATCTGTCCCTTCAAATTAGTCATGGTGTAGTTTTGAAACTGCATGGGTACCCTGTCAACCAGCAGTGTTAGTAAACAGAAAGATGGATTATGGTTCTTTGTCTGTCTAATAAAGCATGAGCAGTCATTAATCATTATTTAATGTCTAGAGAAAGCTCATCTTCATGTCATAAAGAGACAGGTAAGCATCTGTGTATAGTATTAGTCACATTATAGATGACGACGTGACGGAAAGTAGGCTTGAATACATCATCGCTCTACAATTCTTTGTTAAACAGTTGGCTCAAATAGAGCGAAACAGCACAAGAAATGTCACAGAGAATGCTTTCAGTAAGTGAATGAGAGAATGTTTTTGTCTAAAGAAGCCTGATTGAACTTTCCATTGTTTTGTGTGCAGGGAACTCTTCCACTGAAAGAAATCACCATCTGCAACCTGCAACAGAACTGCAACCACAGCCAACCCCAGGAATTCGCCTTTCAAATAAACGGTAAGGTTGACATAGAAAAGACACAAGCAGTTGTTGGCGCTGAGCCCTGGAATGTCATAATCATCTGTTGGGAATTTTATTGGTTGTGTTCAGTTTAGCTCATCAATCACTCATCGTGGAATCAGGCAATCCAGCAGGATGTTGACTTCAAACTACAAAAATAAAAGGCTGAACTAGAGTCTTGGTCTTGGTACATACATATCTGGTGGTGGTCTACTATGTTTGTCCCTCTCATCAGTTATGGATCAAAGTAAAAATGCTCCTTGCTTAAAAAACATCAAGAAACCACACGCTATTTCCTATGCTGTCACATTCCAGTAATTCAAAGGTGCCGCGACCCTCTTCACCTCCACTCAACCCCAAGACTAACTAGAGCTGGGCCCCTTTCACCCTTGGTCAGAGGGCCAAATCAGCCTTCAAGGCCCCGCTTGTTAGAGAACAGGTGCACTTCAGTCAGCCCAGCTGTCGCACAGAAAAGCCCGGTTACTGCTTTAAGCCTAGTCACTACATATAATCTATGGCACTTTCCAAAAACCACTTACGTTAATGTCTGACTAAAATGCCATCTAGCTTTTAAACTGTGAGTGGACAACATAATATGAAACTTAACATTATTAAGAAAAAGGAATCAATCAGTTAACGTAACATCACTCCCTGGCATGACGGGTGTAAGGTGGTGTCTGCGTTTATGCTTTGTTATCATTATCTTATTGAAATGTGAAACTTCTCTACTGTCACAATATTGACACTTGTTATTCGACTTCGCATTTCCCAGGATAAAGCTTGTTATTTTGTGCTAGGGCATTTCAGCTCTTTCCATTGTGCAGTGAGAACTTTTATTTACTTTGCGGGAGGCATCAATTACAGGAAGCATGATGAAAATCTGAGTCAGGTGAGAAATCTCATAGTGATTTCCCTTTGTGAGCCCTGTTCCTTCCACTCGCTGTGCTGAAAATATGAATAACCTTTTGTGTAAATTGATGCTCAGAGGGTGACGAAGCAAACAGCACAAAACGCTCTGTAAACATTCCCGAAAGTTTTCAGATGGTTAGAGTTTATGTGGCCGTGAAAGTTAAATAACAACAGATGATTACTTTTAGTAGCAGTTAGTGACGGCTGAAAAATGACAGTATGACTAAGTCTGAGTGAGAAAAAGTCTGAGTGCGTGCTTCTCTCACCCTGCTTGAACTGTGGTAGAAAAATAACTTTTCAAGGGAGTGCTATGGTCAAGGTCTACAATTAAGAGTTGGACTGAAGAGAAAGTAAACTATTGAGTCCAGAGTAGCTGCTTATTAAAGAGCAGTCATTGGGCCATGGTTTCAGACGATTACAGTACAAACCCATGGGGCTGGAATCTGTGTTGGTTATCTCTGGTATGTGTGGGACTGACTGATAGATAGAGGGAGATTCCAGCTCTTTTCATCCCAGGTCCTGCTCATTCCTCCTGAGAAAACAGTATGTGGGAGAGAGCGTCTGCTGTGATTAGATTAAATTAGATTAAATGCCAAATGAAGAAATTCAAGGGGGGTCTTCTACAGTATGTATTACATGTCATGAATGTGTGTTAACATTTATTGTACTTATTGCATCATTTTTTCTAAAAAGGACTCAGCAGAGTGTGAATATTATTAATAATTCACTACTATGGTGGAAATCTTTTTGAAAGAAGCCTGGGTGGCACTTTCCCTTTATGACCTTGTGTCCTTTGCACCCTGCAGGTGTTAGCCTTAACCCAATCATTGTGTACTGTGCCAACCAAGAAGAAATGGATCTGTGGTTTGGCCTGCTCAAAGAAAACATTGAAGCTAATGGAGGCACAGCGATAGCACCTGGAAACTACACAAGAGTGAAAGTAAGTTCACCAACACTTGATGCCATCCTACTCCAGAGAACCCAATGTTAAATATTTCAAGCTGCAAAGGAACAGGCTCTTGTGCAGAAACAATGATTAACATCCTGTCTTTGCAAGTTGAAATGAGCTTGTGCGTGGTCTTCTTTTAATCCACGTGGTAGATCAGCCTAGAAAATACTTTGGCTTCAACTGCTTCTGATTAAACAGGATGTGTGTGAGCATGTGGATTTGGTGAGTCAAGTAGGTCACTGCTGGCTCTCCCTGAGGTCTGGATACTAGGGATTGGCTTTGACCACATCACTTCCTACATTATACTAACCCTCACATCTGCACTGGGTTAAAGTGCTGACTCCACACCTACAGGTGGGGAAATGGCTGAAACACATGAACCTACATGTGTCATGACAGAAGAATATAAAAGAACTTATGAGGCTTCAGCTTGAATATGAGAAAAAGGCTGAGCTCTGTTCGTATTGTTGTTGATGTTTCTTTCTGAACTCTGCTAAAGCAGGATAAGGCTCCCGACGGCAGAGAGGAGCTGAGGAACTCGATTAACAGAGAGCCCATCTATGAGTGGGAAGGCTCTCAGCGGGACAGCCTGGGCCCCATCGCCTATGTAACTAAAGTCCGACTCCAGCACCTGCCCTGTCAGGTACGACAACACCCTTCATGAAGAGTGATTATGATTTGTCTTTGGAGTAAAAACACACCATCTCTACTCTTACAAATTTATTGAAATGAGCAGTGTAGCAGACTGCAGCCTATGATACATACATGTTTCTCTTTCTCTGGGAAGTTTTCACAAGATGAAAATAAAGCAGGATAACATCAGCACCAAAAATTCAAGTGAGTCACATAATTTTAGAATTGTGCAACACATTACCTCAACACGACATAAGAGAAACAGGTGGAGTCGATATGCTGGCAAATGGCACGCACAACTATGTTTTTTCCCCTAAAAATGTCAGACACCTGCAACCAGGTGATGAAAAATATACAACTTCTTGCTTACCAAATCAGGCATAAGCACAAATAAATAATGCTGATTCGGCTTCACATAGAGCCCAGCAAAATCACGTGTCATGACACAGCTTGTATGGATATCTGCAATTAATTCCCTGTGGGAAATAGCGGTAGCCCTTTTGAAGTGTGTGAGATTTAGGGCCTGGGTGTGTGAGAGGCATTTGCCCGGCTCACGCAGTGACTCGACTCACCTCACAGCTGGAATGTCAGCTGTCTGTCCAGACACACCCTCTGAGCCGGAGAGGAAACATAAACTTTCATACTGCCGCACCTTTAAATGCCCCTCTAACTGGTTTGACTGAAGATCTTACTGGCATTTAAACTGTTCCTCTCAACGGAGTATTAAAGGATAATACTGGTGTTGTCTGATGTTTGTATCAGGTCCCACGATGCCTCTGTGCTTTGTATTATTCATAGTCTTTTCTTTGCAAAGGCAAATAGCTGGATTATTGAGGCGTATTTTTCATACCTTCAGAAGAAAGCATTTGGTGCCATTCCTTAATTTGGTTCCATTTTGGAGAGAGATATAGATATATGACAGTTAAAATGAAGCTTTAGCTTGTTGTTTAGTTTGTGTAGTTTCTCTTTGAGTGCTCTTATTGTGCCAAATCCCTGAAATTCCATGTTCATCATTCCCTTCATATTTAGGACAGGAGGTTTAACGAGGACAATCTAAACATAACACAGGCAGGGGTTAACTGGTATTGCATATCATATTTTAATGTTACTATAACACTCATTTACTCACTACAACCCGCAGGAACAGAGTGACAGACTACTGGTGATGTACTCGTCAACACTGATCATCCTATCAGAGGAGAATGATGGGCTCTTTTATAAGGTACCAGTGACATCATTGATTTTTTACTCTGTATTTACTCACATTGTGAGCTTCATGCATGCAGTTTTCCATTGTTTCCATATGTATTTTCATTATCATTATGATTACAGGGCAAACTTCCACTCAACATGATTACTGTGACCACACCCTGCCAAGACGTCAAACCCAACACCTTTATGATTGAAGGTAAATACACTGAATCAGAGAGCTGCTCGGCTACACACTGGTATCAAAATAGATATGTTAAAGGAATTTTAATGTGTACATTCTTATGCATGTTTATGCTAAATGGTCCTTTCCATAAGTCTGCTAGCGTCACAGAGTGTAACCCTCCATGAATGAGCTGGTTTTATCCCCAGTGAATGACAAACTGACTAAAGCACATTCCAGTTAGTGACCGGACCGAATGACAGGCTTTGTCCACCCCCTCCTTTCTTCTCAGGGAAGTTGATCAACCCCATAGTGGTGTCGTGTCTGGATAGGAGTGAGTTCTGTGAATGGATCCAACATTTCAAAGCAGCTGACGTGCCCGTTGTCAGCCCCCCGCCCCCTGTGTATGACATCATCTACACCCCGACGTACAGAGAGGTGAGACTCACCCTCCTTTCTTTCATGAGCAAGAAAAACAATTACACTGATCACAGCTGCTGATGAGCCACAGCTAGTCAGCTATACCTGATTTGTGAACCTGTGGGTGGAGTAAATTTAAGTATCAGGAAAAGGAGACAGATAACACAGCCATGCCTCTTTTGTAAATTAACACCCAGCATGACAAGAACTGATTTATTACTTCTACAACTACTACTGCTATTACATGTATAAGATATTACAGAAATCTTATAAAGGCAAAAATACTGCTCATTTTAATTCTTAACATAATTTAGTTTCTTATTTTCTCTAGTCTCCACAGTTTGACAGGTGGAGTGAAAACAGCCAGGGTCAAACTGAGTCCCTGAAGTTCAGTCAGTCACAGAGTGGACGTGGGTCCTACAACCTTCAGTTACCCATCCACGAAAACAACCCTCTCTCTCCAGGATACACTGAACCCCTCTGTGTAAGTCAGTAGTGGACTGCACCTCAGTGATTCTAGAAGCAGACATACCAACACAACACATCACAACATACAAATGTGGTAGGAGTAATGGCTACAAAGGTGTGTTTGTTTTGGTGGAGTTGAGCAGCAACAATTTTCTTTTGCAAACTTAATTACAAGTGAGAGTCTGGAGACCAAGCTGCTTCTGTAACAGCTACAAAGGCTCAGGTGAAAATCATAGCATTGTCAACAACTCCTTAAAAAGCTGATTCAGCAGTGAATAGTTTGGTTGTTGAGACTTCAGAGTCTTTGAGAAGTACTGAAGCATTCTGCATTAACAGGACTCCCCCAGGACAGGAGCTCTGTAGGTCGAGTGCCCATCCAATTAGCCTAAAGTAGAAGGGGCTCCATGCCCAGAAGGCTTGTTGTTGTGCTGCTGCTGAGCTGAACCACTACTCTTCCAATTAAACTGATGGAGATCTTTTTCTCTCACACACTAAAAACACAAAATAATTCAAGATGCTCCATGCTGGAGACAGTTGCCTAACCAGGACTTAAAATGCCTGATGCCACTCTGGCTGACTTTTGTTTTGTTTGTTTTCCCTACAGTACAGTTCCAGCCGTCCCTCCTCGACTGAGACTGCCCGCTTGGGTAGTAGAACCAACAGTGTGTCTTCTCACACAAGGCCTGAACGTGACCTACAACCTTTGTCACTGCGCTACTCTTCCCCCCAGTGCAGCTCCTACCTGCAGCCTGCAGAGAGCTCAGCGGTGTCTCAGGTCTACAGCACACCCTACTCTGCTCTGCATCATTGCAGCCCACAGCGGCTGGAGAAAGCCCCGCTTGTCAAGGTAATTCAGTCTGGCGTCTAACTTGTTAACCAAATATTCCCTGTGAGACTGCTGACTTATTTTACACGTCATGCGCACAGTAACTAAAATAGATACACCAGGCGTTTGGATGAGAGATTCATGATGTATACAGAGCTAACAAATAGGATAATAGTGGCATTTATAGATAGTCAAGGTTGAAAGATCAATCCATTTGATAGTGCAAGGAATTAAATATCTTTTATAGTTCATAAACAAAACCTAAGCCAGCAACCAGAAAGCATCTGTTACACTGGATGAAGGGGTGCCCCTACACTACGGCAGTGCAGCTTTTGAACACTACACTGAGAGCTGTTTGCAACAGACTGTTGTCACACCCGCACTGATGAAGATCATGACTGGTATTAGTCCTTGGTAATCTGATCCTAAACCCCCGAAACCAAGTGCAGCTTATGTGATTGCCTTATGTGAACCTGAAGTGCGTGGGAGAGAAAGACAGACAGAGCGATAGAGACAAGAGATGGTAGATAAGCTGGGAAACAAATCTTCTCTCTTTCTTTTGTGTTTAAAACTAATTCTCAGATCTGTTTGAATCTTTTGTGATCAGTCTAACAGCTGGAGCACACCTCAGACATTTGGGAACTACTCCCTAAATACTCCCCAGCGGCACTCGGACATGTGCGCCCCCCGTCAGCCCTTGTCGCCCTTGTATGATGAGCCCTGCAGCCCCGAAATCTACTCTCTGGATGAGGCCAGGCCGGTGGTAAGTGGGTCAATGATACTGGATCCATAGTTTCAACTTACACCTGGGTAACCTTACTGATATCAATCAGTACACACACACACATACACACACACACACACACACACACACACACACACACACACACACACACACACACAGGCTGAGTGAAAAAAATAAGTCAGATCAGGTTTATGTATAAAGATCTACTCAAAAGATAACTTTATTTGACTGTTAAAATGAACTGTTTTACTGTTCATGAGGCCAACGATCTATTACGATCTAATACTATCAGTATTATGCATATTAGTACTGTAAAATGATCTTTAGTGTCAAGCAATAAGCTTATCGCCGCTAAACTCTGACACATATCCATCTGTTCTTTAGCTGCAGAGCTGGCAAGAGCCAATTCAGCAGCACCACCACCATCACCAGCAGGATCATCATTTCCTACCCTCCTCCTTTGAGCTCCGCGCCCCCCCAATGGGCAGGCGCTGCAGGAGAAGCCTGGTTTTGACCAACTCCCAAGGACAGGCTATGGACCTGGAGATGGACACACCTCAAAGCCAAGAAGAACAGAGAGCAGAAGCTGTGTCAAGGCTAAAGTTGCTGCCTGCACCCTGCCAAGTGCAAGAGCAGGTGAGAAATATGGAAATACTCATCTCCCACAGCGCTTCTGTTTCTGGAATGCTGCGGTACATCCTCCCATCAGTGATACACAGTTTGGTAGCTGAGAAAGCTTACATATTTGTCCTGCAGGTGAAATTTGAACAGGTGCCACAGATGTAGATGCTTCTTGTAATGTTTGTTTGTTATATCATGAGAAGTAACTCGTTTTCACATCTGCTGACAGATACTCCTCCCGTCGAGCTCTGCGAGGAACATCTCTCAGATGTCCTACAGTTACTCATCAGGTAAGAATTTAAAGCATGGAGTCACACATCTGATAAAATATGCTTATGTATGGTAGAGTTCAAGTATGGTCAACAACAGTTTATAAAAATAATTTTTAATTGCAGCAAAATTTCATCTTATCAAACAACACCTACCAAAAACTGTGTTTATTCTCGTGGCATGGCTACATAAACTCTATATTTGTAATGAGAAACGATGAGTACTCTTTCAAATCAAAGCTTTGACATTGTGGGATCATATTCCCTCACAAGTGATCACTGCCCGCCACCAAGGACAACGAACATTGCTCACACTCCATTAGACTTTAAACACTGAGGGCACTTTGGTTTGATTGAACTCTTGGGTCTGTCAGCAGGCAGACAGACTGTCAAAGGCTACAGAGTTGAAAGTGCAGGAAACGTGCAAATGTGCCAATGAAATGGAGCTTAGTGCAGCTCTAAAGGGCATATGTGCAGATGTCACATGTGGGGGAAGCCCAGTGTAAGAGAAAACTGTTCCACAGACTTGATTTACTCCTGAACCATGATTGACAGAACAACTGGGCGCCACACATACATACAAGATCACTTATCACATATGAAAACAAGACTAGAAATTACCTGGTGGCAGCAGATTCATTCTTGAACATATTACACCTGTCATTCACCAGTCTGTATGCTACTGTTAGGAAAAACACCAATAATTAACGAAGGTAGTATAGCTGTGACATGTTACACTACCAGTTTAACGGTAAGGTTATATGTACAGACAAGGCCAATCGCACCATAAGTATTTAGGGACTGTGTCAAAGTTTATTCAATCAGACTGAGGGTTTGTCATTCATTGTTTAAAACTAAAAGCCTGGGAATCTTCTGTCACTGCTGTAGATCATCATTCCTACCTCGAACCCACAGAACCAGATGACCAGGAAATTGACTATGACAACATTTGGGAGTATGACTGCGATACTGGAATGATTCAGCCAACGTCTGGAATTTCGACACACTGGACGGGATTAGACTTTGGGGCCAGAGGCCTTGGTGCCATGGCAACCCAGCAGAGATGGTCATAAAACAAAACAATAGCTCGGCACTTGTCTGGACGTGTGCAAACAACAGATCTCTATCAGAGGGATAATAAAAGCCAACCACCCCAGCCTGTGCTGCTCCTGCTACGTACAGTATGAACAAACAATTCCCACAAACTGTGCGGTTAGATGTTGGACAGTGAAGCAGCAGAGCGACGAGTGCAGGTGCAAAGACGAACAGACAAAAGCAACATTATGAAAGCGTTAACAGAAGGACTCCAACCATCTGATATGTAGCATTAAAGAGAGACGTCAACAGACTGTACATACTGCACAGCTTTAATTTTATTTTTTAAATTGTTTCACATAATTGCACTAAACCTTTCATATGTAGTGCAAGATCTGCAGTTTTTAATATATATGTTTTCTAACATGCTGTCCAATTTATAGTTTCTTTTGGGTTTCTACTAAAAGCTACACAACGCATTCCACCAGGACCTGTTAAAGTGCAAAAAAATGTATATTTTTGTAAATGTTGTACATTTGTTATTTTATAATGCTACATTGTCAAGTCAAAGAAAAGTGGCTGTTACTGGCTGCCTTTAAAGGTGCTAATATTACTTTCCCTATGGCAGAGTACTGATACATGAGTGGCTTTCTTTTTGTCATTATTGTTTGAGGTGTTTATTAATATTTGCAAATAAAACTGGAAAATCAATCAAGTTTATCTCTGTTATTCTAAATATTTAAGATTTAAAACACTTTATTAATCCCAGAGGAAAATTATTTTGGCATGTTACAGCAGCTCTCCGTTCAAACAGAAAGAAAGAAAGAAAGAAAGAAAGAAAGAAAGAAAGAAAGAAAGAAAGAAAGAAAGAAAGAAAGAAA
>JAUYWH010000025.1:10313584-10360368 GCA_034779795.1 Ctenopoma multispine | reverse complement strand
GAAAGAAAGAAAGAAAGAAAGAAAGAAAGAAAGAAAGAAAGAAAGAAAGAAAGAAAGAAAGAAAGAAAGAACCAGAAAAGATTAACACCAAGACAAATACGAAATATTCAATTTACATAATGACAATAGGTAATACAAATTTAAAAAATGAATGAAAAATATGTAATTTCCGGACATAATTAGTCTTATGTGTAATGTGGGGGGTTCTCTGATTATAAATATGTTGTTTTAAAGCCAAGTACCGAGAAATGTAGGTAAAAAAGCAAAGTGACTGTTGAGATTATATTTCGACATCAAACATTAATGAGATAAACAACAACAAACATGTTGTGAATCACCCTGCAGCTTATTGGGTTGTGCTGAACAGCAGGAAACTTTATCCTTTATGCTTCAACTTTGCCATCTGCTGGAGAAAAATATATATGATTCCTGAAAAAGGATTTCATCTGAATACTGAACAATGTTGAATACATATTTTCATTTGTTATGTTAATATCTTGAGCTAACGATATAATTATATAGAATTTCTCAGAGAAATAATCAGTAAATTACTAGAAAATTGTAACTCATGCAGCTGTGACACTGAGTTCAGGTTCTTAAATTAGTGTATGTCGCCATCTAGTGTTGGAAGTGTTTGAACCTCAAAACAAAAGACACAGTAGACAGTTCATCAATGGTTTTTACTGCAGTTGAACTGAAAGAAACATTTTACAGAGTGCCACAAAATACTGTACAGTTATCTATAAATTATCACAAAAATAAAATAACCATCATAAAATATATTCTTGATACTGGCACAGAATACAGTCCCCTAAATGAATCATAATTTATGTAAGAGTGTTTAAATCTATTTATCACAAGATCACAATATCTCTGTACAGTTCTGAGTAAGCATGCTTCTAATCTTCCTTCAGTACGGTGTTCTGAAATCTTATATACAAATGTCTAAAACATATCTAAAGCCTTCCTTTCAATAAATATATATGTTTTATTGTCTTGCCTTTGGTCATTTTATATTTCACATGAACCATTAAATATCAAAATGGAAGCCAAAGAAGAAAAAATATTATTAAACAATTTGTTAACTTAAACCTTTCTTCAATTTCCATTTTACAAAAACAATGAATTAAGCAAGTATAGTGCAAATATGTTGTGCAAACATGTAACAGCACATCTGTCATTTTCCTCAAAGGGCTTGCAGTGGCTCATATCAGGCATTCATGGAAATATTAATCATTCCCGTCAGGCTGTCTTGAGAGCAAGTCACATCAAGAATCAGATGTGATGGCGTCATTCAGTTTCTTCTCACTGACTGCTGCCTCCATTTTGACGTACTTACGCAGGTACCGGATGGCTGACAGAGCGCTTACATTTGCCAACACAACTGTGTGAAAATACAAAAGAAGACTGAGTCAACACATTACTCATGAGACTGTGCAGCATAAAACCACAGAAAATATTAATAATATATATAAAGTTTACTTTTCCCAATGCTAATTTTATTTGAGGCGGTTTGTTGATTTTACCTCAATATTTAATTTTACAACCTCGGTCTTTAAAACCAAAATGTTGTTCCATTAATAATCAAGTATATTAATGCTACATAATAACATACATACCAGCTTTCCAGGCATCACCAACTTGTGGGTTTGCAGTCTTCAGAACCCATGAAGCAAATGCAATACAGATCAGACACATGTCTGACTGTCTGAGAGGCAGGAAGGAAGCATCCAACCCTTCAAAGATAGTGACAGAGTATATTTTAAAAGTCTTGAATCATTTAGTTGCCCATACAAATAACACAAACACAAACAATGACAACAGACATCCACAGGAGTGCAAAGGGAAGTTAGGGGTATTATAACTGGAAATTAACACACCAACAGCTGACTTTAAGCTTTCAGTCTAGTTCTGAACATACAAGACTGCTTAGTGCTACTGATGTTTAAAATTGTGCCTCTACTCAAAATAAACCTCAGGCAGAAACCCTGAACATTACAAATGACATTAATAAGTTACCATCTTAATTAATGCTCATTGGAAGAACAGAGATTTACACATACAAAGTCCTTATTTCCCTTCACTGCCAAACATAGATTAGAGCACTCTGCTGGCAGCTTAGAGAGCGCACTCATTGAAGGAAGTCAAGTTATCACGTACAACCACTTGGTGTTTGTCACTGCATGCTTGCAGTCTAGTGTCCTTTGGCAGCTGATATAAGAGAGACTGTCTCGGTCATGACTGTAATAGCTGACTGAGCGGGTAACATATCGTACACGACATAAAACTATCCACATGTGAGAAGCATGAGTGAAAGAGTAAAGAATAAATCACTATAAATATACATTCTTTAGTATAAAAAATGTTTTATAGGTATAGTATAGGTATTTATAATCAATGAGACTGAGTCATCTGTGTTAGCTTTGTGACAGACTGGCAAACAATCTCTGTACAAAGATAATATCTGTCTATAGGATTAAACTAGTTAATGCTGTTTTGGAAATCGTATCACTGAACGTATAGTAGCAGAATGTGATTCCCTAATTTTAACCCTAAAGAGCTGTGTTTTCATGTAAACTATCCTTTATATCTAAATAACTGCATTTTAATGGTCCCAGGACCTCCTAATCTCACCAGAAACAAAAGAAACTAGTGCTATCACAAGACTCTAATTCAATCCACTCTACTTCGCACAGTCCCCGCCCATCCCTGCTTTGCTATGTTCTTTCACCGTCTACAATGCTCCACCACACTTTGCAGAGCCCTTCAGGTATTAGCTATTATTAAAGTACTACAAATTTAAAAAGCTGAAAAACAAGTTAAGAAATTAAGTTAAGAAATAACTGAAATGCTCTGACTGGCTAGAAAACATTTAAGAGAAGAATATCTCTGTAGCAATGTTGCTCTGGGAGACTACACATTCTGACTGTTATTTCTACTAAAATATCCAGAAAGAATTTGTACTGTAGCATTAATTCTATCTTAAATGTGGCTACTTTGATGAAATCATATCTGGGCGTATGACATCTTCTGTCTAATGCATAGTTGAATTAGGATAAACAAGTATATCCACACTGTGATCCACAGTTTTGGGAGCCATAAGAATTAGTGCAGAAGAACCAGATATATCAGTTTTTTATTCCACACATTGTTATTCCTTGTCAAAGCCTGTACCTACACCTACTTGCAGTGCAAAAGCAACACCTGGATGTAGCACGCAAGTATTACTATGACTCCAGTGACATCACTGGACTATTACCTTAACTCTTTGACTCCAGTAAATAACTTATTTATTTCTTGCACTGTTAATCCACAGTGACTATAACAGCAGATGTGAAAACCTAATTCTTATGTTCAATGATGCATCATTGTGTGAAATGGGACTTACTTGGATTGGAAACAGCTGTCTGTAAATCCTCATATCTGAAAGGCTGCTGTACCAGCTGCCTGGAGATCCTTTCCTCCAGGTGGCAGAGAAGTGGATCAGGAAATACTATGTCTTGATTTCCCAGAACATTACTGGGATAAACTGTCCTTCGAAGGGATATGTCACTTTGCCTCAAAGGTACAAGAGGCAGAGAGTTCGAGAGAGCTTTTTCCTTGATTGTAGATCCAGATAAATTCAAACTCCTGAAGGAGAATGTGTTTTTCCAAAAGAAATTCTGTGTGAGATCTTTATCTGTGAAGAAGTCTTCATAAATGTCTGCAGAAATCTGAGAGGTGCTTGCTTTTCTGGAGAACCTGCTCACCACTCTCACAGGGCCAGAGTTATCTTCATCGTCAGATTCTACAGATGAATCGTCAGATGAAGAGGATGGAAAGAAATAATCATAAGCCTCTGGAAACTGTAGATTTCTATTAGTTGAACGAGAACAGGAAAAGATAGGAACCAACTCATCTTTGCCTTGTTCTTCTGCTGTGAAGAGAGGGCAGAAGAAGCTTTCTGTATCAAAATCAGAGAAAAAATAATCATAGGTTTCTGGGATCGAATTTCCATAAGTGGAGAAGGTAGTTGTATTATCTGCAGCTGACTTGCTTGGAGTTGATGGCTTTCCACCAAAGAAGTACCGAAATAAATCCACGATAGAGGATGTGTAGCTGTCTGTCAAAGAGGAAGGTGAGGAGTCCAGACCATTGTCTTTCTGAGGCACATGTTCAGTAAAACACTCTACCTTTTCTAATCCTCCTTTGTCAAAGGTTGGTAAAGTTTGGTGTCTCCATGTGGAGCTGAAAGGCTCAGATTCCAGTGCACGTAGATTGTGCACACTTACATTTTTGGCAATCTTTCTGAGGCCCTTTTGAGGACCTCCAGGGAGGACAGGTTGACAAATGCCACTTGCAGATGCTAACATCATATTCTCAGTATAAATATCAGGGCAGACACTCGCTGGGACAGATTCACTCTCCCACATAGCACTTCTTGAAGAGGATGAATTCAGTGCCATAACAGGACCTAAACTTGACTGTGCAGAATCAGGAGTGCTCAGCGTGTACTCAAAGGTTTGCTCAGGACTGGACTCATTCAGCTTCATAAAAAAGCCTGAATCATCTGTACTGTATGTGTCAGTCTCCTCATTTTCCTGTAAAGGTGGAAGGGAGTTGGTTGGAGCAGCTTTGTCGGCCATTCGTAAACCCAAAATGTCATTTATTGTCAGCTTCTCCATCTCGCTCCAAAATGAAGACATGGTAAACACTGAATGTTTTGAATCCAGGGGCTTTTCTGCGTTTTTTCTTTCATCTTTAAATGGCATAGTGGCGTCTTCTGCTCCACCCAATAAATCTAATTTTGATTCTGTTGAGTCATTTAATACAGACTGGCTTTGAGGTCCAAATGTAGAATATTTTTCAATGTGTTTTTCCAATATTAGTGATTTAATTTCTCCTTGATCTCCAGACTCATTTTGACAGAGGCCTGAAGAAAAACTCGCCGACATGTCTGTGATATTTTCATCTGAGAGCGACACGACAGACTCTGTATCCAGAGTACAGCAGGATGATGGTGGTGTAATATCTGAAGGACTTGTTAGTAAGTCTTCAGACGTGGGCAGCTTGGTTTCCGTCTCTCTGCTGCCTGCAACATTCGTTTCACCAGATGGGCAGGGATTCCTACTTCGATAAGCCATTATTTGTGATGGCTCTGACTGAGCTGTCACACCTGTTGTGTTTTCCTCTGATAATGTGTCAGATTTAGATGAAGTCTGAACTTCCAGAGGTTGTTCTGTTTGCTTTACTGACAGATAGTTATTATCAGAGCATGGATTAGTACAATCCTCTGTTAATTTAGTACTGGTCCTGTTGCTGAAAATGTCATCTGAGAATGTACAAGCTCTGGTTTTCAGCTGCTGGTGTTTTTTGTTGTCAGTGTCAGCACTGATGATACCAGTTGCAGATAGAGGAGTCTTTCCTGGAGTAGAGCTATATTGGTCTGTGTCAATTTCCAGCTGTTGTTGGTGCTCAGTCTCTCTTTGACACAGTGTGTGGTTATATCTGTCAGAATGTCCTCTCTCTATAGCCAGGACTGACTTAGCAGCAGATAGTTTGTCATTCTGGCTGACTTTCACTTCAGGGTCATTTGAGTCTGCCTTTGGTAAAACACTGTGAGTTACCGATTTGACCTCTGCTGTGCAACATTTAAGATTTGGTTCACTTTCACAGCCAATGCTTACATGATTCACTGTACTAGACAGCTGGAAACTCTCTGCAAGAGAGTCATTTCTGTCACTGTTTCCAGTTCCTCTAGATAAATATGATTTACCACTTACACTGGCATCAACTGAACGTGGCAAACAACAATATTTATTTAGTCCAGTTAATTCTTCTACTGGTAATTTCATGCATGGCTGTAAATGTGTTACCACATTACCAGTGATGCTTAGTGCTTTCCTTACTCTGTCATCCATTTGACTAAGTGGTGTTTCTGACTGACTATTGCCAGTTGAATGAATTTCAGCTGAACCTGTTGCCTGTCCAACTCTGCTTTTTGGAGAGTATTGGTACTGACTGTTATTTGGTGGATCAGAGTGAGAAGGATAATTTACTTCCATCTCCTTTGCAGACATGCTCACAGTGTGATTGCTTGTAACTGAATATAAAGAGGACATGATGTTTTTTGGTGGCTCATGTGAATGAAGTAAATTGATATTCTCAGATAAAGAAAAGCCTGTTCCTCCTCTACACATACACTGCTCCTCCTCTGAGTCTTCAGTCCTCTGCTTGACCAAAACTTGCCTCTCATATCCAAGCCCACTCTCAGCTGGCTCAACGCTGAGCCGTCTCTTCTTTCTTCTCTTCCTCTTGATGGAGGCAGATGGAGATGATTCTTGGCTCGCTGTTTTGTTTGTGCTTCCTGCATCTGGCTGTAGAACATTAGAGTTTGTCAGCATTTCTAAATTATTTGATAAGTCAGTGCCACACTTTTTACTGAGAGTTAACTGACTTGTTGACAAGTCTTTCTGCTTGATGTGATCCACTGGTGTGCACATGTCTATAATTACCACTTTATCTGTGTAAGGTGTTGTTTTTGAGTAGAAACCTCTTTCCTGTGAGTCATGAAACTGAGGCTTTACACCGGTTTCTGTGCAGGCTTCCTCCCTGATGATTAAATCTGTTTCAGGGTAAGCTAAACTGTTAGTTTTGATTGCAGAGTTACTGGCTGCTGGTTCAAGGGAAATATTGAAACCAGGCTTAGCTTTTTTCATTATGTTTATGTTGCTGATGGTGTTGACAGGCCTCATGGCTTCTTTGCCAACTGCTGTTTCACCCCTGGCAGGCGGCGAGTTTAACTTGGGGCTGTTTTTTGGCAAAGTGCTGGTGATGGCTTGTGGCCCATCACTACAGTTCTGCTCCTCCTCTATTGCCTCTCTTTTTTTTTCAGCTTTCACTTGGACTGGCTCAGCAAGTTTCTCAGTCTCTGTAAGATTTTTTAGCCTTTCAAAGAATATATTGACAGACTGCAGGTGTATATCCTCCTCACTGCCTGAAAGGACACTCTCCATTCCACTAGCACCATGTTTGCTAAGATAACGCTCCATAGGAGGGCTCTCGCAGACCAGGGGGCTGTCGACAGGGTGGTCGGCCTCTGAAAAGCCTGTTGTTAGGTTGACTTTCTCAACCCTCTTAGCAAGCATGGACGCTGTATCATCAAGGTCACTCATCCCTGAGTCATCCACACCTGCTAATGAGGGAGGAAGCAGGTTACACTCCTCGCACTCTGTAAAGAAGCACTGCCAGTCACGATCAGAGATCTCCACACTGTATTCAAAGTCGTCCATTTCGACTTAGCAAGATAATTATGCAATATAACCTGCAAAAAACAATCAAAGTAGGTATAATGTAAAAACAGTCACTGTTAAAGAGTTTGTATTTCTTTGTTAGCATCATAAAGATAAAGCTCTTCTCAGAATATATTCCAAAAAACATTATAAGCATAAAGACAACACACTAAAATGCCACATGAGAATTGAATCAACAGATTAATAAAGGCATTCATATAATTACTAAAGCACAACCATTGATTTTTTGAACATACATTTTGCAGCAATTTACACAATTTAAATGTTAAAATTCTCTAACAATATTTCTAGCAATGTGATGTAATGTAATACCCTATAATGGAAATATCTTCATAGAAACTCAGTTTAAACTATCACAGACTAAAAGAATATTTGGAAGTATAACAACAAGAATTAATAATAATTCCTGCACTTAGCTGGCTAGCTGTGTTTTCTACCTGTCAGCTGTATCCTGCTCCACAGGAGGTGAAGGTCTAGGAAGTCTGGAGTCTTAGCAACACCATGTTGTACGTCCTCTGGTAGGCGTTCTTTTGCGTGAGCATGCAGCACAGAAAGCCCCATGATTTGATAAATATAGAGTGGTGCTCCTGAACACGTAATGCACGCAGTGCTCTTACAGCAGCCATCTCCAACAGAGGCATAATGTTTCTGAACTTTAAATAGACTCCCCACTAGCAAACTGCCTGACAGGTTGGACGGGAATTTTACTTTTACTAATTTTAGACTAATTTTATTTGATAATTACAGTGAAAGCTGGATCTAGGCATTTATTTTAGGGCTTTCACATTCATTCTGTCGCCAACCAAATACTTCATAGTTAGGTTAAAACACAGCTGTAGCTACAGTAGCATCTCTGGCAGCTGCTGCTGGCCTTCAGGAAATATGACGGTCATGTGAAGTGTGTTAGTCAGCTGATACCTCACTGTTGTGATGTCATAGGGTGATAGTGGATCTGAATCTTTCCAGTGAAATCTTTCCAAACACTGCAGGGGAGCCAGAAACATGGGGAGAAGACACTGGAGCTGGAACACATGATGTTCTTGTGACTCTTCTGAACCTGTATGATAAATAAAAAGACTGGTTGGATTCATTTTAGAGACTATTAAGTTGGTTCAACTTCAGAAAGGCCAAAACCATTATTTCTTATTGTTTCTTCTTTTCATATTGTTTCTTAATACATGTCTGATGATGATCTTAAATAATGAATAAGTAATGTCAGCTTGTGATAAATAAATTTATAATAAGTCTGCATCCATAAATGTCAGTGTGTCTTTAACAAAGCTTCAGCTACAATAGTGATTTGTAAATGTTTAGATGTTTTTAATTAGAATAATAAATAATTGTTATAGTTGGCCCAGGTGGCTTGTAGCTTAAGTCCAGAAAGTCATCTTATGATCAAAAGTTTAATTAGGAAGTTGCAAGTTCCGACTTCTTGTTTTACCTGTCTTGTCATCTTTTCCTCCTCTCATCTGTCTGCTTTCCATTCAGTAGTTGGAATATTGAGTGACTCAATGCTACATTTATTACAATTTTAATTTAAACATTATACATTTAAGCAGCTGCATTTATGGCACAGATGTCAGGCTAAAACCAGGTCTTATTTTCTGCCAGAATGTAAACTCTGGCTCTATTAGGGAGACTGGCTTATCTGAGGAGAGTCTGAGCCCTTGTTTACAGCAATCAGTAAGACTTAGTAGAAACAATGAGATTATGGCTCATCCTTGCCGTCAAAATGTCAATGACAGTACTCAAGATATCAAGATAACCTATCAGAGCTGATCTCATTAAACTGTGCTTAACAGATGCCTAATTCACCTTAATTGCAGTTGAATGTATTGATTAACGATGATTGCGTCCCATTGTTGATGCAGGACAAAAACACCACACATGATATGTTTTACTGCTCGTCTAGACTGCCGTTTTGTGGATTGAAGTAAGAATTAATGAATAAGAAGTGCTGCATTTGGTGGGTTCTGAACTATAAAGCTTCCAGTTCTGGAGACAGAACCTAAAGATGAAATTTGGAAAAACACTTTTGCACAGGACACAAGATTTTCCTTCACAGTCTCACTCAGCATTCAGAATTTGCATCTTGCACTTTCACAGGCTGTAACTACAGCCTTCATTTGCCTAATTTTCATCACTATAGAAATTTATGAGAAAACAGACCCTCTAATTAGCCAAACCAGAGCCTGGGCTATGTGCCCAAGAGGGTCCTCTCAATTCATCAGCTGTGATAAAGAGAGACAAGCCAGGGCCTGTGTGGCTACTGCACCTGGGGCAGCAGGCCGTTTTGACATGGGTGGGATTCTTTTTCCATCAACGGGATTAGACCCTCATGAGTCAGTTCTTGGAGTTAAGACTGAAATCTGTTTGGGCTGTTTCATGGCAGCTAATGCGACAGAATTTCATCCTAATTGTTTACCATGTTAGCCCCGGCAATTCAACGTTAATCAAACAAAGCCCAATAAACAGACACATTCAGCACCGTCTCAGTGACATGTTGTTTAAACAGAGACATGTCTGTGTACGGTCCCGTTACCAAGCATCCTTGGCTGGTGGCATCTTTTGTGTCAAACAGGGGTGCAAAGTCTTAATTATAGCTAAGAAAAGGAAACAAACACAGAAAACAGCAGACAAAGATTCCTATTCTGGATCTTTGGGGACTGTTTAGAAAGCACACAGGCTATTTACCAAAAGCCACACAGGAGGTAACCATTAAGGCTGGAGACAAAAATGTAGTGATATCACACAGCATGTGTGTAAAAGAATGAAGAGTTAAACTGTTGAAAAATGCATCTTTAATCGCTCTCCAGTTCAGTGGTCATTGTTTGAGAAGTATAGACTGAAAAGAATGAGACTCGGCTTCTGTAGTAGTTTTTCAGAAGAAATGTGTTTCCCTGTCAGGGCCTAAAGGAATCAAGGCGAGGGACGAAAAAAAGTGTTACTAATTACAATCTGGTGCTGAATTTAAAAGATGGAAATATGTCTATCTTCTTTACTTCACTTCATATTTATACACTGACTTCATTGTGTGGATGCAAGTTCCAATCATACATTCTGTGTGCGACATCTGCTTGGTGACTGTAAAACAAACATAACTACTATATTCAATTATTTCTGAGTAAATTTTAATCAAAACTCTTTCACCTTAATTTGAGTTTGGTTTGAGTATTTGTATATAAATCAAATATATTGTTAAAACCTGATAAACCTCTGTTTATCTTTGTTACTTTTATTCTGTGAACACGTTGTTTTCTGAAGCCTTTTGTTTAGACACACATTCGCTGTTTCAAATTACCAGTAACCACTGTTTTCCTCAATACAATTTAAAATGGTTCCACTGCTTTTATCTTCATTTTGGTCCCAGGTTGTGCCACTCGTGTCTCGGTACAGTTTTGGTGTCACAACTGGTATTTTTGAAATAATTAACCGATTATGTTTGGGGAGAAAAAAACCAAATATATTAGACTATTTTCAGAAACCAGAGACTTTAATAACCACCTGAACGGACAGATATTTCATCCACTCCATAAGAAAAGGTTTTTGAACCTGCTTCAAATATCAGAGGTTAATTAACTTTAAGGGAAACCGATGGTTAACAGTCACCTGAATGTCTGCTGACACAGGAGAGACACAAACTTAGACTGTCCTGCGCTCAGTGTGCAGCACAGGGCGCCTACGGCCACTCGGGAGGATTATGCGTCCTGACAATGGTGAGATTTGATCAGGCAGACAAACAAAACATTATTGTCCTCACCTGAAATGTCACAGACGACACAGCAGTATCAGTGCTGGAGCTGTTTGAGGATCATGTCAAAATCTACGGAGGCGACACCAGGCTCCTGCACAGAGACTGCGAACGACCCTTAGTGCATCACATGACGTGAATGACACCTTTTTTTACACTATGTTTATTACTTATGACGATTTGTATGTAAAAATAGACACATTTAATGAAAGAGTCACTTCTAGTTGGAAACAGTAGAATGTATGAGAGACTTCTCGTTTCGCGTCTTGCAGGACACCTGCAGAACTTTGGTGCAGTACTTCATGTTAACCAGAAGATGGCGATTAACAACCACCGATTGAGACATATATGTCAGCAAAGCGTCACTTTCTGTTACCTGTAAATGTTAACATTTTGAATATGTCTTAACACATGCAGCTAATTTAACTACTGTTTGTGTTGGGTTGTTTAGACATTTACAAAACCTTCTATTTTACAGTCACCGCACACACAGGTGTTTTCAGTTACTTGTCTGACTACATTAGTTTGTGGAGGACTGCAAACTGTGACTGACTCACATCTGACTTACTAGTTCAGTCGTACCTTTCAGTGCGTGACAGCCCTTTGTTTTATCATTTTTATTAATGCACTTTGGTGAACTCACCTACTCTAGTACAGTTCCACCCAGTTTTGACCTGAACAAAGGTCTAATCGTCCAAAATAACAGAAAATACCTGTGCAGGTGTGCACAGCTTTCAAACTGCAAATCATCCATAGAGATAAATTTAGTATTAAAATATACAACATTTCCAACAAAAAATGTAAGAAGTGGATAGCAACATAAAACGTAGTAAAGTTGAAGTATGTCACAGCATGTGGGCAGTACTTGTAGTATACTGAAAATATGCTACTTTCCAGTAGCCTGATGTAAACAGGAAACACTAGGACTGCATTTTTATATCATGTGCCAAATGTGCACCAGGTAAAACCATTACATGTATTTCTTGATTCAAATCAATCAAAATCACCACAGAGTTTGTGCTTTAGACATAAAGGAAAATGGATTATTCTCTGAAAGCCACTATGTGTTATTGTTTTTAATATAACTTATAACTTAGAGCTACACAGAAGAGCCTTTCATAATGTGCAGAGTCTTTGGGTGTTTGATTCAATCTCCATTACTTCCTTCCCCTGCCATTAGGCACACAACCACATCATTACACATTAGCTTGTGTCAAGGTATTTTTAGAGCTACAGACAGCGGGTCAAATTCTTCTTTTAGTTTCCAGCCTTAAAGCATTTTGACTCACCACACATAAAACATTTCAGTCCATTTTTGACACTTGCTTCTTTGAAGTGAAACAGCTGAAGTCATTGTAAAGTGAGCTGAGTGAGACCTACACATTAGGAAAGCGGAACAGTACACTATTAAAGCAGCAGACATATGACATCAGCTCTATGCCTGAGGTGTGGGGTGACCCTGGCTGACTCTGGCCTGTCTCTGGTCTCTGTCTGTCCAGACCACATACAGCCCTGGAGGCTCCGTCAGTTAGGTTAATTAGTGAAAGACATAACACTGTTCACTTAATGTGCTTTGAACCACAGCTATTGATGCCAAAGTAACAATATTTGTATATTTTGCACTGTGTACATACACAGGATCAAAATGAAGTCCAGCATGCATTAGCTCTAGTTTAGTTTGAATTTATTTTAAGTTTTCTCATGATTTTTTTTCTTAAGTGTTGCTTTTATTAGGTTAGGTCTATTAGGTTATTGTGAGAGATCTGTACAGCTGTACTGTATGCTCGAGAATGACTTTTTGTTGCAGGTGTATAAAAGTGTTTATTGTATCACACTGCTTTTCAAAAGCTAAATTCTACTTTTTCTTGACAGTTAAAAACTTAATAATTACCTTCCAAAAAAAAAAAAGAAATCTGAAGATCTGAACTCTTTTAGTATGTTGTTATGATTATTAGTGATAATTGTTTTCAGTGTTTTTGCTTTTATTGTCACCTTTGTGCTGTTTAGAGTTATTCCTAACCAGCACGTTCATCTCTCTGTTCATTAACCTTATTTCCAGCTCATGTCAAGTTGGCTTGAGATGAATGAGAAGTTCTGGTTTGTTTCACCCTGTCAGGGCTGCATTCATTTTCCATGCAGAAATTAGCTTTTCCTTGTCTCAGTTTCTTTGCACAAAAGCTGTTTACCCTGAGTTAACCATACGGTGAGCCACATGAGAACTCTTTCTTCTCTCTGCGAACTTGCAAGTTAATAAGTTATCTGAGGACAAAGAGCTGACAAGCCCACCATCACCACAAATAGAGTGATGGCCTTCCTACCTTCAGCCCAGGTCACTGGGGTTATCAGTGACAGGAGAACAATAGGAAGTGGTATACCCAATCGCATTGCAATACTGTCACCTTCTGCATGCCTCCACACAGCTCTGCAGAGTGCTGCTGGAAAACAGGGCTGTCCACGCTTTGCCCTCATCACAGGTGATGCACCCAGGTTCCGGTGCTGTTGCCACTTTAGCTGGCATGTAACATAGCATAAAACATCCCTTTGACCTCTCATTTATTACAACTGTTTACTCCCTGAGGATGATAACTATCATGACATTGTGTGAATGTTATTCAAAACACCTGTGCACATGCATGACTCACCAACAGACATTGGAAACTACTGGAAGTGACAGCAAACGTTTTTACTGGTAGAATTATGATCGGCAAACATTTCTGTCAAGACGGTGCAAAATGTAAGTAAAAACAAACATCTGCACCCTTATCTTCTTCTCATATTTGACAGACATCAAAATTCATAAATGTCAGATTGTATTTTTACTTATGTGCAAACAGCAACATTGAAAAGTAGTTAACATTTACACACACAGTGCACTTTAGTACAAATTTCAGCCACTCTAAAGCATGTTTCCATTTCAGTGGTTGCTTTGCTTTTTAGGATTTAGCATATGAAATATAGGTCTATTCTGTAGAACTTATAAAAATGATGCATTGTTAACAATGAAACAACCCAGCAGTCTACAAATTTACCTTTAATTTATTTAGCTACATTAAACTGTTTCTTAAATAATGCATGAACATAATGAACCAAAAATGCTTCACATATTGTGGCAATGTACAATTTTCTGCACCGGGATTACTTTCATTTAAAGCAGTTGCAATTAATATTTTTATGTCAACACCGACGTGACAATATGAAAAGAAGGTGTTAATATGAAAGGGGTTATTTGTAGTGGAGAAACCTTCAGTGACTCATCACCTAAATCTGCACTTTTCCTAGCATCACTGAGCTTCAGAATCAATATCAGTGTTGAGGAAAAATGATTTTAATGTAATTTTTCAGGAGTGTGTTTAGCATCGAGAGATATACATGAAGTAATGACCTCATGAGTGGCACCTTTTACCCTTGTAAAAGTGTTATCTTTAGATTTGGGCTGTAACATGATCATGAAGTCAGTTTCAGAGTGTCTCCTCCCTAGTAAAAGGAAAAGGCGTACCGCAAAGGTTGCAGCCTTGTCAAAACTAGTCTGTAAATCATAGCTGGGGCAAACAGCCCTGCAGTGCACACCCACAGGCCTGGAGTCTGCGCACACCAAGTTTGACTCAAATGCCTGTCTGTGTGTGGTGCCCCTGCTGCCCCCGGGATCTGAGTCAGCTGGCTGGTGAGAGTGGGTGTTGTGCTGTAGAGGGCATGGGCCATCCCCTGAATAACCTCTGTCTGGGCCTCTGTAGCACTGGGTAGAATGACTGAGACAAGGCATAAGTCCCTCCTGCAATAAAAAACAGCAAGTCTGTGACCTGTTTGTTGTTTAACAGCCACGTATTTCCTCCTCCAAATCTGCAGCTTGTTTGCTTCCTGCTGATGTGGATCACCCACGGTGGTAAAACGACTCTCCTGTGAAACCACTCAATGCCGAAGGTTATCAATGGCTGACAACAGAGCCTCAGCAGTGAAGTAAACTTTAGAGACTACCTCTGTGATTTGTTTAACCACAGCTGGTTGTTTGCGGCCAGACATTTGTTAATGATGCGTCTCTTCGAGGCTGAATGGCACATTCTTATGCTGACACTTCAGATGTTTTTAAATCTTTCGCCATTGAGGTTCACAAGCCCGTGGATCAAGTAGGACTGAAAGGCAGCTAAATTAACACAACCAGTCAGTCTTTGCTGGCCTTTGCCGCCCCAGAGTGTGGAAGAATTTGCATTGATTCTGCACCATTCACATTACAATACAGCAGGTCTCTGACAAGTGCTCCCATGCTTGTCTGGGTCTTGGGGAGTGCAGCTCTCCAAGGAAAGAGACTCTTCACTTGTATGATGCCAGAGGCCAAATGGAGAGCTTAGGTAACAAGAGGCGAGCTGAAGCTTATTTGCTTGATAGTTGCCATAACAGAAAGGGTAATAAGTAGTATTGGCTGATGTGTTCCCCCGCTTAATGAGGCCTAACAAATGCAAATGGTTACAGATCAGGTTTGAAAACATTCATAAAAAACATGCTTTCATGATTTTGGCAGGAACAGTAAAACCTCCAGATAAACTTGGAAGTATTCATGCATTATACTGAGGCCAACAAGTCAGTGTTAGCCTTGTAGATATTCCAGCCAAAATAAACTACATGTTATGTGTTTTGATATAGATATTGTAATTAGAAAAAATCTGTCAGTATTTGTAAGTACTTAAAACTGGAGTATGATGTGATTTTTATCCCCCTTGACTGTGGGAGGGTATGGACGTTGTGCTGCAGTTAACACAAAAATGATCTAATTGGATCAAGCCATTCAGTAAATATTCCATACAAGTTACAAGTTAAGATAATTACTTTTATGTTTTGGATACATGACGAGGAAGTAATGAAAAAAAAAACTTGTATAATGTCCTTAGATGCTAAAGCTCATAACCTTAGTAGTATCATCAGGATTATCACCACCTTTTGGAGGGAAAGCTACAACCTGATGCCATGCAGGCATTCAGTAAAACAATGTAAAAGTTCAAAAGTTAAATTCTGAGTCACAATACAGTGCATCTCAGTTTGCTGCATATGGGCCTGTGTAGCTGCTGAATGGTGCCCATACTGACCCTGTGTTCACCCCAACATTAAAACAAATGTTTCTGGAGGTGTGTGTGTGCTCCTGCCGCATATTATTAAACGACATGGGCAATATTGAATCTTTGGTTCTTACAAAGAGCATGTATATCTTTGTGTGAAATGAAGTACTTCACACCCAGGACAGTTTAGTTTGATGACGTTAACATGTACAAAAAAACTGTATGAACTGGAGTTATGGGGCTTTCACCTGACATAAGTTATTTCCTTTAAAGCTTAGGAAGAAGCCAAAGGAAAGAAACACCTGCCAGATTCTGGCTGTGCTGTCACTATTGATGTCATTAATCTGCCCAATTTCACTACCCTTTTTCACCTAATCTTCTATATGATTATATAACCACTGAAGAAAAATTCTTCTTAGCAGTCTGTATTTCTATCTGTATGTATTTTTGCTTTGTGCAATTTTATTAAAGTAGAAATTATCGTATTATGCTGTCAGTTGTACCATATGGTATAATGTTTCACCACCAACAGACTTTTAATGTTGTATGCTACTGTATGATTCTTATTATATTGGGAAAATCCACAAATGATCTCAAGGGGTCACAATACATGTCTCCATGCGTGGGCACTTTTGGCTCAAGAAGCTGGGATGATGGGTAGCTGCACGATAAAGGCCAACAAAGACTATATATTTCAGCTACTCTGTGTACTTCACACTTTTAATCAAAGTACACAGCGCATGGCATGCTGTTTGTAACCCTACCCCCACTGTAGCCTGGGAAAATGCCAGCTTGTCTTGAGAACTTCCAAACAATCACTCCTTTTCCTTCTCTACTCGCTCAGATCCCCCACTGTGTTGTAATATAACCTTAGAAGGGGGTACCAGGGCTGTGAGAGGTTAGTGCTGTCAGTGGGTACATTATAGTAGAAGCTGCTGGACTACCACACAATATTACTAAATACTAGCTGTCGTTTTGAGGTTGCTGAGGTGAACTGCTTGGTATTGGCAGGTGGGGAGCCGGGTGGGACTCAGGCTTTCACAGTGGGTTCTGGTTGATTAAAAGTGTTTCAGCACAGTGGTGACTGGTGGTACCCAACTGCTTGCTATGAGGAAACTAACAGCATCATATATTACAATGATCAGCTGGGACTGGGAGTGTTCCCACAACAATCAGAACATGAGAAGGAGAGCATGTGGAGACTGAGATTTAAAGGGGTGAGGTCTTTTTTAATATCATCCCACTGAAAGGATAAAGCTTGTCTCTGTCAGCTTTTAGTACGTTTATGAATAAAAGTCGGGCTGCTTCAAATACACAGTTTAAATACATGGTTTAAAACATTTAAATGCTTTTCCATTAATAGATTGGTGGAGTCAGTGCCTAGAAGAATGTATGGGATAGGATAAGGATGCACTGTGGTCTTCCTATGGCGATAGGAAGCATGTTGATAGTTATTTTAGATGATATGTGATGTGAACGCTAAGGAACCTTTGGTTATGGTTTGTGGTCATAGTGAAAATAAGTCAGAATTGAGTGTGTTGCCACTGTCAGATGAATTACCATGACACTAGTTATGCTCCTGAAAAGTCAGAGAAAAGTAGAGAGTTTTATCACTTTAAAACAATAAACAAACAAACAAACAATATCCAACCTAACAGAAACAGAATTAAAAATCAATGTTTTCGACATGAAGGGTGACATGAAGCAGCTTCTTAGTAGAGATAGAAAAACAAGTCTTCACATCCAAAAAATGATAAAAACATTTACCCTATCTTGATCTAGAGCTGACAAGAAGAACAGCGTTCTCATTTACCTTGACTGAACTCTGCTGCATTGTGCACAAAAATTGCAAATCTGGTTTGACCAGCGTCACTGACACAGACCGGACAGGACAGTCTGACTGGTTCTATTGTCTGCTTCAGCAGCAGGGCAGTTCTGCTCCTGTCCAGCAGGTTGTCCAGGTCTCCAGAGACTGAATAAACCTACTGACCTGGTTAGAATCAATGCTTTTATTCACAACACCCACAAATGCTGTGCACACATGCCTTTAGTCTACTAGTACAGATAATTTCTCAAAACAAGACTTAACCACCATTACCAGCAGAATGTCTGTGGATTGTATACATCATCACTCCAACTGAGGGAGAGGAACATATTCATCTTTCGCTGTCTTGATCTATTTTATCTATGAAAACACTTTGTAGGTAAAATGAAAGACAGAAAAGTGCATCTACTCCTGCCATCACGCAATGAAAATGTCTTTTGCTTGAGAATTGGGACGTCAAGCAAACCTCTTCATGGCACACTTTAGAAAAAAGTACCATTAACTATGTGGATTACCTCAAAAAAGTTTTTTCAGTGGCATGTAGATTACCTGCTTTTGAAACCTATGTTGGTTCTCTGGTGACAAGTAAGATAAATGTATCACCTTGCAGTTATGTGTGATATCACACATGTGTATTGTTACCAGTATTACTGCCTGCTAAGTTATTCATTAGCAGCAATATAGCATAAGATATAAGTGAGTAGATTACAACTGAAACAAATTCAGGTTGTGTCATCGACTTCAGCACATGGATCTTACAGCAAAACGTCAAGCTTTTACAAAACACACTTTATAGTTTTCACTGAAAAGAGTTGCCCTGTTAGACCTTTATGTGCCTTTTCCTCAGTATTTCCATGTCCCCTCCCTGTCTGTCCACAGAGGAAGTGACTTTTTGCTGCAGCACAAAAGCTTGCCACCTAATAAAGTTAGGGGGAGATGGGCAAAAGAAAGCAGGGTGAACCAGAAGAAGAAAGCAAAGAGACAAAGGTGTGAAAACACTCAGGGAGAACAGTTTTATGGCTCTACGTTAACTGAAGTGATTTGAAAAAGAATCCTATATTCCTGGAGGGCTGAAAGAGACAGGAGAAAACTGAAAGCAAAAGGAAGAGGGATGTGCCTCTGTAAAACAGCTGCTCTTCGCTTTTACCCAGTAGATCTCTGAACAAAGACAGAAAGCTGAAATTTGCACATGGAAAGGTCATTACATACAGTACAAATGATGCTGAAAAGCATATGACATCCTTACAGGAAGACATAAGGTAATATCCATATATTCAATCTGAACATACAGTGTACCATATTATTAATTGTCTTTATTTTTACATTGTGATAAAACAACTACAGAAGGGTCACTCAATAATTTGTACAGGATGCCAAATGTCAAAAAAAGCACTTAGAGCAATCATTGGGATGGCAGGCATACTTCAGCTAAACATGTTTCTGTATCTCTGTCTTTGTCATTTTAAGGTCTCTCTTCAGCCCCACAGCTTAGCCGTTTTTAAGCCTGGCCAGACCCTCTATCTCTGGGTTTTGTTCTCTGAGCCTCCTGCTGGAACCTGAGCCCTAAGACAAAGGCCTGTTTACACTAATGGCCCACTAGGCCTTTTGCCACAGAAACAAATAGCAGTGGGGGGAAGTCAATAGAATTTAACATTTTGACATTTTTCCTCCAGCTCTCAAAACCAATATTGACCCAGCTCCCCTGCATGGGTGTCTTTAGTCAGGGACCTTGGCATACAAATCAAGCCAATGCAGCCAGAACCACAGGCAGCCAGTCGAGGGGTGAGGCCAACAATAGCCTGCCCAGGATGGGGCTCTCCCACTGGGTAGGCAGAGTGGCCACTGTCCCTGTCTCAAGCTGGTCCACAGAGGCCTGATGTATGAAAGAACTCATGCTATCCTGCCCACTTTAATGATTCCATCTGAGAGGGCCAATTGTGTCTGTACTCCAGACCCTGCTGGTGAGTGAGGTGGACAAGTAGAAGGGACAGTGGGGGCGCTCACATGTGCAGAACAACCCCATAGTGGGCCAGAACTTCTCAAAGGCCAGATTACAATCAATTAGAGCCTAATGAGCGGGAAGCTGGACTTGTAACCTGTTGCAGCGGGGTAGTTGTTTAGAAAGCTCCCAGTTGGCAGACACATCAATAACCTCCGAAATAGCTCCAGACTGAAAGCAAGACGCAGCGGGAAGCTCCTGAATGCGTGGCTGTCTGTATCTGAGTCCCACTTCTGTCCCTTTGCCCAATCCGACTATGTCGTGCTAAGAATGTAGGCAGAGGGAAAGGGAACAAGAACATACAGAAACACAGCATGTTACTTGAAAACATACTTTGTATTGTGCATTTTTTACTAGTCCTTCCGACATGATAATAAGGCTTCTGGTAGCAGGTGGGTGACCCAGGAGCTCATGTGGAGAGAGCAAACAAAAAACATCACAGGCATTCATAAACATAGTAATCAACAGGTTTTATTCCCCTTTCTAGCATGTGTGTGTGAGCAAGCTGGTTTCCTTGCAAATGTGCTGTGACTGTAAAAGAAAGATGTTGGCTTCAACCAGAGGGGCAGAGAGTGTGAGCATGTGTCGCGGCTCAGCAGGAGAGCTTGTCCTCAGGCCGCTGTTACCTGTGGAGACCCTCTTTCTATGGAGTGTGTTTTTTACATGGCAGGTTGGCCCACAGCAGGGGAATAGGGGACGGTCATATATGAGAAGGTGAAACAGCAGGAGTAAAAGCGATATTCTGGCCTGAGGAGAAATCAGGAGGCGTTTGAGTAGTGGGGGCAAGTGAAAGCAGAGGCCTAGAAACTGCCCTGCAACAGGCCTGAGCCCACATACCTTTGTTTTCAAGACATTCTTGCAGAAACTCTAATGAGGGAAATAGGAGTAGTACAACATCATCTGTACAACAACCATTTTATACCTTCTCTCTTGTGGTTTTATGTTATTTTACAGGCTTAAAAGTCTAAGCATAGGTAGCACAGTTACTTTTCCAATATAGTGAGGCTCTTTGCCGACATTCAATGACAAAGCAAATTTTTAAACTTGTTGTCCTCAGACCAAACCAACTCTGACTCAAGTAATGTATTAGACATCAGCAGCTCCCACAAAAGGCTTTATGTAACTTTATGCTAATGTATGTTGTAGTACTCATACAAACTTGCAAACAGACCTTGATGTGAGTTCATAATGTACAAAAAGTTTTATTGGTTTTACTGATTATAGTGGCATCGTATTAGAAAATACCTACATGTGTTGTTTTGGATAACATGGACCAGCGGCATGTTTTTTGTTTAACTTGGATGACTTTTGTTGTGCAGAAAAATCATGGAAATGTGAAGATAATACTGACTGCCAGTTTTCTTTAACTATGTCTTTGCTAGATACAGTCCAGGTTAGCTGGTCTATGGCTGACCCTGTGCTTCTGGTGAAGAAAAAGATGTAACTGAAATACAACACTGTATTGAAGAACAATTAGTAATGGATGAAACTTAAACAGCAATAGCTGGACAGTTTTAATCTCCACAACTTTGACAGGACACTGGGTTCTTGTTTTTCTAAAGACATAAGATTACATTAGTGTTTTCTTTTTCTTTGTCAGTGACCCATAGCAGTTTGATTGTTATACTCAAGTTCTGCATAACACTGGACAGACCTTTTCGCTCCCTCTGTAGGCCAACAAACTACCCTCAATTCCCCTCAATATGGGTAAGTTTGCATGAACATATTTGCTCATTGTGATTGCCAGATTTCTGTCAGTCCCTTCTGGGGAGAGAGTGAGCAAACAGGTCCCTCTCCCCTGTGGACCTGCTGCAAACCAAAGACTGAAAGACACAGAACAAAAGGAGGGTAAAAGAGCAGTCAGAAAGGTAAAGAAAAGTGGGGTAAACTGGGGTAAAGTTTGAACGTGTCACAGTTGAAACAGGGAGAATAAATAGGCTAAGTTTGTTTCCACTGCAACGGATGGCACAGAATAAAAAGAAACTCTACAGAAATACTGCAAACACAAACTCAAACCACAGTAAGGTCTTCAAATCTCTAGCCAAGAGATATTTTTTATATGGGAAAGCATAAATGAGGTGTGTCGAAATCACTATCATTATGGGTTGTTTGTTCTCCTCAGTCATACAGAGTCGAAAAAGTTAAAATCCAGACAGCATGTGGGATGAAGTCGTGGCCCACTGAGAGTGTTGCCCCCAGGGAATTACTGGACAAAATCCGACTCCTCAACACCTGACACCTCACTGTGAATGATCCTCTAAAGAGTGCACATCCTGACCATCCAGGCCAAATCAACTGGGCCATTTACACACTCAGCTCTGATATAATGTAATACATTTGTCTTCTCCTAATCTTTTTGAGAAGTGACTTAAAACATTTTTACCATTTAATGGTGAGAAGTAATTTCACTACAATTCCAAACTCTTCCGGAGTTTCAATTGAAGGTTTAAAGAGCAGAAGTATGGTCAATAAAGCACATGCTGCAGAAAATGTACACTAACATTAGTCAGATAAAAACCTAAGCTATATTTCCCACCTCCCAAAATGTATCATGAGAAAACACCTGTTTGTACAAACACACTGTGCCCAGGAAACAGCTGCCCATCTATTGTTGTCTGGAGTTTTGGTTTATGGACAACATGAACCTCATAACAAAACCATGTCCCTGTGGATGACAATGGCCTAAGTAGGAGGCAGAATGAAGAGCATGTAGTGTTAAATGAAGTGCAATCTAAGCCGTTTACTTGTTTTTATTGGGCAGTCAAGTGGATGACACTGCTCTGTTGGGAGCTGTAGTAAAAGAGGAGGGAAGATTCTTTCACACTTAGGTGTCTATCCTTGTTTTAGGTCCACTGATGGGAGGCATACACAAACACATACAGTACATGTATATATGTGAACAGGCTGGTATCGCAGTAATATATGCAGTTGGTATATAGAGGGTCTGACATACAGGCAAGTGCTGTGTTAGCCTGTAAAATATCTTTAAGCAAATTACTGGTAAATGTCTGTAGCTCTAATTTTAGGAGAAATTACTGGTAGGATATTAAAGTAATACAGGCATATTACTTTATTACCTGAATGATATACATCTACTGATTAGCTAACAAACTAAAAAATTTAAGAGATAAAAACGTGACTTCCTGGATTGTGTTGCATCATTTCACCTGTATCTTAAACAGCCTAGATCAACCCAGTCACACGTGACACTGAGAAAGAAAAATTTGTGCCAACATTTTCCACAAACTGCTTTATTTTTTGATTTGCCTATTTAATTTGGCAAAGAAACTGAGTAGGAATTGGAAGTCTCCTATGAGACTTAATCTACAAGGATAACAAACCCATTAACTGTTCAGACAGACTTGCAATCAGCCCACAAGACTAATCAGCCCAACAGTCCTATACTGTATGTGTCCCAGCCAAACCTGTGCACGTAAAGCAAAGTCTGTACTGGTCTGTACCTGCTATTCAACTGCTTAACCTAATCCTACAAGAAAAACATTTGTTTACATTCAATGTCAAATCTGACATCAGAACAATGACTCTACTGCTGCATAATTTAGATTGTGTTTTATGTTTGATGCTAAATAAACTGCAGGTACTGACTTGTGTTCCTCTGGACCTTTTGTCTCATATAAACAAACACAAGATGCAAAGACTAACTGCATGTTGTATCAGTAAGGCATTTCTCTTTTCTGTACTGAGGGAGGCACTGTTGGATTTGTTGCCTCATCTGGAGGCATTTCCGAGATTCAGCTATGAGAAACAGCTGTCGATGATAACCTGACAAGGATAACCTTAAGTCATATTGTTTAGAAACATTACAACAAACTCACTTTCAGACAAACCAATGTGACTACTGGACTTGTCTCAGCAGTCCTTCACTACATAGGTGCACTGACGCAGTTTATTAAAATTAAACAGAAATACAGTTTGCTTTGAAAATCTAAGCTTTTAGACCTATTCAACCATAGATTAAATGTGTTTTCAGAAAGAAATCTGGAATAAAAAATAACTCACAATGCTTATTTTTGCACACAATGAAGACGCTGATCCACTAATTACGTGCCACAGGTGCACAAATACCTGTGTAAGCAGAGTTAATGCTGATAAAAGCCCCTGGAAGAAGAAAAAAGGAACAAGGAAAAGTTCCCACACTTTGACTGTTTTGTTTCTCTCTCTCTGTGTCCTTTCATTTTTTTCAGTCCTGCCAAAATATAAAGCAGTGTGCCAGTCATGAATGAAAAAAATTATGGGGGAGGGCAAAAAAACAGACTAGAGAAAAGCCAACATTGACTCGTGTAACTCACCTGTTGGTGAGAGTTTTTGTTTAAGGTTCATTCAGACAGCGGGTGACTGGGTGGGCCCCTCCCTGAGGCAGCGCAGGTTCCCAGGTAGAGAGAGGAGAGATGGGAGGAGAGTTCCCACCATGCTCCCTAACCGTTCTCACCCCAGCTCATTGGTCGAACGTTGCCTCATCGGTGAAACATGACGCTACTCAAGCAATGCAGGCAGGTGGATGAGGCTGCAGGGCACAAGGAGCATGTAAGCGTGTGTGCCAAACGCAAGAACAAAGAGACGTGCGAGGAGGAGGAAGAGGAGCGTGATGAGCAAGTTTCACTTAGCTTTGTCATACCTTCAGACTCTCAAAGTATCATACATTTGAGAGGCGTCGTCAAGTGTCTTGTGTATGTGCGTGTGTGTGTGGGAGCTTTCTCCTCACCTTTGTCTTTGTGCTGAGCAGCTGCTAAACCAACCTGAAGACAGGTGTACACAAACAGTGGATATTTTGCCAATACATAGGCAAATAAGCCTCTTAAATCAAATGATGGTGGTTTCCACTCAACTCACA
Source organism: Ctenopoma multispine (assembly GCA_034779795.1). Lineage (NCBI taxonomy): Eukaryota > Metazoa > Chordata > Actinopteri > Anabantiformes > Anabantidae > Ctenopoma > Ctenopoma multispine. Next base: position 10,335,604 of record JAUYWH010000025.1, on the reverse strand, counting down.
ATCACTGTTGCAACAGTGAAGGAAGCTGAGAAAGATATGAGTATCTGTTCTCTTCTGTTTTGAGTGCTTATTCTCAATCAGCTGACACTGTTGACTGAAAATGTAATTTCTTAAATTGTGTGACTACTGGCTGTCATGAACTACAATTTTATAAATTTTGACTTTCCCTTTCTCATTCGTCATGCCAATGAATCAGTTAAAGGTTTCCTGCAGACTCACAGAAACAACATTATGAATACTTCCCTGTATTTTCATTTAACTTTAGACATTTAAATGTACAGTAGTAGTTCAGAAAAACTGACACATACAGATGAACCTTTTCACCCTGCATGAAATGTAGTAAGACTGTGGAATTGCCTGAAATTGGGGTTATGTTTGTTTTTTTACCCTTTATAAAACTGTGTGTCAGTAAGACGTGAGGTTCAACAAGTCAGTGATGAATTATCTCAGTTGAAGCTGTTTCTGAATGGAGAACAGGTAAACCAAGATATGAGTGAACTTGCTCTGCACCTGGGAACGTCATGAACTCCTGGGTAGCTTCCTGAAGTCAGCTCTTATCACAGGATATCACTTCAACAGTGCGCAGTGACAGCTGACTTCCTGGTGTGGGTTTCGACAAGGCATGGTTCTCATGCTTGGCTCTGGCAAGTCCCCACCTGGAGGCATGTTTACTGTTACCTCAGTCTGACTGACAAGGAGCAATAAAAGGTGACTGTGTAACCATTCACTGTCTGCTTTCCTCACCCACGTTAAATAAAATAGTTTTAGAACATTTCAAACTGTTGTGTGCAACTAGTGCAAAGTTGGTTATAGTGAAAATGTAAGACAGACCAAGGAAACAATGTTAAATGAGAGATGGCATTGAGTTACCTAAGGTAATGGAACAAAGTCTAGTTTAGATTTGACATCCAACTGAGTTGTTGGGGATGAAGTTGAATTAGATTGTTCTATTATAACAGACCAAAAAAAAAACCCTCAACACATTGAGTCCTCACGCTCAGTGGAATTGATGCACAGTCTACAAGGTGAACCATTTTATTTCAGACACCTAACCTGACATGAGAAGTCCATATGTACATGTGGCCATACGAAATAGATGTTTTGAATACAACTTCCACCAAAACAGCTGTGAAACATTGAACTCCACAGTTTATGTTTCACAAGAGTTAAAGCCTTAAATGCATGTCCATATGTGTAGGTGTATGAATTAACAATTAAAGGTTTCAATGTGTGTCTATGTAATCCTTACTGTGTGTGTATTAGGGTGGGTGCCTCTGGCTTCTGCCTCTGTCTGTTAATGTGTGTCAATCTGCAAGCGAGGGAATGAGCCCGGCTGCGTGCCTGCTGGAACTGCACGTGTGTGCATTTGTGTGTGTGTGTGTGTGTGTGTGGCTGCTGACGGGACCTGTCACTATCAGGCCCACACATCTCTGGCACTGTCTATGTTGACACTCTGCCCGAGGGGGAACGAGTCTGCAGAGGTTGAGGAGAGCAGCGGTTTCCCACGGCTGCTGCTCTCAGCCTCGGCCCTGCCTCTGCATTCCAGGGCTGCCAGCGCTCTGTAAATGTTTGGACAGCCTTGAACAAATAACACACCTTGAAAGGCATAAGCACGGGCGCTCTTTTCCTCTCTGCAAGCCCATTCTCCACATCTGCCTCCTTAAGCTCATATCACTAACACCCCCAACGCAGTCAAACCACAAATCTTCCCTTCTCGTTGCCACCCGCCTGGCTGCTGCCAGTCTCAAACTTTCCCAGCGTCACTCTCATGCACAAATAAACACAGACTTGTGCTGAGATATAATTGTACACTTAGATATGCAAACATGTAGACACACACCTGTGTATATGTAAATACACACACGTCTATTATTTTCATCTGCCCCGAGTGTCTAAAGTAGTTTCTGGTTTATAGCCTCCATATTTATAATATTCATGGGATGAAACAATCCAAGTGAAAATTGGTGCAATGTTTATTTTTCTTTCAGCCCATTCATATCCTGATCTGTGGGGGGTGGCATACCAGACAAAACTGCTAGGAGTCACTAGAGTCAGACATTTTCAAGACCTACTTGTAGTGGATTTAAAATACAAATGTATGTAAATATGATCTTACTTAAAGAACCAGTTCCAAAATGCAGTTAAGATAAAACACTGACTGAAGTCTCCAGATGTTGCAGGATCTCTGTCTCAAACAGACACAAACAAACAACCATTGTTCAAAGGTGGGAACCATTCGAAAGATTAAAGCTATTCCAATATGAATATGAATATGAATTACATGCATACTTGACAATTCTACAATTCACAGTATATCCAATGCTAAAGGTTTGTGCCAATGTGGGAAATAAAGTGACATAGGGAAAGTTTATTTGTTTATTTACAGTCACTACTACAATCTTTTGACCTTATCTAAGTGTTTTACCTGTCTCCTAACCACACAATGACTTCCTGCCAAAGAAAGGTCGTGAACATGATGACAGTTTTCAAGCTCGATTGACTGAGGTCCTAATCATGAAACATACATACATAACATACAACAAATAATGTTCAGTTTCTCCCAAACATCTTCACTGGCGATTAAGACATTAGAGTTACTGCCAATCAAAACATCCACTCCATTAGCATAAATGTCTGTAGTTCTGCATAGTGTAGCCAGTTGTCAGCCAAGCCTTCCTTATACAGTACATGAACAGCATTCACTGGGCATCAGGCTTTATTAGCATTAACATGGCAGGGCAATGGCAAGGCTGACCCAATATCAATCCCCACACAAACACCCACGCGTGCACCCCGATGTCTACCAGCAGCTGTGGAATCTAAAGTTCCTTGTTCATAGTAAATCTCGTGAAACATAACGCAGGGCAACTTCCACTTCACTCCTCTGGCAACAGCCATTCAAACGTGGCTCTGTTTTCATTGCAGAGAGGCCTCAGGGTACATATTTCTGTAATTCAGCTTTTATGCTCAGCAGTTTTGCAGCTGTGATGACATTTGGGTGTCGCCCCCCTGTTTCTCACGGTCTTACTGCCAACGCTGGTCCGGCTGCTGGTCGTCAGCCAAGACCGAGGTCTGTGTGTCAGCCCACACTTCTTCTGTACACATGCACACTGAAAGAAGGTGCTTTAGGAAAAAAAAATATTCCTGGCAATGGAGTCAAACCTCCATGGGCAGTCAGCACGTTGAAGTGGTTGAATGCATGCACAGACTCTTTATTTTGTGCTTTCTAGGTGCCTCAGGTAATTTTTTTTTGCTTTAATAGACATATAATTGATGATGTTTTAATCTTTGACATCTGTCAAATATAACCATATTGATATAAGTAAGTCTAATTTTTATTCACATACAGTATAAAAAATTTTGGCCTCAATTGAGTTGACTGATTATATTTGACACGATTTGACAAGTATTGAAGCCAGATCGTGGTGAGATTGGCTTTGCCAAATTAACAAGACTGCAAGATGTAGACTATACTGCTCCACAAGTAATCACTTTTCTGTTTTGTCTTCCTCTATACACAGGCAGGACCATTGAGCAGGGAGGGAACAGGTTTGGGTCTCAGGGGGTGATAATGGTAGGAGTTCCCTACGGTCACTCCCATCTGCTTGTTTTCAGCTGTCCTCCCAGAAACCTTGGTCCAACTGCTGCCCATTACAACAGGAATGCATTCTTGGGTCAGATACAAGTGAGAGTGTGGTGGCACATTAATAACTGAGTTACCACCAGCCTGGACCAAAATCCTTTCCGTGACCCTCTGCTCTCCCCTCCCTTAGCTGCCAATACTGACAGCAGCTGCCAAACTCCTGGTCTCTCAGAGTCATGGAGCAGGGAGTGTGTCAGCATGTGTGTGTGGGTGTGTGTGCCTTAGGGTGGGGAGTTTATGGGGTCATGGTATTTGATTAATTGATCAGATATACATACCAGTGGTTCCTGTTTTGTCAGCTGGGTGTTTATGTCTGAGCAAAATGCTCAATTATCAGCCTTGTGGGACACAGTTTGTCTACAGAAAAAAAATAGATCAATCCGGCAATTCATTGTTTGCTTGCTTGATTTGTTACTGGACATTCACTCCATGTAAGAGAAAGTTAATGATAAGAGGAAAAATGAAATAATTATTGTATACGTCAGACAAAGATTTTATTGAACGGACAAACAGTGAAAAAACCTGAACTTAACAAACTTTTGGTGGAGAAGAAAAATGCTTTGATTGACTGGATGTGGTTGTGAATGAAACTTGACATTTAGAGCCACTGCATGTGATTCATTTCCTGCGTCTGCACCATCAAAGGTAAAAGAAGCTCTGAAGTGCCTTTGAAACGTCCAAGGAACAAAAATAATTACTCTAATTTTTGTACCAGAATGCTGTTTGGAGTCTTGGGTTGAATATACGTCACAGATGTTAGACGTCCGTGCATTTTCACTGATCATGTATTTTCTCTGTGAAACATTTTTGTCATTGTTTAAACAGGCTTGATTGGCACAATTTAAGGACTCCACTCATGTGGCTGTGTATGAGCCAGAGAGTGTGTTACAAGGCCCAAAAGCTCGTGTCCACCAGCAGTTTTTCTTTACGTAACCTCTCAACATATTCAGACAGTGAGCACCTGGGCGGATCATTTTGGCCCTAATGATATGGCCTGACAACAAAACAACCCAAAAGGTACTTGAGGAAGTTTTTAAGCCTGGGCCTAATTACATCATGGGACAATAAAATCAACCCACCCTACACTTAATTGGCTTCTTTTCTTTCATGGTCCTATACATGGGCATTCAATCACGAGATGCAGGCAAACAAAACCCTTGGTCTCTCCTTGACCCAAAACACTCCTCTAATTGCCACTGCATGGTCAGCTACAGCTGTAAGTGGACTATCCTATGGTAAAGAATCCAAAAGCTCCACACAGCACTATAAGATAAACATACAATGGTACATCGGTGGGAAAAAATCTGAAGAATGTAATTATTTCTATACTTTCGTATTATCTGACGTTTTTATAATTTACTAAAACTGTATCTATGTAGGTGTCATGTTTGGAAAAACTTTGCCAATGTGAAAATGGTGCATATGTGAGTTAGACCACTTCCCTGATGCAGTAACCCATACAGCACCGCAAGTATGTTTTTATTATTTGGACTAGCCATGATCTGTAAATTTCACAGCATATTCACAGTTCTCATGCTGAAGAAATGGTCTGGATTTCCTGGCCTACAAAGGTCACTGGTGCAGTAAAGTGTGTTATGGTCCTGTCCTCGTTTGTTCTGTACTTTCTCACTGTGCTCACAGTCAAAAATGTGTGGCTTTGCTTAACACTTTGGCTAAGTGTTTTCTGGTTTCATGTGTCTGCTGTCATGACCCAGTATTCACACAGTTGGTATCTGCAAGGCATCCTGCATACCAAAGCAGTGTTTTGCCAACACGATGATGTACAAGACATGTTAAGGCGGAAATGTGCGAGCAAACACCATGACGTCCAGTCCAAGTTGCTGACTGGTAACTGTAAGTAAACACGCTAGGACGGCTTTAAAGAACATTTTTTCCTAGTGGAGGTGGATGAAGGACAAATCATAGATCAAAATGTGAAGAACTGATAACAGAACTGTTTTGTCATAAATGTATCTGTTAATGAAAAGGAATGTAACACTTAATCATTCATTCGGCTAAGACGAATACCATTCACAGACAAAGTGACAAGAGGAAGAGCTTTTAGTGGTTATGTGTGTGAGTCACATTGAGGCTGCAGTGTGGGACCCTTTTTTCACTCTCTTCCCTTCGCACGGCTGCTTCTAATCTCTGACCCCCATCAACAAGATGCATTCAGAGTCCATCAAATGGACGAGTTGCTGCACAGGCAGTCATGCACCGCTGGGGGGAGAACCATGGGAAACACTCCCTTAATTGTCCCTGAGACCTTTTTAAAGAATATTAAGCTGCATTAGCTGACCATGAGCCTTTCTTCGTGTGGCTTTCTTCTAAAAAGGGCTACACTCACGCCCCACTCAGCCAACAGACCATTAAACGTGACAGGTCTTTTTGATGAACAGGGATACAAACTCCCAGGAAAGTGTGGCTAGCAAACCCCTGTTTGAAGAAAGTGGAGGCTAACAGGATAGCTAGCCTTGCATCTGGTTTGTATCAAGTGCTCCATGCTGCCTGACTCAACCCACCACCCTCAGATCTATTAGGAGGTATTAAGCATCCCAGTGGATTGAGTCTATACCATTAGCCATAACTCAGGTAGAGCTGATCCAACCAGACAACCTGTAGGAGGATCAACAGGTAAAAGTTTCCAGCTTCAGTGATGTCATTGCTGCACTCCTATGTATCCTCCTTTTCTGATGGAAAACACCCTGAGTAACTATATTGTTTATAACTAACTATATTGAGTTTCAAATGGCTCAATAATTCTGTGTATTTAGGGACTATAAGAGAGAGAAAGCTAGCCACGTAGTCATGTAGAAAGATTCTCTTTTGTGTACTATTTGACAACTGGTCTAAAGGCTAATTAGTTTTTCATCCATTCAACCAGTGGTCAACAATGGTTGGTGTGATGAGCTTTGTGAGCAAACCTACGGTCAAAGTTCAACAAATCTGAACTTTCAGCGCACCCACGACGCTCCAGATCATCTGTACAGACTCCTCCTCATACACAGAAAGGCGGAGGCCTTTTCAATAGCTGCAATAATGTCAACACTGCATCCTTCAGTTGTCAGTTTTGTTAACACTTTTTCAGTGTAGCCTGACATTAAAGTGTAATCTTTGTTGCATAAATCAGGTTTCAATAAAAAACTTTTAATACTACTTTTAATTAATTGTGGGTACAGTGAAATAAAATAATAAAGTGTGTACTAATTCAATGAGACATTGCTGCATTGTCCATCACATTAGCCACATTAGGAAGACTTTATGAGCCTGGATGCTGTGAGCTATGTGCTGAGGTTGGTTTTAAGCCACTGTGTCTGTGTTGTGCTCTGTCTGTAGTTGTAGGTCTGAGTGAAACCAGGAGATTTAGAGGGACTGGCTATGTATTCAGGAAGGTTTCAGCCTAATTTGGCAAAGGTTAAGTTGCCTTTACATTTACACTGCCACTCATACATTTGGACACACATAGAAATTAACATGTTTTTGAAAGAAAAGTATATTTTATGTCAAATTGAACCGAAATACAGTGTAGACATTGTTAATATTGTAAATGACTATTGTACATAGCTGGAAACGATTTTAATAACATTATAATAATACTAATAAATGTATTATCCTATCATTAACAAACATTGTGCAAATGTATTCATTTAAAAGGAAAGGAGGTGATCATTAGAATCCCTCAACAATAACACAGCTGATGACATGATTTTTTATGAAAACATGGTATTTCCTGTGTGTGTCCAACGTTTTGACTGGTAGTGTATAATTATCAGATCAGTATTATATAGATAGATGCATAAAACTGTGTGTAGATGTAGTACTAGGAATCATGTGAGGAAAAATTATTAACATGAAATTTGTCTTTATATGAAACGAGATAATGACAAGCTAAAATGGAAAAATGTTTATAAGACCAAACTAAGAAGACAATCTGTTGTTCATTAAATAATTTAAGCTTAATTTCATGTCTTCACTTTAAACACATAACCAGTGACTTAAACAAATTTACTCCCCGCCAGATATAAGATTGACCAAACTTTTACAAATGGAAAAGCTCACTTTTATCCTTTGTTTCATTCATTCTGTGTTTTAACTGTTCAATTGTGACCTCGTGACATCATTATTCAGAAACATCAGCAAACGTGGTATCCTTATTGGGCTCTGAAAATGGCATATGTTACATAGAATGGGCCCTCCATTAATCAAGAGCAGTTAGGTGCTAAATAGGCAGACCCTGGATGAGAAGCCAGGATGAGGGATCCTCCCTCCTCTCCCAACCAACAAACACAGTTCATATCACCCCACTGAAAGAGGATTCATCACCATGTCATCCTTAGATAATAAAAAGCTATGAGGCTGAACTATGGCGTGGGCTGATGGGATCGGGATGAATGTGTGTCTGTGATGCAGAGGGAGTGAGCGCTGATGGTCAGGAATGGGCGGTGCCTTCTTGTTGGTGACACAAAGCTGTCGCTGTGCAATCAGCTTGGTGTAAAATTGCCGCTCTGTGGCCCTCACAAAGGCTCACAAAGGCAGGGGGCTGGTGGCTGGGGCGGGAGTGCAGCAACACAGCTGTGAGCAGAGCCTACACACCCCAGTTCAATATGGGCCCTCCTCACATCTGTAGTAGCTTGGCCCCTGCTTCCGCTAGGTCCAGAGACAATGGAGGCCCTTTGCAGACCCCTTTGTTGCAATGTTTTTCAGAGGTCCTTTTTAGCCTAAATCTTAAATATTTCATTAGGCCTCCTTGGCCCTGCTCCCTTTCTTTCAATACCATTTTGAAGAGCATCGACAGGATCTCTACTCTTTACTCCCCCTCTGCTTTAGTAATGCCCTGAAGACAATAAAAGATTTCTTCTAAAACTGTTTAGGACCTGCTGTTACTCAAAAACAAGCAGTGTTTAAAGTTAAACCGTGGATAAGCCATGTGTTATCTGTCTTGCAAAGTTAGAAATCCAGTTTAGAATCCAATATTTATAGTTTAATATTAAAATATGTAGCAACCTATTTCTTAAGGTGTGATATATATGATTTTTGATGGTAATTTGATGAAAAAAATAAAAAAATTAGACCTTATCTTTTTACTCTGGTAAATGTTATTCATATACTGCTCCTAAGCAAACTGTATAAAATTTAATAAATTTCATATAATTTCTTCCGTTTTAATCATAATTTATTAAAAATTATTTCTTAAACTTATTACTAACTTTAACTCACCAAAGCATTATGACTTAGCCTCTCCACCCTGATCTAAAGAATATATTATATGTGGTGTTTGGACTGGTTGTGATTTTTTCTAAAATGATACAGAAATGTGTTTTACAACTAACATATATATAGATAAGTAAAATATGATGTATGAGTGAATCAGCCCTCTGGACTTTATATCATGGGTTGAATTGTTAAATCAGGTCCATTACAGTTGTCACGTCCCGGTGAAGTGAATGAACATTTTAAAGAGTGTTTGAGTATATTGATCCTGATAATAAAAGTTCAAATAGATTCATGACATATGGTCACATTAGCAATACTGATTGTCATTATCAAGTGTTAAGTCACAAACTGCTCAGTTCGGAGGGCCACACATAAACACTGTTTATAAAAGAGGTGACCAAACACTCCTATCTAAATATTAAATGCTTGTTAATAACTTTTCCAGCCCTGCAGCAGAACTTTTGTCACAATGGATAAAAAGGCCTGAAAAGGATTTGTCTTTATGCTTTATGCTTAAACTGGCGTGATTGGAGTGAGTGACAAAGAGAAGCTTTTGTTAAATTAAGAAGAGAAAAGAGGTCGATTCATCCAACACTTTAAGAGACCCTAATGAATAATTCAGTGTTATCATTCAACTTGATGCCGAATGATTATGTTTTTCTTCTTTCTTCACACGTGAGGGACCCCGACACACAGGAGGGTATCATGCAGGGGCACCTAGGGGGAAGTAATGCGCACACAAGGACAAAAAAAGAAAGGCTGCAGAGCAGTCACTCTGCTGTCAGCTTGATAAATATAATGTGTCACCAATTAAAAACTCATTGCCATTCTTTAATTCAGCCAAGGCCTTGTTAACCGCTGCTTGGCAGGGAGGCTGCCCGAGTAGCCACGGCTTCCCCGACCAACACTACCATAATAGAGGCCCCTGCTTTCCCATCCTTTTAAAACGACGGCCCTTCCTTTTGGCATGTAAATAAGACATTCATTGGGCAGCACTTTCTGATAGAAAAAAATGACCATCGATGTCTTTGATTTTCATCTTTTTTTCCCTTGGAAAACAAAGAATTCTATAGTTTCAGATTTTTATTCAAAAAAAACCTTTTTGGGCCTTTCTTTTGGAGCATTCTCATGGTAATCATGTTGACTCAACTTTGTGCAATGAGGCTATACAACGCATATGAACCCTAGCAGGAGTCCATTACAGAAATACCATTTAGCAAGCTGTTTCTGTGAGAAAGTCAAACGTTTAAGAGGCTTTTTTTTTGTGCTGGTCAGGGACAAGGGTCCCAGCGAAGCAGCAGGAGTTCTTTGGAAACTTCAGTGAAACTAAAGGCCTCTCAGGTCTGAGATACTTCCCAGCTGAAGTCAAAAGTGTTGAAAATGCAGAAAAGCAGGTTTTCTTGAACAGTGTCTAACTCCTTGTCAACCATGACAGCTGTGCTATTTAACAACTTTGTTTGACTGACATTGGATAAGTGGATGTCACGTACCCTTCTCCACAGATGTACCCGGATACAAGCTTGCATACACAGATAATTTTGCTGTGTTTTTTATTTTAAAATATTCCTATGAAAGATGGGAAAGATATTCTTGCTGTTCAACTGTTGCAAACAGTACACTACACACACTTATTGTGAATTAGACAACAGAATTTGTCTCTTGTCACTGTCCTGCAAAACAACACATATACTGTTGGTATAGTGTATGGCAACTCTACAGCATCTGCAGGAATATTCATTTTTTATCTTACACTGCCTCAGTTAGATTTGATCGCAAAAACAACATGTTTACAGAAAGGTATCATCATGATTAAGAAAATATCACTAGATTAGGGTAAGAGAACGATTGCAGAGCAATCAACATAACTTCATGTGTTTCATTTTAGAGGATTTCATGTTAACAACATCATCACCATACACTGATGAAACACTGATGAAACACTATTTGTTGAGTCACACATTGAGTCAGATATTTTAATTTATTTTAGGAATTCAGAGGTCACACTAATTTCTAAACTCTCAATAATCGTCATCAAGCTTATTCGGACTGTGATGTTGGAATGCAGAATGTTCCATTAAACACTAAATGAGCTGGGTGATCCTGGAAACATTAAAGCCTGGAATAGGATATAAAAAGAACAAAGTATGAACGTCTGAATGAGTGCAAGTCTCCCTCTTCAGCCCCCACAACACCCCCCTCCTCCTCTCTGCCCGCTCATTATCCCTGTCACATAGGACCAGAGCCCACTTGGCACAGCCTTGTGGACTTAATTGAATTAGACATACCCGCTTGTTTAGGCATTGTGTGGTGGCATGAGAATCTCCCAGCCATCTCCATGAAGGCAGAAGAAAAGAGAAGCATCAGCAACACTTGTCGGTAGATCTGAGAGTTGGACATTCTCAGGGATGGAAGCACTGCTGTGAAACGAAAGACCACCAGTCCGCCATTGTGCCCCGGCTCAGCGCCAAATGCAGAGTGGGTCTCGTCCAGGGGTGTCACTTCACTTAACCTCCAGGTGTGGCAAAATTCCAGCACCAAACACACTCTGAAAGCCCCATTTAGGGGAAACTGGAAAAGTTCCTGGTACAGTATTATTAGGTCATGTGAAAATGTATTTGACATCGGCTATGTAGTTTAGTTTTTTGTCCACTAATGTGCTTTATATTAAGATATGTCATCTAGATAGATTATGTTGGTTTAAATTCAATCTTTTCACGCACTCAAAATCAGATAGTTCAGTGTTTGCTCCAATCTGAAAAGTCAAAAAGTCCCATTCACTGCATGGACTTGCATGCAAGACCTGCAATATGAAGAGAAGTAGGGGTAGATTAAAAAAGCACAAAAATTCTCTCATTGGGTCATTTTATTGGCTCCATATCCATCCATCCATTATCTACCGCTTAATCCGAATTCGGGTCGCGGGGGGTGCTGGAGCCTATCCCAGCTGTCTTCGGGCGAGAGGCGGGGTACAGCCCGGAGAGATCGCCAGTCCATCGCAGGGCCGACGAACAGACAAACAACCATGCACACTCACATACAATTTCGGAAGGCCCAATCAACCTGACATGCATGTCTTTGGACGATGGGAGGAAACCGGAGGAAACCCACGCAGACACGGGGAGAACATGCAAACTCCACACAGGAAGGCACCCGGCCGACCCCGGGAATCGAACGCGGGTCCTTCTAGCTGTGAGGCGACCGTGCTAACCACTGCCCACTGGCTCCATATCTGTTTGCAAAAACCTAAACGTACATTCCTACTTTTTTCAGGTGGTGGGTTTCCTCTTTAGTTCAGTAAAATATAGTACTGATGCGAGACATTGCATTAAAACAGTATCAGACATATGTTATGGTGCTTATAGACTTTTTAAAAAATCTCTAACCATTTGCTCATTCTGCTAGTTTAACCCTCTGACTTCAACCTTTTCCAGCCACTGTCTTGGAGCTGACTTTAAAGTCAGCCCGTTGAGATTAGAGATTCTCTTTCTTTTTTGCTTTAAAATGGAAATGGAAAGAAACCTCTTCTAGTGTGATTTCCTTTTTCAATTTACCCAGACATGGTCTAAATGGAGGTGCTACAGGGGAATGCCTAGGCGCTGTCACTACATAATGTCACGTCTCTAACCCCAGGGGTCAGAGCCAGATTGACACCATAACCCACAGCCCTGATCCTCCTTCAGCCTCTTTAGAAGTGCGCCCAGCCGGCAGTAATACGGCCTGCACTTTATTCATTTGGAGATCAGCCAAGCTGAAAAGATAAGCTCTGAATAATTGGAGCCCACGAACCACGGAAAATCTGATGGGATCTTCGAGTCTTTAACTTTTTCTCACTCTCTCTATACCCTCTTATAACTGGAGGACCCCTTAGATTCAGGCAGCCAGATGGGCGAGAGAGGATTGGGATGATCTCTGGTGCTTTGGAGAGGGATGACACTGGCTGTAGGGACCTGTCACTCATGTGCAGTGGGAGTGAATGTGGAGCTTAATGAATCTTCCACAGCCACCAGTGGACAAGACGCAGCTCTGTGTGGACACCAGACAGCCAGACAGTACACCATCCTACCTTCTTTTCAGTCTTTCTCTTTGCACCTCTCATGGCCCCTTTCAGCCTAACAAAGTCAGTACAACATTTTGTGTAGTACCAAGACATTTGATTTTCATGTAATTGTACTGTAATTTGGCTTTAATTTTCATTGGAAAACATTTCAAACTGAAATTAAGGAAATTACTTATATAAAAAACACAGAGATGGTCTTGAGAGGCTCATGATGTAATATATGAAAACTTGTTGAATTGTTGTGTCATATAAATATCCCCTTTAGACACAGGATAACTCGTTAATAGAGCAGTCAAATCTCTCTGGGAGGTGGGACACTGGAAACAATAACACATGAAAATGAGGCAGTTTGCTACTGCAACTGCTGCAGTTAATCATCCCTCTGTCAAATTAGCCCCCCCCCCTCCAACTTGGAAGACAACAGTACAGATAGACATGGCATCATTATCACACTGTGCAACAAAGGGCTAGCAATGGGGAGGCTGCAGTTATATTGGTAATGTCAGGTCCTAGGTCAGCTTGGTCCAGAGCCAGTGGAAGCCCATGCTGTGGACTGCCTGTCCAGTCTTGTCATAACAAAGCAGTTTTACTGTATGAGACCAGACCGACTGCAGCCTCTTGAAAACAGACAGAACAACAGGACCACACAGTCATGTCTCATTAACAGCAGCAGCGGTCAGGGCTTTGGGCTTTGTTTCTTCGCTTTCACATGTTCTGACATGGACCCATTTGGAGTAGGAACAAGAACTAGTGCATTTTAAATTACTTTGCCAGAGGGTGGGAAAGTTACTTCCAAAATGAAGTGATTTGCAGTTCACTTATTTGCTATATCTGCATTGCTCAGTTGAACAATACAGACAAACAAACAGACCATTGTCAGATTAACTGATACATTTATTTAATCCTATGTATTTTAGACAATAAAAATTTTAAAGCTAGTGACAACGTAAAGAAGTCTAGCCCAGATTTTTTTAACAAATTCTCAACAGTAAAAGGTATTTCTAAAATGTTACCTATAGACTAAGAAACTAAAACAGCAGTTAATAGAAATTGGGATGATATGACACTATATGTATTGACAGGAGGTTAATTCATAAAATCATTAATAGTAATTAATGATTTTATAAGATGATCCTTTAAAAAGTAACTAGTATGATGTTGAAATTTATGCAGGGGCCTAAAAGTACAATATTTTATTCAGATTTCAAGTATTTTAGAGTAAAGGTCAAAGTATCATAAAATGGAAATAAATAATAATAATAAAGTGCAAGTTCCTTAAAACTAAACTAAATAAATATACATATTATATTATTATAATATTACTTATTACCTCTGATCTTTTCACAGGACAGTCAGTGGACATTTCAGCAGGACAATAGTCCCAACTATTATAAAAATGAGGTTTATAATAAAATGATCCGTCATCATTTGTTTTTCTGCAACAGTGTTGTTCCTCAGCTCTTATTTCTTATTGCACATTATTACACATAATTACTCTTGTCGACCAACATAAATTACAGTCTTTTTTCTTGCCATATATCTTACAGCTGTATGTGTTTAATAGCAATTACAAGATACAGGAATCAGCCCTCATTATAACTGCTAATATGACAATAGTAGGTAAGTGACGCAGTCTGACGTTATGTGTTAACAAGACGTGCAGCAGAGGTTTTCATTCTGGAGACTTATCCTCCAGTCATTTTCCCTCTTTGTTGGCTTGCACTTTGATAGATGCCAGGCATTGTGAAACATAATAATCCTGAATATTACAATAACATCAGACGCTGCATGTAACCTTGAACCAAACCAAATGGCATGACAAGCTCGGACAAATCTCCAGCCATTAAGTCAAGCAAAATATTTTCTCTGCACAATCACAGGGGCACATTGCTTCCTGTCCTGGAGACAGTGTCACCCAGTGGCTCCTTGTTTTCCCTAAACCTGGTTTCCTGTGGTACAGGGCATTTTTTTGCTGAAAAAAATAATACAATCTTGCATCGAGTTCTCACCCATCGCTTGTTTACAGTATTTGAAAAGGATTAGTTTTCAATTTTTTTTTTCCTTTTGTCTTCTCTTTAACACACCCCATGTTTTTAAAGTGTTCTTTATCTCTGTTAACCATCTGAGTTATGGATAGACTGTGCAGACAGCTGGAGTGGTCCAATATTATAAATCAATGGCAGTTTGTAATTCTCTTCATTTAAACAAAGGGCAAACGAATTAAAACCCATTAAGATGACATGTGAATTGGCAAACAAACTGTTTAATTTGTGTCTGCTGTGTGAAGGAGGCTTTCCATCCATGGGCCTGAGGGCAGTCCAAATTTACATCTGATTGGAGTTTAATGGCCCATGGCTGCTTTTACTGCACAGTCACTATGGCGACCAAGCTTTTCTCAAGATTTTCAACAGACTAAAATGTCCTTTTTTGTCCATTTGAAATGTGTCATGCGAGCCAAATGGGGCTGGGGCTTGTATGTATCAATTTGTTTCTGTTGCGGGGCCCACACTTGCCCTGCAATGAATATATGGGCCATTGAATCCCGACACACAATGGCCACAGCTGATGCGGTTGCCACAGAGACACGCCCACACAAAGGGTCGGAATGATGACATATGGTCCAAACCTGCCCAGTTGGTGGACCCCTAATAGGCTCAAGCGCATTGATGGACAAAACCCCACGTTGGTCATTTATCTGTGCTTACTCATTTCATGGTAAGATAAACTTTTTATAAAGTTTCTACAGCTCATGCACAAGAAGTAAACGCCTGGTGAAAAAGCCACCATGTAAAGTGGGGGGGATTCATCATTAAGTGATTAACAAAGGCTTCTTTACCACCTGCTTCTACATTAATACGGACATTAAAGGCCTCTCTTTTTGTTTAAGGAGAAAGAAAAGAGATGGAGGCAAAAAGCATTAACTTAAGGAGGTAATTGAAAGATGTTGAGAGTTTTGACATTTAATTTATTTTTGTATGTATGGTAAAGTACTTTATATTATTTCATACACTACACAATGTTTGTGTTTTTTTGTGTTACAATATTAAAGTCAGTTTATGTGACTTTATTACATCCTGCAGATTTAACATGATACAAAATGCACATGTAAAATGCATTAAAGTATGTAGTTTATAAAGGTGTTACAGCATTTTTTTGTATGGGTTTCATGGGGTTGTGTTTTTTTGGTCAGATTATTGATATGCCAATTATGCTCTAATGAAGCCCTGTGGAGTTAAAAGATAAAGATCATCAGCATTATGACGTCAAAACACAGACTGGCCAACAGTTTGAGGGGAAATCCTTTAGAGAACAGGCATGAGGCCTTCTTTAATTTCACTAAGAGTTGGCCTGTTTCATTACTCACCACTGAAATATGCAATGATGTCATTAAAAGCTTTGTATGGTAGGAGGGCTGCTATTATCCGTAAGGGGGCAACCACAAAATACTTAAGACAGTGCAGCTGCTCCGCTTTTAAACAGAAACACTGTAGGTGATATCTCTTGTTGTTTAAAGACATGACATGACAACCACATAGCTATCAACTAGCTAATGAGTCTTACATTTGAGTGTAACTCTGTAAAGTTAATTTTATCATATTTAATATTTTTAATTAGCCGTACTAGGTGCATGGTGCATGAATGGCAATGTCAGTTCATCACCACGGTGATCCAGATAAAAAATGTCTCCAGAAGATGGAGCCAATGTTTTTGATCCTTTTTCATCTACAGCCACTGGCAGGTTGAATTATTATTATATTTAAATTGATAAATCTCTATCTTCATCTTCATCTCTTTAAAGATGCATTGGCACAACATTTTATTTTATACAAATGTTTTGGTTCTCAGACAATGTAAGATATTGGATGCATTGCCATTAACTTTGGTTAAGTCATTCATGGTTCCCCAAAGGATGAAATGTATTAACTCTGGTAATCCAGTATAATGTTACAAACATTAGTAGTATAATGGCAGTATAATAATCAATCCACTGCTTAACGTTACATACTGTAGTTTTAACTTCTGGTAAAGCATAATTATTGTTTAATTTGTTAATTTCACTTGTTCTGTGCTATTAGCAAGTGTAAGCAGTGTAACAAACTAAACCAAGATGGTGAACATGATGATTATTAAATGTTCTAAACATCAGAATGTTACCATTGTCATTACAATCATGTCAGTGTGCTGACTAAACTATGTGATAGTCAGACTGCTTGTCTGTCTGCGTGGATGAGAGAATGGATGTGAAGTTCTCTTTTGTTTTATTTCTGCATATTTTTATGTAAACTACTGAACACAGTGTAAATGTCCACCAGGAGAGACTGTCTGAAAATATGAGCTATAATCCTTGTATTCAAACGGTATCGAGTGTGGCCATTTGGAACAGCTATAAACATAAAATTTCCAATGTGTTTGGACAACATATGAACTAGTTCTGAATGAGAGTAACCCAATGTTTAGTGCTGTACTTTTGTGTTCAAGTGAATTTTAAACAATCCTAAATAATCAACTTACTGTGGATGTCTCACACATACACACACATAGACGCACACATATTGAAACAATGCTTCCTACAACCATGTGTCCTCTAGAGAAGACAGGTCAAGCCAAAGTGTCACTTGGTGTCAGCCAAGGTGACGAGGAATGATTGAGACCCGGAAGGAGACCTCACTTGGTTTAATTCTGAGGTGACAGGTCCTCCTGAATATGACCTGTCTATTCCCTGATTTCACCCCAGCCATCAGCCTGGCTGTCCCCTGCATGGATGCTTCCATTTACTGCTGTCAAAGACAGGGACCTAGTGGAGAACATTACCCTGTGAGGTCAGAGACCCCCTGGTGACCCAGTGAAGCCACCTTTGAATCACTTGCATGAAGCAGTGTCCAAAGCAGACCTTTTTTCAACTAACATGCTGCAGCCCAATCAGGAGCTGTCAAAGCGGAACCAGTGGGTAACTAAACCGTGATTACAATTAAAAAAACCTTTGAGCACTGACTCAGTCAACAAGGCTTTGAGTGTCATGCTCCAGTTGTGTTTAAGCCGAGCATTTCCCTTGACGATCCTAGTCATGTAACAACAAAGATATGATTCTGCACAGCTCCCATAATGCATACACATAAACATCCTTACTGTGATCATATGAGCATACAGACAGATTCCCACACATGTGCATGAGTGCGCAGACCCCACCCTTCGACCCCACGCCGCACGGCATTATGCAGAGTTCCCTTGAATTCACACAGAGATCTAAAAATACCCACGAGGGAGGAAATCCCTACATTCCGCAATGATGGACCTGCACTACAAGGACATCCAGACAATAAGCCTCTCCTGACTCGGAATCATCCCAGACAATATAGGAAGACCGAGGCATCAGAGAGTTGTGTTTCCCGGATAGTCTGTTGTGTCTAGGAGTGGAAATCTTTGACCACGACTGCTGACTCATGGCAGCTGGCCATATGTGAAAGAATGGGCTGCGCCATGGGATAAACACATACTGGGAAACCAACCCACACTCACAATGGCACAGATGTATCCATAAGCTGGCAAGGGATGGTTAAGGCATGAGAGAGTCAGCAGCAGGAGTTTTTTTGTGGTTTTAAAACTGAATCGTCATTATCAAGCTGCATTTTAATAAACAGAAACCAGTTCACAACAGTGAAAAGCCATGATATCCAGCAGGTAGCCCTTTTAATGAGTCAGCTTCCACATTCATCTTGTTAGACAATGGCCGTAGTCATAAGCGCATCAAAAACATTAATGTGATTAAGGTAATATTGCAACTGAGACAGAGTTTATGGTATGTAACCACTGACTTCCGGAGTTGCACAAGAAAATATGTTTGAAAGAAACACAGTAACACCCAGAGAGTATTTTTACACTGTCACTTTATCAGCATTAAACAAAACTACTTTTTTTGCCGTAACCACTTACACACACAGCACTCAAGGTGCTAAACCCAGTCTTCAGTATCAAAGTCCTGCACTTTGTACACCCACAAATTCAACACCACCATTTCTTTATTCAACTCCTGTGTCGTACATGAATGCAACAATTCATGGTGACCGAGGACATAATCCAGGTAGTAATTGTTATTCTTTGCAAAGCATATTCATGAAGTTGAATTTGCAATACATAAATGTACAGACAAGATTCTTCATTGTTAGTCTACTGTAGTTGTTTTTAGAATGGGTAACGTTTGTACAAAAACACTAGAGGATTATACAGAATAAACCTTTAAAAGTAAATCAGACTGATTCATGCTGTGTTAATGTTACTGGTTTTCTCTCTCTCTCTCTCTCTCTCTCTCTCTCTCTCTCTCTCTC
The DNA here is from genome assembly GCA_034779795.1 of Ctenopoma multispine. Taxonomy (NCBI): domain Eukaryota; kingdom Metazoa; phylum Chordata; class Actinopteri; order Anabantiformes; family Anabantidae; genus Ctenopoma; species Ctenopoma multispine. The sequence goes on along the minus strand of JAUYWH010000025.1, from coordinate 10,316,367 downwards.
TCTCTCTCTCTCACACTCTCTCTCTCTAACCAACTTCATCACCATCGTTTGTGGGCACTGCAGGGATCAGGTCACACTCTCAGGGAACAGAGCTCCTTCATTTAGCCAATGGTGTTTAATGACTCGCATGACTTTTACTTGCTGACATCTTGATGGGCGCCAGCATTGTCAGACCCAAGGGATGCAGAAGACAATATGAGCTGTTAGTTAGCAGTTAGCTTTGTTGAGGAATTCCGCTTCTTGTAAAACATGGAGGAACGTGATTAGAAATATTCAAATAATTAATAGCATCTAATCTGTAAATACTGCATGTACACAAATCAGTTTATGGCTTGAGCATGTGTTTGTTTTACCTTGGTTTTTATTCCCTCTAATGATGCACTAACATGTTAGTCATGGTCTCCTGAAAGACAGTACAACTTCTAAGCTTTCTGTCTAAGTTGTTAAACATAAAACACAGACACATTTAATAAGATAGACTATATTCATTTGTAATCATCAGTTTCAGAGAGTTAATACTTGTACTGATTGTGTTCTTCCCACAAGTAATGTGAAACTCAGCATCGAATGAGGATCAAATAAGCAATACCTTCTGCTTGACTGACAGTTTAACAAAGGCAATGGGGCAGAGTGATTTGTCAATGGGTAAAAATCAACACAAAGAGTTATTGATTGGCAGGAGAGAAAGGGGCAATAAGTGTGGCTGTGGGAACTTGCCAAAGTGATCAATACTGGAGTTCTGCATGAGGAAGCCAACCCACTCTGTGTTTATACAGTCAGACGCAGAGCAAAGATCAGCTATTGTACAGCTAGACTGGTGCTGTCAGTCAACGCAGGGCAACACCACAGGGGGTGGCTGAGCATCTCTCACACAAACACAGACATAAACACCAACGCACACATCCGCTGCAGCCTACTCTCAGACCTCACAGTGGTTAGACTCCTTTAGAAACAGATTGCTGCGCTCGTATCTTTTTTATCCCCCTGAAAATGATTCAGCATTTCTTCTGACTATGTATTTAGTTCAGTAGCGTCAGCATTATTTAAAAGGACAGCTCACACAAATTTATATAAAAGATCCCTCAGAGTTAGCCCTCTCCTTCAGTGAGATTTATGCAGAAAGTCTGGTGTTAAGATGTACTGGGTATCTCTGAAACCAGTGTTGGGTCCAAATTCACAAATAAAGATACTGATTGACTGATTAAACACACAATCGTATCAGTAAATGTGACTATTGTGTAGATGCTATATTGACCAAGCACTGGGTTAATTTTGATCCAGTAATGTGAATCCTTGTGGATAAGTTTTCATTATGAATATAATTATTATAAAGTAGACATGCCTATTCTCTTCTAATTAGATATAAGTTGCAGTAATGGTTAAAACTAAGGCAGTAGTAGCAGCACATGAGTGAATTCTGTTAACTTGAAGCTGCTGCAAAGAAGTAAAGAGTGCATGCAGTGAGAACTGCAGTGAGATTTTGTCGTATAGTACATCCTACTGAATCTAGTACTGTTACTAAAAGCAGGGCAGTACTGGTGGGTATAGATCCACCCACCCGTGTAGAAGAAAGTAAGCTTTAAGAAAACTGTTCATTTAAAAACCTGTTGATTATGAGGAGTAATGGTACCATTGTTTCTGGAAAACAGAGAGTCTGTCTCTCACCATCTGCAGAGGTGACTAAATTAACATTGCGGGTACCCTATAAGACACAACACACAGAAAATATGAGCTGACCTTTACATTTACCTCTGTTATATTTTGGAATGGAAGCATGTCGGTATCTATGTTGTCTGCTTAGATAGAAAATGTGTTTTTGTTCACTGCTGAACCAACTCTTCTACTTTCTTTGACGAGTCAGTCGCATGAAAACTAGAAGAACAAAAGCAGCATCCTTCTTAAACATGACAAATAAAACAGGAGACATGAAGCAAGAGTGTCAATAAGAGACACATGGCCAGACATTCACAGAGGGAGGGATCTCTTTATGAATGGGCTAAGACTGAAAATAACGAGAGACAGTGTCCCGTGTGTGTTTGCCCCGTGCTAATCTTATCATGAGTCCATGTATTCATCATGAGGCCCAGTCTCTTCAGCTCTGAAAAGTAGCGCATGGCGGGAGATGAGTGGTTGTGCTGGATGGGTGATCCATCCTGGAGTGATCACCAGCAGCACACAGAGAGTCACAAGGAGAGCCACTGTTTACCTTCTGCCAGTCCATTGTTAAGTACCATTATAAGCTGTCTGTTATATCAGCAGAGATAAGAGTATGACAGTGGTGTGACTGATGTGTGCAGGGGAGTTTGAAAGTGTTGATAGATTAAGTGTTTTAAAATGTCCTGTTAGGTTGACTGTAATATCTAAACTAACTACCTTTTTGCCTTTTTGGACATGTTAGTGTATAAGTAGCTTAAACCATTTTTAAATATATTTCACATTTCAGTCTAGTTTATGATAATAAAGGTGAGGGACATCTTAGCTGCTTTCTCAGATTAAGGTAATTTTACTTTCAAAACAGAAATTCTTGATTTGATGTTAGTTTTGAAGGATTTCCAGTTCAAATATATGTAGAATTTTCAAGACCTTCGAGGTATAGAATAAAATAAAAAGTATAGCTTCTTGGGTGCAGTTACCATATTGTGTTTGAATGATATTTAACTAATATCTTCAGGGAGCGGTGCATTAAGAAACCATTTGTTTTGTGCATGTGTGTGTGTGTGTGTGTGTGTGTGTGTGTGTGTGTGTGTGTGTGAGTGTGTGTGTGTGTGTGTGTGTGTGTGTGT
>JAUYWH010000025.1:10251163-10313484 GCA_034779795.1 Ctenopoma multispine | reverse complement strand
TGTGTGTGTGTGTGTGTGTGTGTGTGTGTGTGTGTGTGTGTGTGTGTGTGTGTGTGTGTGTGTGTGTGTGTACCCAGCTGCATTCTCGACCCTCTTCGCCTTTTCTCTGAGCACATTTGTTTGCAATGAGCCCATGCACTTATTGACACTCGTCTCCCCTGCCACCTGCATGACAATCCAGGCAATAAAACCACGAGTGGAGCACACACTGTTCAACAGTTACCATTAGAAAAACAAGAGCAAAGAGGATGAGTGTTTACCTTCCCAGGGCATGAAAAGAGGAGGAGAGGGAGGAAAAAAGAAAAAGGAAAAAAAGAGGAGAGTTCATCTTATAACTCCAACTCCCTACCACCCGCAGTGCAAAGGCACAGTCACACACGAATGCACCCGTAAATCACCTACAATACATTTACTGTGTCTGCTTGGCATTTTTCTTTGACATCTATATGTGGGGAAACTTTATGGTAAGGGATCATACAGTTCAACATTTTGAAAAGTGGATGGCCACAGCTTTTGGTAACTGTAAGGTGGGACTGGGACAGGCATCAGGCATCAGGCATGAAGTTTGTATATGTATTCTTGCACCTGTTTTTTTGAGAATCTGAAATATAGAAGGAGGTGGATAAGGATGAGGAGACAGAGAAGCTCATCTGCTTTAGGGATTTGCCCTAATGTCCACAGTCAGAAACACACACAAAGGATAACCCATACGAGATGGGACCAGACACCAGGACATCCTGTTTTAGGGGACAATGCTCCCCGCCCCCCCCTCTACAGTGGTAAAGTGATAATGCTCTTGCACAAGCTGCTGTCACCACCTAGCTTAGCCAGGGGCCAGGGAGGACCACAGGTCTCAGCACAGTGGGATAAGTGGTCAGGAAAGAACATTTTCATCACTTCCCCAAGTAGAACATCCTTCTGTCAGATGTGCTTGTATGTTTTTGATTTGCTAAATGTAGTACACTGACTGACTGAACAGTTACTATAGTAATGGGAAAATCTTTAGAATCCCAACTGAATGTTTGTGGCATGAAGAGACAGACAGACTCAAAAGACTGATAAACCAAATGAAAGTGAGATAAAAATCACTTTGATATTAGTAACTGGAACAAAAGCCTGTAGAATGGGATAACTACTGTATGTACATTTTATGGATATTTTTATCCATAAAATGATCTTATTGTGAAGAGGTGATATTGATGCCCAGTCTGGAGCAGTGTTGATATTTTAGCTTCTTAAGGTGCTTGAGCAAGTTTGCCCTTCTAAACAATCAGAGAATTTCATCAATTTCTGATATTTTGTATGTTTTGAATCATTCTCGTAGTATTGTAATTTGTGATCTTCCTGAAGGCAGTAGATGGTAGAAGAGCGTAGCAGAGGGAGGAAATGGAGATGGAGGGCTATGTGGTGCAGAGTGGACTGATTAGTCAAAAGTCAAAGTTAAAGTAAACTTTATTTCCATCTCTGCTATATAATGTACAGGTACACAGAGAGACAAGGTGACGTGGCTCTTGCTTTATCAGTAGTCTCATGCTAGCATTAGCTAAGGTTGCATATTGTAACTTTAACACATGTTGATTGCTAATATTCAAAGTTTGTAGCTAGCTTCTTTGCAGCATAAGGCAGTGGGTAAAGTTTACAGGCATCTAACATTACTATAAAAATCTCTATTAAAACCTTATTTATCATTAATTATTTTCAGTGGATATCTTTAATACTACAAATATATTTGTAGTGATTCTTTCAACAGTAGACCTTTGGTATGCCATAGCATTTATTTTTCCTAGCTTTGTATAATGACAGACTATTCATTAACATTTGTGCTTTACCTGCAGTAACTATAGTTCATGTTAAATACAAAAATATTGAGTCTTGAAAATGATTAATCTCAGTATGTCTCAGTGTGCCAACAGCGGCAGCAAAAATCCTGAAATCATGCAGGATTAATCAGTGAAACACGTCAAAGGTTATTTCTCACAGCAGTCCTAAACCACACAATGCAAATGTGTATACCTAAATACACATCTTTAGCCCACCACTTACACACACATACACACACACAGACACACACACACACATAAACAGAGAGGAAGAGGATAAAATACACTCACACACAAACAACAGATGCAGACGGTGGCATCTTAAAGAGAGATATGACTCAGAGATCACTGGGCATGATGTTCTCAAGTGTCAAACTGAGGACAAGTCTGGGCATGTGGTAAGACAATGGGTGAGTCATGTGCACACACACAGACACACACACACACACACACACACACACACACACACACACACACACACACATTGAATGCAGGCCTTCATACACTAGGTGGGGATATTGAGTTAACTACTCTCGTAAATTGGCATTGAGTGATTAGATTAGCTAGGACAATAGTAAACAGTCCACGTTGTAAAAAATTATTTGGTGAATAAGCAGAATATTTTTTATAACTTTATTAGTAAGTGTAGCCTATAAAATGTACTTACTTAACAGTTTATATGTTTTATACATTTAAAATACATTTCCAGCCTCATTAATTACCTTTATCAATAACTATCTCTTTATAATTACACTGAACTGTGATACATCAAATCAGTGATCTCTTACCTCAGAGGCCACATAATCATTACATCTGTAAACTGTTTTGTTTTCACATCTCCAAAATTAGGACATCATTAGTTAAGTATCTGTGAGACTAGTGCTGCTAAACTAAAACCTAAATTAGGGGCAGCAGCTGCCAAAGCTCAGAGTTAAAGACAGGGACAACCCCTTAATAGATAATAAATAAATGTGTCCAACTTAAAGGCAGGGTTCCTTCAAGGCCACCTAGGAGTCTGCAGGATGACCTGTAGCCCTGTCAACAGGATGCTTTACTTTCGCTTGAGGAATCTGCACCAGTTGCTAAGGCCATAAGCCTCAGCCTTCGTGTCCTGAAACTGGAGAAGCTGCTGAAAAGCCAAACCTGGCTTTAGAAATATGTCCTGTAGACAAGCAGTAAGGATCAGCAGAGCCCACACGGCACCCGGTTCCTCAGATATTTGATCAGGCTTGATGCATCCCATTGCATCTGCCCACTCTGCCTCACCTTCTCCGTGTACACACACCCAACACCTCTCACACCCAGTCCTAGGGATAAGTGGTCCCATCCTATAAATACAGAGACTGAATGAGGCTTGGAGTGAGCCAAAATGAGTGAGTTGGGAAGAGAAAGGCCAGTATAGTCAAAAGGAGTTCACAAGATGTCAGCTTAATCTCTAGTGTTATACTGTTTACCCTAGCGCCTCTTAAAACAAAAACATGTCACTGTTGGATCACACACTTGAGGGAACTATTTTGTACTTTACTGAGTTTCAACACTCTCTTTATATTGTGTCCCCTCCCCTCTGAGCCCGCCTGTCTCCTCATCCTTATCCACCTCCCCCTTTCACCCTTTCCGATCCTCAAGAAAACAGGTGCAAGCAGGAGTGTCCAGTATACACAGAGTCTGGCACATATACAAACTTCATGCCTGATGCCTGCTCCAGCCCCACCTTTCAGTTACCAGAACCTGCGGCTAAAGCATGCAGAACATTTCCTTCTGTCCTCACAGCTGCAGCGTCTTCCAATTGAGGAGCAAATAATGTATAGATTGGCATCCACGGGAAAGTCAGAGCTGTGAAGCTCTCAAACCACCCACTGCCACTACCACAGGCAATAGTGTGGCCTATTTCCTGTAATCACTCAGAAAGCAACTCTCAAAACTCCAAGAACAAATAGTCTTTGTATTTGAAGTGAACTGTTGCTTGAGAATGACCACAATGTTGTCTGTATACAGTATATTGTCTGAGAAAAGTAATATGTAAACTGAGATGACTGTAGGTCTTCAGCTTTTGACAGTGAGGAGGAACTAACCAGGGAAACTATTTGATTATGTCTTTGATTGCAATGAAGACTCCTCCAGGAAACACACTGTTGAGAAACTAATGCGTTTGAGTCGAGATTTCTACTTAACTCGAAGGTCATCAGATAAAACATTTGTAATAATTATAAGATAGATAATCAGACTATGATCACAAAGAGAAAATGGCAACAATGACTCTGACAAAGCAAAAATAAATGGTTAATTCTTGCATCTCTTCCTTATCTGCCTATAGTTTGCTAAAGGTCTGGCAGGAAGGAAGACGTAGAAACTGCATACAAATACAACCAAGTGATTGCTAAACTGGGCCTAATCCAACAATAGCAATTGTGAATTTGGAGGGAAAGGTGATGTTACACGTTTGGCGGCAACGTTGTGCGCCCGCTCCTCCATTCAGTCGCTAATGAGAATGATAATTTGTGGCTCCTCTGATGACCCCTACCCCCCATCAATAGCTACTTCTCCCAAGGGACGTGATGGTAGATCCCCGAGGGACATTCAGCCCTCTATAGGAATCCTTTTCACAACCGAATAGGGATTCCCGCCTGTTTCGTTTTACATACTGCTGATGACACAAATTTCCCCAATACTGTAATCTTCTGAAACTGCACCTGGTTAAGTGGAGCAACTAGCCCACATCTGGACCTGCTATATTCTTGTGTGCAATTTTTCATATTATCTGTAATTATGTGTGTTCTAACATCTGTTTAACATAATGTAATGTAATGTTTCTTTATATCCATACCCATTTCTCAACACAAGCACGACCGCAACGCAGACGCAGCCGCTTGAGTCTGATTTGCAAACATGCTGCCGTATAAAAATAGAATGGACTCAGTCAACTTCTCTTGGGAGTATATACTGCTGGATACGAGTCCCCCACGCGTGTGTGTTCGCCTCTTCACCTCCGCGGAGCGGCTGCACGACCCGTCCTGCCAGCGGGGATTTACTGACTGGCGCTGTGCCCGGCCGCAGGCAGACTAGTTCGCTTGGTTCTCACGACCTCAGCTACACAAAGGCATCTCTGAACTATTAACTCAGACACGAAGGCAGTACGAGCAACCGCAGAACCCACACACGCTGCCAACTGGTGTTTCAGTTTGCATCCCTGCAGAAAGAAGCTGCTGCTTGAACGTCACTAGCAGTGGGGTTTTCGGTATGTTATTTACTGACGGTGTCATCTGCAGGGCACTGGCACTGGGCAGGGTGAAAGTGAGAACGCAACTACAGTAATTAACAAGACAGCGCAACTGTTGAAGAAAGATTATTATCAGGTTTGAAAGTTATCAGTGCAACGCACGTCATGTAGATAAGTTACGGTGAAAACTCTGTATGTTATTTGATCAACAGTTTACTGTTGAAAGAGAACGAATCCCATGGCGTATTTTCATTATGCTCCTTTATTCCCACATACAACTGTTTATCACTGCTTTACATTCTGATGATTATATCAATGTATATTACAAAACCATTGTGTCGAAAGCACAGTGTGTTTTTCTGTCTCGTATTAAGGTTGTGAAACACTTTTAACCCGACTTTTGGCTTGTGGCTGCCATGTGCACGCACAGCGCGCCGGTGGAGTATTAAATGTTAAGGGGTTTGACCGACGGTCACCAGGTTGAAACCTAAGCTGAAGTAAAGGGGCCCTGCTAACTGCAAGTGGCTGACACACGGCTAGCGCCACGCCGCCCGACGCAAAGGAAGATTGTTTTACACACATGGATAAACAGGAGCAGGGGAAGGGAAAAGACAGGGGAGACCTTTAAGACACGGTGATGTGTGTGTGAAGCAGCGGGGAGAAAGCACATGCCCAGATGTAAGCCACATATTGTTAAATAACAGCTCAGCACATGTGATCTGGAGTTTTTAGAGACTAAGCCAGATCCAGTTTCAAATGTTTTATTATTTGCAGTGTGGAAATTCTCTGCCCTCACGTCTGTCATCTCTCTCTCTCTACCTTCAAACCAAACTCTGACCAAGTTCTCTCGTTTTCCCCTTTATTGAGTAGGCCCACTGTGAGTAGAATTGAACAATTGATACACAAAAGGAAGCGCGGATCCTTCCATATTCTCCTTTCACTGAGGCAATCTGTTAGTGACATTAACCCCTGAGCGCATTTCCCAGGCTCATGAATAGGGTTTAAGACTTCTTAAAGCTCCCGCTGCATACAGGATGAGACTCTTTTCAAACTTTTAATTACCTTTATAGCAATCGAAAAATACACCCCCATTGTCCCCTGCACATTCTCAATTGAACCAGATGTAAAGAGCTCCCGCCAAACTGGTGACAAGGTGGCCACTTAAAAAACTCAATAGACATGTATTGATGTTCATATTGAAAATGTAGTTGATCTGTTGCAGCTTGATTGTGTTTGAACTATATCCCTTAACTTGCAGTAAGTTCATATGACTTTTACGCATGAAATGTAACTTTTACGCACGAAATGTAACTTTTACGCACGAAATGTAACTTTTAGGCACGGCCTAGATGAGTACAGAATGAGCCACGAGAGTCATATAGACATGATAGAAACAGGCTGCAGACAAAATAATAATTTCTGAAAATGCATTTATTTAAAACACTGGGTCATCACCCAACTTCAGTTTTTCTTTTCAACACAAAACAACAAAGAATATAAAACACAGCTTTGGTGTAACAATCAAGACACAACTCTGTACAAAACTAAAACCTTTTCATAAAAAGTACTTCATCACAAAAAATACTATAAATCTTCTGCATGTACAGCATATTTATCACCGACATCCAAATATTGGAATCAGACAATAAATGATATATAAAAGCATGTGCCATTTAAAGCAACCTCTGTTCCATAAAACGAAACAACGAGCACTGCTATGGGTGCGGGGGTGTTATGGAGTTAAGATTAGCGTCCCATAGCAGAAAAGTCAAACCTCCGCAAACGTTTGTGTGCAGACAGTTAAATGCCTACGTTTGGAAATAATGCAAATTGGTTTCACATGAGTCTCTAGTCCTTTAAGCTACCAGGGCCGCCACACAGGCTCGTTGCTCTCTGAACCAGTGCTGACCCCCACCGGGCTGACCGCCTGGGACCCTCCTGAGAAGGATGTCATGCCGTGGACTGGAGATGCTGCAGTCGGTGCTGAGCTGCCGTGCACCGGACTGGCGTTAACCGCAACGGGCACTCCTGCGTTCGCATAAAGGGGGATGACAGGGGCTGTGGTGGAGGCAAATGCCGGGTTAGGGATTAAAAAAGCAAACTGTCCATCGGTCGCAGGCACGAGCTGGAAGCCACCAAAGACCTTCGGGGAGACGGCTTCGGCAGGACTGAGTTTGGAGCCCATGGCGCCGCTGATGGGCAGAGTGGATGGAAGCTGCACATGGAGAGGCTGAGCCAGGTGTGCCTGCTGAGAGGAGGCCTGCTGGGGGTAGTTCATTGACATCATCTGGCTCATGCAGCTGGATAGGTGGTTGAGGAGCCTCGACCTCACCTCTGTGTTGACTCCCTCTGAGGTGGAGAGGAAGCGAGTCACCTCGTTCATGCACTCATTGAATCCGGCTCTGTATTTGCTCAGGACGCTGGCATCTGCAGACAGCGCTGCTGAGGGGAAGACAGAAGACGGATATTAGTGGCATACTTGTGACTCTGTGACTCTTTCGAGAGCTAGTGACTTAAGAATCTTTTTGACTTATAGGATTAAATGTATTTACCGTTCATCTGTACACGCTGCAGGTTCCTCAAGTGCTTCACTGTCATCTCGAGGATGTCTGCTTTTTCCAGCTTGGAGTGTCTGGAGCTCTGTATGATATAACATGATAAGTTAAATCAATATTCAATGTGCATTTAAAGCGTAAAACTAGATGTGATCACAATAGCTTGGCAATGTCATAAAAATACAATCAACTTACATCTTTTTTAAGTGCATCCAGGATGAGGGTCTTGAGTTGCCCAAGACTTTCGTTAATTCTTGCCCTGCGGCGTTTTTCCATGATCGGTTTAGACGACTGCAAAGAATAAACAATTGTGCGTAAACGTCTTGTTCTTCAGTCACAGATGACAACTTGCAAACTGAATACCATGTTGCCATTATGTTGTCAAACTAAACTGTTTGCATGTGCACATTAAAATCCTTACCTTTCTGTGCTCGCTGGCGTTTTTCGGCTTGTCCGGTGTGTGTGTTCCGTTTGCAGGGGCACCGGCAATAGGGGATGCCGTCTGCTTTTCCATAGTGTCAGCTGGCATTATCGTATAAACCAGGTCAAATGTAAAGAAATAAATCCCTTTTTTTGTAAGAGTTGAATAAAAAAAAACTCGGCGCCACTGCAGAAGAAATAGCAGATGCCTGACTGTCGGGTCCCACCGATCAGTTTGCGTTACGTCGCTTGTTAACACTTGGCTGTCATCCGACTGCAGGAACGTGCGAGGCGAGTCTCCGCTTCTGCCGCCGACACACGCCGGCGCGGTACTTATAGACGGCTCGCGTGCTCCCAGTTCGTGTGAAACCCTCTCTGCATTCTTTCCCACACTCGCCTCAGCCAATGGCAGAGAGGACTCACCCATTGGGCGCGGGGCAGATCGCTGATTGGACAACACCCCCGCGGGCCGTCAGTCACGCGCTGCTCAATCAGCCCTGTAGGGACAAACAACAAAGCGGAGCGAGCAGCGGCGGCCGGGCCGGCCTGTGAAGTGATAAGAGGGTGTGGGGCAGTGTTGGTGCGAGAGGGGTGGGGGGGTGGGGGGGTGGGGAGGCGTGATGGATGTTCGTTTCCAACTTTGCTCCGTGATTCTAAAAAAAAAATGGAGCACTGCTTCGTGTTTGGAAGAAAACGACCAGCCAGTGCAGCCAGTAACCAACATCTGACAAGCGACTTGTTTGTTTTAATGTTTGTGTTAATGATTCAATAAATGAATACATGATTCTTTTCTGGCTGCAAATGGACTCATCCCTCTGACTGAGCCTGGTGAATATTTTGGTAGTATCATGTGGTGCGTGAAGTGCGCATACCCAGAATAATCCCGGATTCTTAGTATATTTATTTATTTGTTCTCCCCAAACTTGTGTGGCCCCTTCTCAAAGTTGGAAATGCCTGCTGCTATAAAACCAACAAAGTTTATTTATTTGAAGAATAAACATTGTCTCGGCCAAACATGAAAAAAAATACACATTCAGACTATTTTTAAGAGTCCTCTTGCACCACCAAGGAGAAGACATCTGTAATGGCACGCGAGGCGGTTTGCAGCAGCACGCACCAAGCCAATGGCGTGCGGCCGCTTTATGCAAATGAAGCAGGACGCTCTCTGATTGGCTGCGCGAACAGCTCCGTGTCAATCATCCCGGCGCGGGAGCAGCTCAGAGCGGAAGAGGAGGAGGAGGGGGGAGGAGGAAGAGAGGGGGCACATCTGTCCGCGTGCCACTCGCGCAGTCTTCTCCGGTCCATGCGGAGCACGTGCCAGAACTTGCAGATTACAACCTAGAGACCAAAGAGCGTAAAATGTCAAGCCTGGGAATCAGTGAACATTATTATTATTGTACTCTTAACAGAATAGAATAGAATACAATACAATACAATACAATACAATACAATATGATAGGTACAGGTTGCCTGGCATTTAGGCTGCATAAGAATAATCCCGGGCTGCAACATTACAGTAATGATGAAGCCTAATTAGATGAAATCGCTGCTACTGGTTAAAAGAAAACCACAGCAGCATCAATGTGAATAAACGCAGGTTACAGCGCAATAATAAAATCACAAGATGTTAAAATCTAGTTTAATTTCTAGTTAATCTAGTTTAGAGTCTCACAGGGTTGATTTTTAAGGAGTGAGAACGATTAAATGCACATGTAACCATATATATGTATATATATATATATATATATATATATATATATATTTATAAACATAGTTCTAACATGGAGTTGTCGACGCTTCCTTTTCAGCAGAGGTGTGTGTGAGAAACAGAGCGCGATGGTGTTGGAAGGAAAAGAGCACCATCTAGTGACATATTAACAAAAGTGAACCAAGTTAATATGATGGATTTCATGAATCCGAAATAAATCAGTGAATATACTCACAATCAAAGCCTGTAAAGAAATGCAAATATACTCTACATGTAATCTTAGCATTAGTTGTTAAGTTGCATGAAATGTAACGACTCTCCTCTAGCCATTTTACACTGCAATTTATTTCTTTTTTTTGTTGTATTTAATAATTTTAAAATTATTAATAATTCTAGAGCATATTCTGTGATTTTACAAAGCTTTTGATGTCTTTTATGGTCAAGTTAAAAAACGTATATGAATTCTTTAAGTGAAGACGAAAAGATATTTTAGAATTAAAATCACCACAAGGTGGCAGATCTGTGTCCACATTTAAACAATAAACTATAATGTTAGGATCATATAAAATATAAGTGAGAAAAAAAACAGTCACAGTGAGTTGTGGAAAAAGTACTCAGATAATTTACTGAAGTAAAAGTAGCAAGACCACAGTGTAGAAATAACCTGTGTTACAAGTAAAAGTCCTGTATTCAAAAAGGTTCTTAAAGATACATTTAGCTAAAAAATATTCAAAATAAAAATACTCCTCACACAGAATGACTCTTTCCATATCACTGAATATGATATTATTGGATAATAACTATTGATGTATTTAGCTGGTAACTATGGAGATTATTTTAATGATTTTAGAGGCTGTTTTGATTATTATATGTTTTAAATCTAATAATTGTCATTTGACCTACCTGGTGTACTGCTGGATAACTTGTAAATTTAACACCGGGGATGAATAAGGTCTTATGATTATATTGTATATTGTACTAATCCAGTTTGTTAACAAACAAATGTAGAGGAGTATAAGTACGGCATTGGCCTCTGAAATGTAGTGGAGTGGGAGGTAACAGAAAATACTGCAGCAAAGTAGTACTACTTTAAATACAGTACTCAAATAAATGTACTTAGTTACTTTCCACCACTGGTTAGAGCGTATAGTTTATATTCTTTTCTATTCTAACTTTTCTATTTGTCACAACCCTGGATGCACTGTGTACATACACAGTGGGATTTGCATGTGCAATTAAAGATATACTGCATATGTAAAACAGAAAGTGTACACACTTTTTAAAACTGTGACAAAAAATAAAATCAGTTATAGGTCTGACATGAAATAAACTACACTGAGGAATAGAAGGACCTGTTCAAAAACACAGTTACTGAGTTTGCTGGTGGCACTTCATAAATCTACAACTACGACACAAATGAAAACTTTCTAGATTTCCATGTTAAATCAGTGGGTGTGCTGCAACAATAGCAACAGCGCAGAGTCTAAGGTGGCATAGATGTTATACTAATCTGATGACAAAATCTGCAATTCTTTTTTGGTCAGCAGTCTATTGAAACAGGCCAAATGTAATAAAATTGTGCTAAGCCCTGATTCAGTCCAGTCTGTAGTAGACTAGCAGTCATTGTTCACTGGCTCATGTCTCTCCATGGGTGAGCTGTGCTGAGGCATGCCGGACACTTGTTTACCCAGGATTCTGAGTCTCAAGGGCCAGCTGTGTGTGTGCTTGGGCTCACATCGCTTCTATTTGCTTTCAGATTGACCCAAATGATGCAGATCTAATTCCACAGAGCTCCGCACAGATTACACAACTGCTCTCTGCAGCAGTGGGGTTAAAGTGATTTTAGTTTAATAATTCAGTGTAGGTGGAGCAGCACCTGTTGAACCTGATCTAAAGTCAGACAACTCCTGGTATTTCATAATAATAATTCCCCCCTTGCCATTCTTGCATTTCAAAGATGTGGGATCAGACAACAAAGAGAACAAGAATTCCCCTTCAACTGAAAGGTTTTTGAATAACTCCGCCTTTCGACCATCATTAATGCTGATGCTGACCTGAAGAATGTAAAGAACCGAAATCGCCGCTGCTTTTAAGACACGATCAACATTCAGCAAAAAAGAGCCAGAAGAACTTGCTTTTTGACTTAGCTAGATGAGAGGAGATGTCGGAGGAGATGAAAGGGCTCAAAAGGAGGGACAAGCTGTGTTTGCAGATTTAGCAGAGTTCAGTATTCTGTTGTCCAGATCTGGTGAATGCTCAGCAGCTCCCTTTGACTGCTGCCTACTTAATTTGTTGTTGTACAATAAGCCTGCGCTCTTCTCCAAATCCATGTGCAGAATGCAGAAGGAGAGTCAATTATATCTGTATTAGCTGGTGTTGGCCAGGCAATCCCTTTATACACAATCCCCAATCAAGTGCTAGTACATGTATTTATCACAATGAATCCCCAACTCTAAACAGTCGCAATGTCTCTCTGGGTGGCTTTCACTTGGTTTCAGATGCTCTGACTGTTTTATAAATGAAAACCTGGAAAGTGGCACAATAGGATGCAACTAAAACTTCATATTACTTTAAAAATAGATTAAAAATCTCATTCACTTTATTTACACTCAAAACTGTATAAATTCTGAAGTACTTCTTCTTTCGATGTTAATTTATACTTCCTCTCCAGCACATATTACTTTTTAGAGCACTACAACTTTATTTAAGATCATAGATACAAAATACTTAATTAGCTCCACCTCCACTAACATTAAAATGCTGCTTACACATGAATACAATAATATTCAAGTAATATAATTTGTTTTAGTCAAGGCTACAGTCAGACTGAGGTAATAAATACAAGCACTGTATTTGTAAAGGTTTTAAATTGCTTGTATATTTTGTATTATGTATGTTAAGACCAATTAGTATTCTGCTTTCATTTTAGTTTGTGCAACGTTGCAGGAATCAGACTTTAACAATCAGGTTTTACATAAAATTAGAACTTGAATGTTCACCAGGTTCAATCTCCAAGAATAATACAGAGAGCATAGCACCGATTGGAGCTGTTGTTTGAGTTACATTTCCAATACGTGCCTTGGAGGAGTTGTGTGCATTTTACAGTGCAGTATTCCAGGTTTTACCTAAGCATCTGACGCTTCCTAGAACACTGCTGACACAATGTGAGTCCAAATACATGATGGCGATCAGGACACGATCACTTGTTGTTCTGTTTCCAAAGCAAAGATGACAGCAGGACTTCAGAGGTCCTGTTAGTACTAGTTAGTGCTGTGAGGCATCTGAAACAAGTAGAGCCAGAATCCCAACACCAGCAGATCTAAGCTCCTGAGTGAAAGGACACCTGTGGCTGCTGCATTCACCCCCCACTTTAAGTAGAGGGATTTGCAAAATAAGAAAAACACAGTGCTGATGGCTCATTATGGAATCTAATTAAGCTAAATATTGAAGAATTAAGGTTAGTACATATTTGTTTAAAATATGTGCTCTTTCCTCACAGACATTGGCAAAAGATCTGAAGGAATTTTCCTGTGCCAAGACAAGGTATTTCATGTGCATTGTTGCTAGGGATTTCTTAAATTTGGGAGTGGCCAGATGTATTAATTTTTTTTACACACATCAATTGTGCTGATATTAAATCCACTATTTTCCTTTTAAACTATTCAGTGTTTGATGTATTACCAGGACTGCGGGGGGCTTTATAAGAGGTTCGAATTTGAATAAATTAATATGAATTTAGAAATATTTCTCATGGCATTACGGGGGTGGGTGATTTCAGTCAAAGGCTTCAAAGCTGCATGTTTGCACCACAAACGTGAGGGAAAATGGTATTTTTCATGGACTTGGACTTTCATGCACTTTATTCTTCCCCTAATCTCATTACTCCTTGACTGTTTTCATACCTGCAAAAAAACCCTAAGATCAATTATATTTGCCTCACTTTTCAAGCGGTGTGTTGTCATTTTGCCATCTGCAGACCAGCATGTCCAGTACAATGTGGTGTATTCAGAGAGGCTCTTTGGCTTTCTGAACAGAGAGAGACCCTTTTCTCTTGCTTCTCGCCCCAATTCAAGGCTTTCTTCTCCCTTTTAAGTGGGCTGTTGATGAGGTTAGTCTAATCAGATTAAGTCAACTCACATTGGTCTCTGCAGTTTGTTTTCCTTCCAAAGGCGTCCTGACATCTTCTATACTTTTTCTTTATTCTCCTCTTTGCACTTTTCATCCAGGCTTCCACCCAAAAAAACCTTTTCAGTAGAGGTCCCAATGGACTTCTTTATAAACCACAGTTCCTCAATGATATAGGTTATTTAGAATGGGTCACTAGACTGCAATACATGGGAAAGGCCTTTAAAGTTGTGCAGTGACGCATTTGTACATTTCCACTGGTGTCTGTGTGAATGGCAAAGATTAGGTAAACACAAAGCACTAAATCAAATTTTGGAAATTGCTGGAACCTCTAATTTGATTCCTAAATAAATGTTTGAGGGATGTTTTGTAAACTACAAGGCTAATGCAATCTCCACTTTTATGTGGAGACTTGGATGAGATAAGTGTTTTCACGGCCAACTTGTTAAATACTTTTTAAGGGAATTAAATACAATTTTATAGTTTAGAGTTTACAAGATTTACATTTTAGACACCACAGGTTAAAGTAGTTATTACCAATTTAGGTCATAACATGATTTTTTTTGTGTTTTAGGAAGAAAATGCTAAAAATAAAAAGATTGTTGCTGTACTATAACTATTTTTTTGGCTAAAGTTTAAAAGAAAACACATAAAATCCAATAGATTTTGTTGTTTTGCACAATACATGTCCTAATGCAAATCAAGAGTCATGTAGGCAAGAAGATCATTTAGATGATCAAAACCAGTGTAGATACCAAAAGGTATAATTACACAATTAATTGCTTTGTTCTTCTTTATAAAGAACCACAAATAATTCACACATCAACAGATTTTGCAATTAGAGGGAACCATTAAAGGAGGCTAAAGGCTGAGAGGTTCCTCTGTGAAATCAACTATTTTTCTTCAAATTTGATTTGATTAATAAGCACAGACGCCTGGTTGAGAATATACCCCCCACCTGTAACTGTAAAATCTCTGGAGTTCTCATCAGTGGTGTTCTGTAACTTGATTCTCCCACTAATAACAGCCTTACAAAGACAATGAGCACAATGAGTACAGAGGAGGTCTTTTCAGATGACTTCAGAGTCCCCTGAGAAAAGACATGGCAGCCCACTGACTGAATGGGGGGCTGTAGAACAATTTCAAGCTAATGGATCTGAGAGACTGTCCACATAATTACATTACAGCATTTCAGAAGCCCTTTGAGCTCCACGCTTTGCAGCTTGGGGACACCACAGCACTTCATTCATATCATAGCTCCACAGCGGAATGTGTTATGACAGATATGGCCCTCTTGGTCACTTTTGAACAAGGTTGCTCTCCATGGGACTGGAAACCCCCTCATCCCTCTGCATACAAGTTCTTGGATTTAAAACAGAGGGTGGGCACTGTGAAAACAAAGGATCAAAGGTGGAGGGCACAGAAAACCTAAAAATGTAGTGCAACACATATTTTGCTGTTAACCTTACTTTATGACATAGTATACAAGAGGTTTTACAGTTCATCTTATGAGGTAGTCTTAGCAAAGTTAAATGATTAATGACATAAAAGGTATGCAAATGTATTATTATGACAATTTAACTCTAGTTTAGCTTCAGTCAAGCTCACTAATTTCTAATACGGTATGTCATAAAAGTCATCATTTCATTGCATCACAATCATTTTAAGTTCAACTTAGAAACAAATGTTTCCTGCTGCATTAAAAGTGTGAGTGAACTCAGGTTGAACAGTTAGTTCAGAGTCATTTCATGATTTTTGAGAAGAGTTAACTGATCTTGAGAAAACAAAGAAAAACCTATATATGAAGAATATAGTTTATATTTCTCACTTTGAAGGGTCTCCTTTTCTTTTAACATGAAGAATCAGTTCAAAGACTCTCCCAATGGTTTTGTTAAATCATAAATGTAAACAATGAATTATTGGATGTCTGCTAATTTTTGTTTTGCTTTGTTCAAATACAGTTTAATGAGTTGAATAAACATGATGATTTACCTTGTGCTGATGTGTTTCTTTTTATTTTGAAGGTTCAGTTCAGTTTATTGTCTTTGCTTTAACACATGATTGTCAAAACTCATTTTCATTGAAGGTGCCTTGTTTTATTTTAACCTAGTTCTTTCCTTCATACCAAATGTTAAGCATGTTTGCAAATAAACAACAAACACAGAGAAAAATCAGGCAGAAAATCTGCTTTTTTCCCCTTTTGGTTTAAATTGAGCTTGTGTATAATCCATTTCAGCCAAACCAGACACATGTAAAAGGAGAACAGGAGTTTTCAGAGACTGTGGTGAATGCTGCTGAATAAGTCAAACAGGCAAACACAGAATAGTTAAAAGGCACATTTCTCGCTGCATTAACATACGACTCCTCAATCAATTTTGATTTATAAAGGATCTCTTCAGACCATCACAAACAAAATTATTCAACTTTAGACTGATGTTTTTTCTCAATGTTTGACCAAAGCGTAGATTCTACACAAGTCACAGTCAATCTATGTCTGCAGACCAAGTGGAAAATCTCTCAAACTAATATAACAAAGCACCAATTTTGTGATTTCCCTCCATGATAGCCATATGAAGAGGTGCCATTGATCTTTTTGTTCAATTTTGTTGGTTGAAGAAATGCTTTTGCTCACTCGTCCTTCTGGACAAAAAATGACTCCTTTTGTTGGTGAGCAAAATCAATGCAAATTAATCCTTTATTCATTTCCCCCTGAATAATTCAAGTCTTTGCACTTTTGTTTGGGGCCCATGAGCTAAACAAAATCATAAGAAAGGTGGAGAATGTGAACATTTATTGGCCAGTGGAGGAGAGAGATGACCCTGCTCTTGGGTGACAAAAGGCTTCTTTATGGCAGTGGTGTGAACCCATGAAACAGGAGTATTCCACTCTGACTGACCAGCACCACAGGAGATCCAACACGTGCAAATATAGTGCCCCAGTTAAACCAACTCTTTTTACACCAATAAAAGAGGTTAGAGAACAAAAAAAAAGCCAAAATCTCTGTCCTTTTTTGAGCTCACATTCTCATGGATAAGGTGACAGGCAGAGAAGGATGGACAGCAGACAGCTGGCCACACTGACAGATTCATTATGTGTTATCAACTGAGACATATTACAAAAGCAATTATTTCATTTGTGTTAATTTTAATTTTCCAAGTCTGATATTGGATTGCAATGCTAAACAAACAAGTATTTTTTCCTATATCATACCAACTTTGGCATCTTTGACCAGTTGCCAAACTCTTTTACAATATTGAAGTACTATCATGTATATATTTAAAGTATATACTTCACCTAAGCTCTTCATCTTCTAAAACCATTTCATTTTTTTAAAATAAGAACCAATTTTACATAATAGAAGTAAAGACAAATCACTTTCCACCACTCTGAGATCAAGAGACGCTAACTTTGAAGGACGCAGAGACTGATTCTTAATGCCACAGTTTTCTGGCTAAGACTGAGCTCAGCACATTCTTGCGTAAGAGGTACAACATAGAACATGCACTAGCTAGACAAAATGCTGAGATTATTTTATACTCAGGGTAAAATGGTAAGGATACCCATTATTAATGTTACCTAAAAAGTGGTGTTAGAAATGACCAGCCTACACAATGGTTGAACCAATGGTCAAGGGCTTACGGTGTTTCTGTGTTTGTGGTCACCTCAAACATCATCCTATCATCAAAGTCCTCTCTAAACCCCAAACACCACCGCCCTTCCCTTTCCCTCTGATGTGGAGATACAGACACTTCACAGTGCGTACACTCCCTTTAACTTTTGGTTTGGGCCAAACATTGCGGAGGAGACAATTTGTCTTTGAAAACACTATGAATTAATCACATCAAAAGACCAGGAAACAAAAGCAGAGGATGGCAGCATCAGACAAACACTCCCATTAGTCACTCTCTTTCACATGTATCACATCACGGCTGAAGGAGGGGCTGTTTACTCTGGAATATCTCACACTGTAAAGGCAAAGGGAACCTACCGCCTGGCCCATTCAACAAGCACAGAAACAAGTGGACTACTGTGTAGTCAATTACAATAAGCACAGATCAAAGAGCACAAAATGGACTTCTGTTTCGTAATGCACCATGTGGCACAACCTTTTTTCTTACACAGCCCTCACACTCAGTCTTCCCACACTCATATACAGTACAAACTCACCATTAATAAGGTCTAAAAAGTGTGATTTTCAGCTCTCTCTCATGTGTCTCTCTTTCTTGTCCCATCCCCAGCCCCCTGCCTGGTGCTGACCCAACCAGCAGATCCCCCCTGCCCCCTCTGTGGCCTCCATCAACTCTGGGAAGAAGAGGCCCATGCTGGAGCTATGGCTGGGGGCTCATTAGCAGCGCCCACCTGGAGGCTGACTGGGGGCTAACAGGGGTCCACAAGGGCCAAGGTCTTGATCTGCTGGCTGTGAGTAGCATTGTGACACAGAGTGGGGACAAATCTGCTGCAGCGCAGTGTCCAGTGCAGTGCGCCATCAGATAGACAGTATATGCTCCAACAGCTCTGAATTAGTCAAGCTTAATCTGTTTAATTGTTCCCTCAGCAGATGAACGCCTCTCTCTCAGGAACCCCTTTCACTCCTCTCATATAAGTCAAATGGAACATTTATAACTGTGTTGAGTTGGTGATGGTATCACTGCAGTAAGTTTGTAAAACAAACCTTTTGTGTATACTTTCTTAGAAGTCAGACCACCTTATGCAAATTTATCAAACAAATGTCACCCCTGTTTTGGGGGAACTGTTTGTTGTGTGAATAAGTATACAGTTGTGTTAGCTATGGGCGTGATGCTGAGGTATGTTGGAGTGTCTGTGTGTAATATTGTGATAGTCTTGAGCCCCTGTGGTTAGATGCCCTGGGTCTGGGGAGACACAAAGGGATTCCACTGAAGGAATAGCAAGTCTCCTGAACCATGTGGCTCCAGTCACACAGACTGCATCCAGCAATCCACATCACAGTATCTAAACAACCGCTTTTTCAAAAGAATTTGGCTTTGGAGTCTCAAACAAATGTATAGTACATTTTTTAAATATTTTCACATAATCACATGCACCACAGTGGGAAAGTAGCAGTATCTTGTTTAATGAAACTCATTTGGAAAACAGAAAATCTGAATGCCATTAGAAATGATCTTTCAGTCTTGCCCTGTATAACCACACTTCTACCTGATTCAGCATCAAGCTCTTCATAAATTTTAATTTTGTATCAACATCCACAAATGTGATCATGAAATCCCACTAATTTATGTCAGAATATTTCAAATACATTAGAGAAATGTCATACAATCAAAGATATAACTCTAAATTGCTATAAGTGTCTAAATAAGAATCTTGTATTTCAAATCTCACTTCAACATTACTTTCAACAAAATCAACACACTTGACTTTCATAGAAGCGTATAAATTGTTTTCATCAATTGTAAAATCTTAGTAATCTCATGGAATCTGCTGCCTTTCAACAAGTCCTCTACATTTAGTTTAATTTCCACGGGGAAGAACATTTGTCCTTTCTCTATTAACACTCCATTATTTATGGATCTGTATAACAAACACATACGTGAAAACAAGCTGATTTTATCTACTAATTTCTGATTCATTTGCTTAGTTATATTTATTTATCACATGTCCTGAAATTTGTGATGAATGTAGAAAGAACACTGTGGTTTTATTCAGCTAGTAAAAACAGCAGCTGTGACCCTCAGGCTTTGTCTTTCTTCAGATTCTGAATCTTGAATATGCGCTATGTAAGGTGAAAGAAACCCCACAGGGTCATCACTGGGACTTATACAGTAAACCCAGTACAGAAGATGCTGATTCAGATCATCCAGGTTGCAAATACTGCATCAGAATTTTTGGTTAACTTTACATTTAGGTATTCTCTTCTCTGTATTCAATTATCTGATGAATACAAATCTTCTAAAATGAGTCCTTGGTTATAGTGAGCATTTTTTTGTCAGATCAAAGAGTCTGGGTTTCTGGTGCTTGAATGTGGACAATGGATTGGTCATGATGACTGGTAAATCTCAGTCACGGACCACCACATCAAGGACAATTAGCATTAGCTTGACTCTCCAGGCTCACCCCTTAAGAAGGATGAAAAAAGTGACCTGCTGACTAAGCACATTCCACCTGCAGCCTGCTGTTCAAAGGGCTCCCATGATAGTTACTCTCAGCACCTCTGTGCTCCACTGACATCCAGCCACCACCTGCCCTGAGGCAAAGCTCGCCCTCCTCCACTGTCAGTGCTCCATCAACAACATCCCTGCCCATTCACAACACATATAACTGCTGTGAGTACTGGCTGAGGCACTACCTGCCAACAAAGTGCCTCAGGTGCTGTTTGAATGGTCTTCACTTCAGAATTAGCTACACCTCTCCCCCCGTCAGAGAGGAGGCACGAGGGAAGCAGCATATGGCTGAATCGGATGAATTCCCCTACTGTTTCAAAAGACTCTCAGAAGCCTTCAGGGTGATCGGAACTTCGCGCTCCTCCTTATTAGATTAAATCTAATAATCTCCCAGTAACGAGACTAAATCTAGAGTAGTAAAACACTGGGCCTCAGGGTGCACCCACGCACTGTGCATGCTGGTTTTCCATTAGCCATTTTATTTTATGACTGCAAGTAAGAGTTAATGTCGCTCATCAACTTTCCCCTCATCTACAACCAAAAAGGATGATTAGTTGATAACAGACTGACCAAACTGTGGTAACTTGAAACCAAACAAAGTTCACGTGAAAATACTGATGGCAGAAAAAAAGAAAAGAATCTCCATTTTTGTAAAGTTGCAGAAAATTGCAACTTATTTGATTCATTCTAATACGATTGTACTCACCAAATTAATAACAGAAACCTGGGAACATCACAACAAGGGTTTTAAACCACTTTACATGGAGGAAAGCACATAGTGCTTTCATTGTTTGTGACTATGTGCATGTAAAGAACGCTGAAGCACAGAGTTAGTCTGTAAATTGTGGTGGAGTTTTCAGTGCACAGGTAATTTGGGTTATCATTTTACTATGTTTACTATCTTTTCTTCCAAGTAAATTTAACTAAACTGGAGATTGATGTTTGAAACACCTTTTTCCAGAGTCTCAGCAATTAACTTGGTGAGTACAACATTATTAGTTACACTGCTCTGTTGGCTGGTCCAGACTGAAATACAGTATCTTTACAACTGTCAGATGGATTAAGATGGCATTTTGGAGTAAGAGACATAAATGCCACCACCCCTTTTCTGTAGCTACAGCTCAAGACTGACATTTTAGTTTTTGAGTGATATACTTTGATAACTATTGGATCAATTATAATAGTGTTTGGTATATATGTTCATGTTCCGCACAGGGTAAGTTGTTATAACTAACCTAACCTACACTGAACATAGTAAATTAAATTATATGCTAAGTTTAGTTTTTTATGTAGGTCACTTCATTATCAGCAGCATGTATCTGCATTGTTTGTGACTGCAAATGATGATTAATTCTCCTCATAAACATGAGTCTTTATCTTGGACTGAACTGTATTCATGTTGCTTGACTAACTAATGACCATTAGTCACATGATTAGAAGTAAACTGCTAAACACAATAAGGCCCAAAAGAAAAAAAACAGTGTGTACCTTTTTTATTTGTTTGTTTGTCATAAGCAAATAAGCATTTTGTTATTGTGAGTGCTATGTTTGTGGGAAAATGGCACAGCTGTGATCTACAACTTATGGTGACATAAGAATGATAGCCCCTGGTTACCTTTCATTGGAATTACTGTTGAGTTCATAATGAAACTAGGTCTCCCACTGCAGAGTTGATTAGGCGGATGCCTTCTCTGAGCTGCAGGAACAAGCATCAGGTCCGTCTCCAGCCCTCCAGGGACTCACTTTATTCATCCAATGTAATTCATGGTTAACCCCAACGCAGGCTGGGATGCTGCACCATCTCTCCTCTCCGCTCATTTAATTTAGAGCGAAAACAGCGGAGCCGGGAAGAAACCCCAACGATGGAAGATATTGGACATGATATTAGATAAACAGACCACAGATGTTATTTGATCATGTTAAATCACGTCGGTTAACAGTCATACGTCACTCAAATTGGATAAATATGAATAATTGTTCAAGTCATAAAGGACAAAATGTATCCACTTTTTTATGTAGTAAAGAATTCATTAGAGTAATGACCTCATAACCGTTTGGAAAAGGTTGACTTAGAGAAGTATTTAACACCTGAAAGATCTTCTTTAGCTCTTGCCAAGAGTGAAAAACCTATGTCCCTCTAAAGTTTGTTTAGTATGTTTTGGTTATATTAAGCTAAGCTTAAAACATGCTCTGAAATAATACTGTACTCTAACGTGAACATTTCTAGACAGATTTCCCTTCAAAAATGAAAGTTTATAGTGCATCATTGCATTAAAAAGTGTCACAAATATATGAAGTAGGTCAGAGCAAACAGTGATTCATTTCATCTGATTAGATGAAAACAAATGTGTTTTGGTTTTCCATTGAACAGTGTGGAAAACAATGACATTCCGGCCTGGAGACAACTAATGCCTCATCATCAGGAAAAGAGATCAAAACAAGGTTTCTCAGCTTGACAGTCTCTTCCGACCTTATGCCAGACAGCCGACTGGAAATGCCAGGAATGCTAGACTGCTACTCGATAGGAGACCATGTTCCACTTATTGGCTACTGGTGGGCAGACCCACGGGGACAATGCCCAAGATGAGTTCCCACACAATAGGAACAAGACATTTATGACTCTTTGGCCACGGAAAAAAATGAGAGGTTCACACTCAGGACACTTAGGCTCTCATACTCCCACTGACACACTGGGCGCGATGCTGCTCTGGGCTGACACCCTTCACATTTTTGGGCAACGTCTGAAAGACAGAAGAAAAGGTTTCCCCTGAATCCAACCAGGCTGTCCCATTTGAAGTGATTTAAATGGCCTGTTATTACCTTTCTCAGCCATAGTGTCTCTGCTGGTATCTTTTAATTATTAGTTTCACCAGTACTCATCAAGCAGGAGCCAGCCAATTTCAGGTTTGGTATTTCACTAGCATGTACAAAATTGCTAGAGATATCCCAGGCAACCAAAAATGAGAAATTCTCTGATAGGTAAATTAAGGCACATGTTTTGAGTATAAAACTGCTCCATGATCAAAAACAATAGCACACCAGCTACAGTAACTACATATTCCATTAATCTAGTAGTAGAGGGGTATATGTAAATCAAGAACTCATCAGTATTTATCCCCAAGATATATATAAAATTATTGTTTTACTCCACCCTTAATGATTATTTGAATAATGACCACTAAAGAGAGAGTGCAAATATCCAACATTTTCTTGGAAAACCTGCTTGTTTTATTCAGCAGTTGCCATACTGATCACATTGTAATAAAAATTAAAGAAAATAGTTGACATAAAAATAATATCAGTGTGTTTACTTAAAACTTAACTTCATATATACTTTCAATATTCTATTATATGTTAGCAACTTTTATGTAATTGATCAATACTGTTGGCTCACTGAAACTCCTGATGGTATGCATAGAAATTAATTTACTGAATGTTTCTCATTAAAAACTTTATTCTACTTGCTAAAGTAAGAAAATTGTATATTTTAATATTGTGATCTGAAATCTGTCTCTGTACAGCGAATGAGAGGCAAGGTAGCTGCTAGAACTAGAGATAATTCCCGAAATAACACAGGGTTCAAAATATTTGGAACAGATTAACACTTTTCACACTTTTTAAACTATCCTCTCTATAGTTAAATGCAAATCAATTGTGATAAAATATTAAATACATTACAAATCATGCACGAATCAGACCAACTGACTGATGATGTTTGGAAGACTACAAACTAACACTGTATGCATATGAAAACCATGTTTAGTAGTTCACAAGCTGGAGACAGCTACAAATAAAAATAAATAAATAAATTAGCTTATATTGTTTATGCTGGTGGAGAAAAGTATCATTATTATTATTGATGCAGTCTGGATGGGCTTATTCAGCCTGTAGCCAGTGACTCAATCAGTAACCAGGCATCTTTCTGACTTTGAGTGCCATCTACTGGTGTTGCATCAGAAAAGCAAGGAACACAATAAACTGTGCTGTCGTCAAAGAGATATATTTTATTTTAGCCTCAGCTACAGGAAATTTAATTTAGATTCAGTTTTCCTTTGTCTCATATATGCATTTTCTACTATGCATATATTTGTAATTAATCCTTTCATTTATATGCATTTTATTAATCTAGAAATGTTCCAGTTGAAAATTGAAGTTGCTACTTTTCTGCTCAATAGAACGGTGTGTAATTAGTTGCACCAATTAGTAAATGTCTCTTTTGATGCTCATTATACATTCATACTTCCAATTAGAAGCAGCAAAACCTTTCATGAGTCTCACACTTCCCTATTTATATCCATTGTACTCTTCAGTTGGCCCTCTGCTATTTGAACCCCATTTCCAGACCTTTCCCAATTAGACCCACCTTCCACTTTGAGGTTTACTTACGCCACGATGAAGGAGAAAACAGAGTTCTTTAACAAGTGGGCCCCATTCTCTTGTTCACATGGGGAAGTTTACCCACATCTGTCTCAGCACCTAACCCCTGGAAGAGAAGGGGTCAGTGCCAAGGCCAGAGGTCAGCACTTGTCCCATTGTGAGCTAGAACCAACATGAACCCCCATCGGACACTGCGGCCAGCGGGAAACAGTGCCCGGTTGGTTTTTGGGGCCACGGATGTGTGAACTGAACAGTAGTTGTGCTTTGAGGCGACTTACTGCACGGAAGCGCTTGAAAAGGACTCTTCAGGTTTCTTAATTAAGTAAAGAACAAATAGGTATCTTGCTTTGTTGCGTCTTTTCTGCATCATCAATAGCACAGACACAAATAGAAAACAAAGCTGTGGTTTGAGAATTTGCAGGTGTGCGTGGATGCGTGTGAAGTTACTGGAGGAAGTATGACCATGCAGGAAAAAAAAAAAGTTTAGGTGGCACTCAAGGGGGAGGTCTGTGTGAGAACAGATCTAGTTAGGAGCGTCACAACAGATCTGACAAAACGGGCGGTCGGGTCAGGCCAGGCTTGCTGCAGTGACCCAGCAGTATTCAACCAAATGATGAAAAAACAGGCAAAAAAAAAAAACGCCCTTCCCCTGGAACTCTCTCTTTCTCTTACTCGCTTTCTTTCTCTCTTATCAGCAAGCCACCATCCATAATTGACCTGATTCCCAGATTTCTGTCCCTCTGACCACCCTTGCTGTCGCATAAAAGTGGGCAGCATAGGTGGCAGAGGATGGCCTGGCTAAAGGAAAAGGGAATGTAAAAGAAAGTATTCTTCGAACATCTTAAAAGAAAAAGGAAAATCAGCATAATGACTGTGCTCCCCTACCACACATTCACTCACTCACTCTCCGACTCCCATCAGCATCCAACTCTTGATTAACCTCCTCTCTCACTCCCCCTTTCCCACCCACTCACATTCACACATGCACATAGACACAAAGTGCCTCAGAGGCCCCCTGACAGATGGGGTTTTGGGGGGTTCCTCTGAACAAATGGCACCCTGGTTCAGTGTGGTGTTGTCAGGGTTTGAATTGATCCCCGGGACTACAGAGGCTTCTCTCTGCCAGTGTGTCACAATGGCAACAAGTGTGTGGAGCTGGGAGCAAGCTTGTACAGGCATGGGACCAATACCTCATGAATGATAGCTTAGCAAATGGCCCTCCATTCACTGGCTTTCATTGTAGGACCATCTCTCGTTTTCTTTCATACCCTACTCAAAAAACTTGCCCAGCTTCGTTAGTTTTATTGGGTTTGATTGGTTTGAGATTGTGAAACGTGTTGGTTTTTGTCTGATTTTGTATGCATGCAGGGTGTCGGATTGGGACGTGTGTGTGTGTTAGTGTGTTTGGAGGAGGGGTATTTTTTTTTTTTACATTTTTGCTTGTTAAACTGATGGGCTTTGTGGTCTCACGGTATGGTCTATGCAGTGATGTAAAGCTCTCTGTCACTGGTCAAAGCCAGAGAATGTGATTCAGTTTTATATGAATAGCACTTCTGGGAGGTCGGGATGTTTTTCACCCAGTGAAATAAACACCATGTGTGCAATTTTCACAGCTTTCCATAAATTCAACCACATACACAGCATCACAATTTTTCACATACAACAGCGGTATTGCCTTTGTTGTCAACTCAGATGCTCATTAAGAATTCCTGTATTACTGCTGCAAATCTCATGCATTTACCTTTGTCTTTTTAGTTCTAAAGTCGTATATTTGTCTAATATAGTCTCATATATCAGCATAATGAGCCTCTGAGAAGAAGATAAAGCCTGGTTGAAAGTCCACTGTGACCCCTCAGCTGACCCCGGGTAGCAGTTTACAGGCTCAGGAACAATCGTCCCATTGGTAGATAACAACAGCATCATTCCTCCAGGCTCATTTCATCACTGTCACTTCACCTCCCTCTGGTTAATGTTTCACTAGTCCTGTATATTTTTGCTCCTCTGCCCACATGACAGGGGGAGAAGGAAAGGGAGCAGAGGAGGCTTGGTTAATCACAAAAGGAAAACAGAGGGTGATCAATCGATTGGTAAACAAACAGGCTGGACAGGCAGGCAGCAGGCCCAGCAGAAGAACCCAGGGAGCTGAGGCTCCTTATCTTCCACATGTGACATCTCCATCCATCATACCTCATTATCATAGCTGTATCGAGAGGTGCTGATAACCTGTCTGCTGTGAAATTTCAAAATGTTACAGGAGAAGGAAGAAGTGTTTAGCTGTTCACAACTGTAGACTGCAGAATATATGTAGCAGCACACATGGAGAATAATTGCAGATTATTCACAGAGCTTTCTGCTTGTTCCTCTAAAGATTTTCAGAATTTATTGTTATAAATATATAAATAAATATATATAAAAAACAAAGTATATAACCGCTCTGACACCCATGCATTATTTATTTTTATCAAACCACAGGGAAATCGTAATTTAAAAGATTACTCTGATTTATTTTTGTACTTCTGTGTGGTTGGGGAAAAATCATTAAAATCAGAACAGCAGAGGCTAATTTACAGTATGTTAACCCTGTATGTCTATTATCAATGCAAAGTTTTATATAATGCAGCTAAAAGACATGTGTCCTCACACCCTCATTGCCTTCTGAATGGTCACTTAAAACCCCACACCTCTAACAGTCTCAAGTGAAACCTGAGCTCAGGTGTTCCTTTAATGGCATGTTATATGATAGCAGGTGTTTCATGTCATCTAGATAAACCTGTGTCTACAACCGATGACGTGATTGAATGGCCTTCTTTGTGAATAAATTGTCTCTTACCACAGTGTCTAGTTAGGTTATAGGAAAAATACATTTTAAAGCATTGGCCATAATCAGTACAGCTGAAAGTCAAGATAGACTAGAAACATTATGCTGTGAATATGAGAAATGTGACTGTATAATACACAGTGCATCACCTTCCTGATAAAAAGCTTGCCTTACCTGCCAGGTAAGCGAAGAGGTTAAGTTTGAACTCTGTTCCCAGGTACAATGAAAGACAAGCAATGGTTGTCTTAGAATGTTTAACAAGTAGACCACGCCCTGGGCTAATGGTTTTGGTCACAGAGCAAAGGTACGTATCTCATACATACCGAGGTGTCAGGACAGTGTGTTCCCTTGCTCACTTTTGTGTTGTCCACTCTGCATAGCAATGACAAGTACATTGCAATATGTTTGAATTGTGGAGGAGGAGGGGTGAATGTGTATTGTCAAAGAGGCAAGGTCTGCATATTAAGAAAACACGGAGGGAGAACAGCCAACTGAAAGGACCTATGAATGAGAATCAATTAATTTTCATTTACCTCCATTAGCACTGGTTAGGGATTTGCATCTGTGAACCCATTGCCAAACTGGCAGTGGCCTTTTTAGTTGAGGGAGAGGGCCACATTAAGCTAATGATGGGGGGTAGAGGGAGAGACAAAGGGCTGTATGTGTGGGAGGGGAGGCCTGGCCGTCCTCTTCTCTCATTAGCACCACAGTGCCCTGCACTGCTGTCACACAGCGAGCCCTCACAGGCAGATCATTAACCACTAGCTGGGATGTGAAAAATATGCAGCCTAGCATTTTTTTTTTTAAACGTCTCAGCTACTCAGTACTACAGGTTTGTGACCTTTACTATGAACAGGCTTTAGTGTGAAATCCTGCATATACCGCTCAGAACAACAGCACGGAAAGTATCAGGTTAATGTTTTCATAACAACAACAAACTGTGGTTGTGTTTATTGAAGTAATTACAGTTTATTGAAGTAATAACAGTATTATGTGTTAGGTGGTGCATCCAAAGAAAAGGAAATAAGAAACAGACTTTGTTTTGTAAACTCTGTCATACATATTATATACAGTATACAACAACTTATTACCACTTTACCTTCACAGCTAGCTCTGACATGCATTTATTTATTCTATCAGACATGAATTTGGATATGAACAGAATTTGTGGAGTCTTGTCCTCTGGATCTCTCTTTTGCATTTTGTCAGTAATCATAATACACGAGGATCTCTCTTTAGAGACTTTAAAGAGAAAGGCACCTGCTGATGCATGTACGTCTTTCAGGGATCAAACGTGTAAGTTTGCAGTCAAAGTGCAGTGACATAAACCACTGGGAGGATGTATGAGCCTACAGGCTTGTCTGCACCAATAAGAAGAACTCAGCATTAACATGGCTAATTTACCCTATGACAGGAGAGCCACAAAACCAATATTCTTGAAGTATCAGGAGCTTTTTACTGGTGGTATAAGCACCATTCTTCCAAAACCTATTTAATCATTTGGTGATGAGGCACTGACAAACTCTTCAGCAGCTGCATTCCTGTTTCCTCTTTTCATTTGTTTATTTCTGTTTTCTGTGGCTGCTTCAGGCTAGGCACTAGTGCTGTGATCTATCTCAGCAAACCCACAGTGGGAATTCATCTCTAATCTAAAGCTTTTAGTGTGTGTAAGTGAAGGATCAAAACATAGAAAGAAATTACCATCCAGACTGCACACATACAGTCTCAAACCAAATGTCTAAGAATTGAATTCCTCTCTTTTTCAACGTGGGAAATAGCTGCACGTCAGAGGACATTAAGTTAGGATTAGACACGAGGATCTGGTTGTGTTATTGCAGCATTATGGTGCAGAGACTTGTCTCCACATGTAGGGGGGAACCCAGACAGTATGAAATGGAGCGGAAGGTATGAGCAGAGAAGAGGATGAAAGACGAAACAGGGGAAGGGGGCAGACAGGGTCACAGATGTGACATTATATCAACAATAAGAGTGGCGGGGGTAAAAGTGTGTAGACATGCCATCATGGGCAAAGCTGTCTCCCAGCTGTTTGGGTCACCTGTCTATTAAAAGGGAACATATTTCTTCTTGTCTGCTGAAGCAAAGACAGATTTATTGGGCTTACAAGAAGGAGGCCTTAAAGTGGATTGATTATAAGACAATAGGCTATAAATCACTTTTCCTCTTATATTCAGACTGTCCACAACCATCTTGGTAAACCAGAACAGATAACAGGTGATAATTATGATGCATTCAGCTAATTCATAAGCTAAATATTAATAGCAAAAAAAGTGAAGAGGCAATGTGGTGTGTTTTGGATGGTCCCTTATCTGGGAAGTTTGTGTTTTTAGGACCACATGGTGGGGGCATTACATTAAACCCAGACAGATATTGAAGTGACCTCCAGCCCTTTCCTGTACTCAGGCGGTCCCATTCTAAAACAAAGCAGACATGACAAGAAGAGAGGGGAGAAATCAGATGGCTTAATTGTTCCTTGACAATTAGACCATCACTCAAGAGAACACTGAGTAACCCAGCAAAAGTAGCAAAGGGAGGAGGTAGCTGAAGAAAAGGATGAAAGAAGAGGGCACTAAAACACCCACTGAGTGAGAGGGAGTGAGAGGGAAAGAGGGAGAGGGCCCTGCTATTGAGGGCCCGACAGGGCAAAAAGGAGCAGAGAGCAGTTTACAATACTGTACAATGCTGTTCTGCACCATTAAGTGGCATGGAGGGCAGGACCCAGGACAATGGGCTTCTGTCCCTGAGGAGTAGGCCAGCAGCTCCAGAGGAGGCCTTCTTTTCAGCCCATATGGTTATGGCTGCCTTACAGGATGCTCCTCTCGCCGAGGCCTCATGCTCAGCATCTGGACACATGAGGTCCACCGTCTCTCCTCAGTGACCACTGCAGCACTAAGGAGCAGCAGGGTCTCCGTGGTAACACTGTAGTGATACACAAGGATTCAAGGCAGCACTCAAGAGATTATGGAAAGGAAGTACTTCTGGATGGAATGAAATCCCAATTTTATTGGATTTAGAGTCACAGACATTACAAAGCTGAAAAACTGGGAGCAAGAAGAGCCAATTAGTCCCATGCTGATAACAAGCTTGGCTTAGTCAGAAGGAACCCACCATTTTCTTTCTCTTTAGAAAGTTTTTTAAAATGCAGAACAAAATTCTTATTTGTAAGCAGCCTAGAAATATAATGTTACATATCAGAGCTTTTACTAGTATATTAGTATAATATTTAATAATAAGAAAGTTGTAGACATTTTATGAGAGTTACCATATGCTCTAAATCATACATCATCCCATCCTTCCAGATTTCTTTGCCTTTACAGGAGGTTTGCACTTCATGTATATAAAATTATGAATATTTTTACACATGTTTAAATATATGTCAAAATTGGATGGTCTGCAACTTTTTCAAGAAGTCAAATGTTTCTAAACACAAGCAGATGGATGTCTAAACCATTTACATTACTTTAACCGGTGTATTTCCCTGCATGTTGAGACCAACTGTGACTCCTGTCCCTTTTAGACCAGTGACAAAGGCTCGTCAGAATGATGGATTATGAAGCTGCTGCCTAAAATTCAAACAACCTAACTCCTGTCCATGATTTAACAGACCCACTAACCCAGCAAGAGGGAAAAAAGCCATCTAACCAAGGGAGAAAAGAAATAGGGGAGAGTCTAGAAAAGAATCTTAACAAGTGTTTACCCTCCTTCTGTTGCCAAGTTATGGAGCAATAACTTACCGTAGCGAAAGGCAGTGCCTGATCCAGAAAGAAAGGCTTCAGCCTCAAGGGTCAGGGGTCACTAACTCTGTCATTGTCTCTGACAGGGCAAGCACACTCCAGCTTTTCTCCAGCTTTCAAAGGCCTGGGATGGGGGTGGAAAGATAGGCCTGAAAACACAGGGTCGGGTCCGGGGGCTTTATGGTAGTTGCAGAAAAAAGATTGGGACCCCAGAGGTTAAATGAAGAGCGAAAGGGCCCTTCTGTCCAATTACTGAGGGACAAATGCTCTCTGTGACCCATCAGGGTCAAAGTTCAGCAGACCCATTGGTAGCGGCACACTCTGGCTTTTTGTGGACCAGATGAGATGAACCTCCACTGTGTTTATCTAAGTGACACCATGACCAATGATAAAAGTATAAATAATTTGGGGGCTTTGTGAGCTGCCCCTGACCAGCATTAATTTATAGACCAGAACTCAACTCAACACGTGGATACACACTGGAGCAATCCATAGAGTCTTTAAAAGGCAAAATGAATATAACAATCTCAAACATCTCGAAAAGCACATTTTAGGATATTTATTTGAAGACTACCAATTATCATAATTTGATTTGATCATACTATATACTATATACTATATGTATGTGTATGATTGAAGAGCCAAATTTACATTTACAGCCATGGAAACAAAAATATGGTAAAGTTACACAATGATGAATGAAACCTGTGGTTAATAACCCCCTCTCTGGGCACTCATGCATGCCGGTCAGTAGTTCTCCTAATTATGTGCCCATCTCAGTCTCTGTCGGCACTTGTGGTGTTAATACCTGCTGATTCAAAGACCCAGTGGAGCGGCATGGTGACAGTGTCCCATATCCGGATATGACTGGATTAGTCTGCTCTTGAACCACTTCCTCCTGAGACCATGGGCTGCCAGGGATTAAGTCAGTAAATTTAATCATCTACACTTGTTAGGTTAACAAGCAAAGTACAATCACATTGCAAGAGTCAGTCAAGCTTTCTCTTTCCGGGGTCTTTGAGGACAGTGAGCTTCAGACTTGAATCCTGAATGCACAGTATTATACTTTCTGTATGGATCACCTAACATTAATAATACTATAATGCACGTTATGCCCTGCATTCTTGAGGCTGCTTTGCAGGATACTGATTTTCCCAATTGTGAATAAAAATATATATTTATATTTTACAGGCCATATTATTACTTACCATTATTTTTGCATTTATTTTAAAAAGTAGTAGCACAACTCAGTCACAGACTTCTCTATACAGCTATTGAAGGTAAAGAGAAATTATCATTAAAGGACCAAAACATCCTCAGCACTCCACAGATAAACGTGTTGCCATTTTTTCCAAAACTAAGTCAATATCCAGGTTGCCACTGCAAAATCTCTCAGAAGATGAATCCTGAGAACAATCCATCAAAGCCCTGAGATGCGGTCGCCTGGAACACACTGAGCACTATGAAAGCTTTAAATCTTTTCCTCTGCAGAATCCATTTAACATGGCTCTGCCACACTCCACCAGGGGGTGATTGGGCTGGACACAAGGCGTGGTACCACAAGGATAAATTGTGCATCTACTGTTTTGTGTGTATCCTTCCTCTGTGTGTTGTGAGTCTGTGTTGTGGGTGTAGAGGATTGTTCTCTGTCTGGGACTCCTCTCTGCAGGTTCTCTCCATCCCTCATGAGCCAGTATAAGCCTATTGGACACACACTGGAGTAGTGAAGGGGAGTCACTGAGAGTGAGCCGTGGTCCCAGGGTCTTACAGGCCCTTAGAGGGAGCAGGATGATCTTTAATCAGGGATTAGGAGCAAGGGATGCAGATGGAGACCCACAGGAGCCATGATTACTCCAGAGCCCCAAGTCATCTACCTCAAGCCAAGTCACTGAGACTGCCTTAGGTCAGATGTAGCCTCAGTAGTAAGTAGCAGTAAGTTAGTGCATCTGTGATGAAGTCATAATACACTACACTACACTACATTTGAATAACATCAGAGCATTTCAGATCTATCAGATATCTTATTATCTGTGTTATACCAAATCACACTTTCAAGTTTTATTAGATTTCCTGCTGACCTGCCCTTTATCCTCAAGTTACACTTTGTGTGTCACAATGGAATATTATAAGCTCTAAATTAAGTGGTATGACTGGTCAAAAAATGTCGGGTGACAGTTGTGCCTGGATTCATCAGGGTGGAGAGACGTTAAAATGAGAGGTTGAAAGGTCCTCTACTCAGGTTAAGTATTTGCAAAATACATCAGCAGTGAATTCACTTGAGATGAGCACTCACATGTTTTCTTCTTGTGATTTCTTTGTTTAAATTAATAACAAAGATTTAGTCATTCATTTCTATAAGGTTAAGGGACGTCACCCAGATTCTGACTAATCTGGGTCCCACATTTCCCATAATACACCTCAGCAAAGTCTTTCATTAGAACTTTCTGTGTTCTAAATGCCTATTTCTTTACAAGCCTATCACCTCCAGTTTGCAGAGCATCTTCACTCTTAAGCCCAAGCCAAGATATTTATGTAGCACTATAATAGACATTATACAACTGTTTTCACAGGCTCGGTCATAATCCTCTTGACAAATAAGGTCAACTTTACGTAAAATAAGTGGTGTGTCTCATTAAAAACGTGGACATTTTGACTCAGAGCAGAACCACAAACACAGATGGGCTGCTGCTGTTAATGAAATAAAATAAAATGTAAGATAAAACACGTTAGAAATTGATCACTGTACTTTCCTATGAATCTTTGTTCCTGCAATTGTTTTTTACTTATATAAGTCAAACATTAGTTTTGGTTCTGTGTTTCAGATCCAACAGGTCATTCCTATGTCTCTTGCTCACAGTCTTTATCTAATAGAGGCATAAATGACAAGACAATTTACCCAAACTTGCTTTCCTGTGCCAAGGAACCTGGACTTGCCAACCGCACACACACACACACACACACACACACACACACACACACACACACACACACACACAACCTTTCCCCACAAATGCAAACCCCTCCTATCTCCATCACCCACCCCAAGGATTAGCCCCCTACCCCCACTTGTTCATGCACTACCATCCCCTCTTGCCCTATTATCATATTTGATCCACAACTAACCCCCCTTTACGTATTTCACCCTCCCACATGCACCACCAGTAAGGCATGCCCCCTTTTCTTTGGCCACTCTCAGGGAGAAGAAGAGGAGGATGAAGAGGCAGGGGCTTTCATGGGGAACAATCTGCCAGGGAGACGAAGAATGAGCGGGCACTCAATTAAGGGCTGCCCATTGAGCCTACGGAGTGAGCCTGAATGTGGGCCCCTCCAAAGGAATGGAGTCCCATGAATAGATTGTGGGCCTTCATGAAATATTAAAGAGTGGAGAGATTTCCCACAATATTTGTACACCTCTCTTTGTGGGGATTTCTCCCTCCATTGAGCCTGAAACTGTTAACACATCCGCTCTGAAGCACGGCCCACAGACTGTGCTAAAGAGCCCCACGGTCCAGGCATCAAACACTCCCCACCCTCACCTCTCTCTCTCTCTCTCTCTCTCTCTCTGTTGCCCTGTCTGTCTGTTTCTCTTTGTCTTTCTCTTCCCATCTCTCGCTCCTTCTTTTCCCTCTCTGTCTTCCTGCCCATGAGCTATTCATGGAGCGGATTACAGCAGTTTTAATGACCACCTGTCTTTGCTCCAGCGCTGTATTGGTCCATGCCAGGCCAAGCAGCAAGCTTCCCCTGGTATTAAAGGGTCATAGCGCTAACTGGTGACCCTTGATTCTGCCAACACAAGCATGACAGCCAAAGCCACCCACACAGGTAATAAGCACAACCACTCTGATCATTAATCACTGTGAACCCACCCAAAATGCTGTGTGACAAAAACAAGGCATTAAGATGCAGAACAATGACCAAAAGTGAATTTAAGTTTGCCCTAATCAACTTGCTTGTTTGTATAAAACACTGAATTAAAACACTGTAGTAGTATTCTAAATACTGACCCAGTTAAAGTTAACAAGTGCTTCCTCCCAGCATGCTCATCTTGTTGCCTTTCCCTTTTTCGTCTCTGCCCTTTACGCTCTCTCTCTTTGACACTCTCTCTCACACACACTGGGATCAGGTTGAGTGGAGCTGTATAGAGAGTGAGGTTTGTGTGGTTAAGTAGGTGGTTAAAGCTGAAATTAGCATAAGAATGGTCACATATTCCTGCCGTGAGTCAACATTAGTTCATATCAGAATTGAGGGGTTGAGGACGGGCCAAAAACTAAAGCTCTTGCTGAAAATGACAGGTGTACTTGATTCATGATCTGAGTTGTGGGTTGTGAATGTGTTAAGTGTGAATAAGAGTTACTGGCTCCTGTGTTTCAGTCCTGTGGGATGGTGACATGAAAGTCGATTTCCCAAGTGGATAGAGACCTACATTTGTTCATATTTAACCTTTTACATTTGTAAATTACAAATAAATTGTGTTTAAGTGTAACATTACACATATTCTTCTACAATTGTTTGGTCTGGACATATCTGGAATTTTGGAGCAACAATGATTGTATACAAAAATGGATACAGTGACAATTTGTATTGCTTTTCTGAAATGAACTCAAGAGCTGTAGACGTGAGACTTGGAATCAAGTCAGACTTATGTCTGAGCAAATCAGTTTCAACCTAACACAATGAAATGTACAGGCAGGTTTTGCATAGCCTCACAAGTTATATATTTTATAAGGTCAATACACTGTAATGCCTTAGCAGCAGACACGTGAAAAATACAATTCATGTAATTCAATGCAATTGGAGTATAGAGTAGGGAGTGGTCGAGCTCATGTCGAGCTAGACGTTTTATCAGCTTCCTGATAAAACCGAACTATGAACTGAGGCAGCGTTTCTTGTATGTGACAATATAAATATATATATCCAACATTTGCACTAATACCAATTCTGCATTTACTTACACAAGTTTGGAAGTTAATTTGAAAAATACGCTCTCAACACATGACTTAAAAACTGCTTTTTATGTGGTGTATGAAATATTTATTTTCTTTGAAAACCTTCACACCTTAGGACTAGAACACACAGAACAACGAAATACATGTTGTATGAGCAATTTTTAATGTTATTAGTAAATCTTGTGTTTGTCTTGATATTATAATTCAACATGTCAGATAAAGGTAAGAGAATATTTTATATATATATATATATATATATATATATTTATATTTATATATATATACTGTTATATGTATAACCCTCTTGAGGCAGACATTGCTGATTTGCAAAAGTTATAAACTAACTACCTGATTACTCAACATAAATATGTTTTATTATTTTATTTTAATGTACTACCCCATATGGTAATTCTCTCAAAATATCTGATTTTTCCTGTTACTAAAAGTTAATTTGAGGCTTAAAGGGATAAAGTATAAAGTAATGTTAATTTCACTGACAGTAAACAGTATGTGCATTGCCTGATATTTCTAGAATTAAAATGTGTCTTTTCATAAATTGGTAAATTGACCTTGTAAGTCCCAATTTTCAGCATGTCTACACCAATCAAGAAGTTTAGAAGAGAGTCAGAGGAGACCATGTGGTAGCATGAAGCTCCGCTGCCCACTCCAGCAGGGCCCCAGCTGTGGAGCAAGTTGGAGAGCAGACCCCTTGGTCCGACCTCCATATGCTGCGGTCTGGGGTCCAGGCTGTCAGCGTAGCTCCAGCACATGGAGGGCAGTCAGGGGGCACATGAGGAGGAGGTGGGTTCGGGGTAGTGGGGGGGTGCAGCCGCTCCACCAGCATTGTACCAGGACAAGAGCTGAGCTGGACCCAGCAGGAGAGTGGGGGGCCTTTTCTAAAGAGCGATCAACTGGAGCTCCTTTTCTCACACCCCGCTCACTTTACCCTGCTCTGTAACCCCCCCTCTTCCTTGGCAGATTGATACACAGGCTGAAATGTTATTTTCTTGTGTCTCTCTTATGAAACTCCATACTCCCTCTTCCCACCCACTCATCCCACTAACCTATTCTCTGCTGGAATTAAATCGAGCTGTGCTGCTTTGTTTTTCAGTCATCTTGTCCACATCAAAGTCACTCATGAGAGGATGGTAAAAAAGAGGAAGGGGCCAGGGACGAGACAAATCTCTTTGGCGTTTCCCCTCACACAATGCTTCTCATTTGAATTCCCCCATATATTGCTGATCACCCTTCTGAATGGTGTCCCTGATGAAGTGTTGTTTTTGTGGTTCTTCACATGAATTCCAAAGACCCCAGGGATACATTTTCCTCTTTTTGTCTTTGACTTCAAAGTTATCTGGAACGGGACGTGTTGGAATGAAGAAACTGAGAGGTCACCAGGTCCAATGTTGGATGTTGTTTACCAAGTCAAGGAGCGTCAGCACTAAGGGGTCAGCATATCACAAGCATTTTTCAAGCACATTTTCAAAGAGGTGTTTCAGGATGTACAAACTGTCTATCTTGCTTGAATTTAAAGAAAAACACTTGATAATCTATATTTATGAGTGACGCCCAAAGTGTATCAACATATAAAAAATGATCTTACATATTTTTGATGCTGATGTCATAGTAAGAACGACATAAACATTTTCTGCATAGATGTTAACGTTAAAATCCAGGTAAATCTGCCCAGTGCAGACTTTTTGTGCATTTTATGGTAAAACAATCTTGCAAATATCAACTGGGAAGAGCATTATAAGAAATTGAATGTTTTACTTAACTGAGATAATCTGCTTTCTGGTTTTGTTAGGTAGTGCATACTGTTGTAAAGAACAAACTTTATGCATTGCATTACATTTCTCAAATATATGAAGCACATGGTAGTATCAGTCTAATGTTTTCAATTTTTCTACAAGGACTGAGATTTATGCAGTCATTCTGCAGCGTTAGTGTCAGTCTGCTGCCACCTGCTGCCATAATTTAGAAATACAACAGATGCAAAGTTTTTTAACCTATAATTAACATGTTTTTGTTGCCTAATAATTCCATATTTGTCTTTAGTAATGTACGATATTTAAAATAATAAAGAAAAAAACTGATGAAGGAGAAGGTATGCAGACATTTTTGACTGGAAGTGTAAGTCATATGTGATCCTCTATCATCCTACACACTAAAAAGTCTTTACTGTAGATTGACTTGACTCGGTTACTAATCAGCATAATCACTACTATTATTTATTGACTAGGCTTGGTAGCTGGTCTAACTGGTCAGCAAAATGTGATTTTTATATAATTTACTGTAGAAAAGGTCCAAAACTAATTTAAACCAACAAAAAAATGACCTTTTTATGATGTCTTTTTATTTCATTTAAAGGTCTTAATTTGAGATATCACTCATTACATAAAGTCGAAGTGTGACTGGTTATAAAAGGCCTTTATCTTTGTGGCTCGAGCCTACCTAATCTGCTCATCCATGGTATGGAGTCTGAAAACCTTAACAGTTGTGGTTGTCTTATTCATTCATGTCCACACGATGGCGATAGAAAGTAACAATCACTGAACGCATACTGTACTGTAACTAAATCCAGATACTACAAGTAAAATCAATAAACGAAGTGTTTGTATGCAACCCCGGCAGAAATAATGTGAGCTATACCATTTTAGTCCTGATAGATATGTGCATTGCAGAAAACAGTCAAAATGGTATGAAAATGCGTATCACATGGGCTGCTGTAGTACTTTGTTTAGGACATTATGTGTGCAGCAAATGGGGAATAATGGGTGTTATCTTTTATCATATGAGCTCATATTTATAGATGGAGTTAGCTGTATAGCCTACCCTTGTTGTATGGATGTTTCTCTGACAAACACTTTGTACAGTAAGAGACCAACATTGCTTTTATTAATTTTTTGAAAACAATTTTAGTATGTGGACGACTTCTCTGTTTCTTTTGAGTACTAGATGTTTCACTGGAGAACACAATAAATCTGCATCTATGTGTTAACACTAAAAGAAGAGTAACAAAGTGTGAGAGGGAAGAGTGCAAAGTGAAGAATGAAAGAAAAAATATTTTCATGTGTGGACTTGACACAACGTTAATTCAGGCAAGGTTGGTATTTGGCAGTGTCCTTATCATGCAAAAGCCATCTAACCTTAGTCACATAATTCATGCCAACTGAGAGAGGCTCAGTTGAGTAAGACAGAAATCATTTGTCAGTGACAGGTCACAAATCTTACTGCTATCTAAGTGTTGCTATCAGAATTCCTAGCTGTTATTTGGAAAGAGTGTACTGTAGAATCACTTTGCATAAAAGCTTCATATGTGGGTGCATGGTGCAGCAGGTTAACTTTGAGGGAGGAAACAAGTCAAACAGGAAGCTCATCAGTTTTATCCTTTCCAGTAATTATTTGAATAAGATGCTGAAAATCTCTGATTTGAATGAAAGTGTAAAGTGAAAAACAGGTGGTAAAATACTGTCTATGTCATTATGCGGCTACTGAATGATGCCTTGAAGCTTTTAACCTCTGCGTGGGTGATGATCATTTCTGAAACAAAGAAGCTGTCAGCATGCAGTCTGTCACTGAGGAATCTCTGTTGACTTTATCTTGGCAGAGATCTTATTTTGGCAATTGACAGTTGAGTACAACAATGTTATTTTTACCTTAAAGCTGACACTGAGACATTTTGTTTCTACAGTGAAGCGAAGTTCAGGAATACTAAGGTACTGTAGGACTATTATACCAATTGTAAGAGATAAGTCAGAGGAACACATTCAGAGCTAATGTAGTATATTTGTATGGAGTCATTCAGATGATTAACCACAAATGAGATTGCATGTCAATCACCAAAAAAACTAAGATCTGACAACATGATATTCACATACATGAACATGTATTATCTTCTGTGAGCACTTCAGGCAGACTAAGCAAACAATAGAGAAGTGGAG
Source organism: Ctenopoma multispine (assembly GCA_034779795.1). Classification (NCBI taxonomy): domain Eukaryota; kingdom Metazoa; phylum Chordata; class Actinopteri; order Anabantiformes; family Anabantidae; genus Ctenopoma; species Ctenopoma multispine. The sequence continues at coordinate 10,273,665 of JAUYWH010000025.1, read as the reverse complement.
GTTGGAGATGGGAGTGGTTTACTTGAGATGGGGGTTGCAGGGCCAGACTGGCACAGGGCTGGTTGACAGGCTGTCATGTAGAACGCTACAAAGGGATGCATTGTGGGAGGAGGTACGGGTCAGTGACATGTGAACTGAACAAGGAACTCAAGTATCTCATCACCTAAGAAAGAGCCGCACCTTGCATGGAATTCAGCCAATGAGCAGGACTCAGAGGACTAACAATCATATTAATTTGTCATGTGAACTTTGCACACATACACCCGCCGTCTAAACTCAGTATGGTTGCGTTGCGTATAAAAACTGATAAACAACACTTGTGCCTCAAAATGTTGCACTCAGCCCTTCTTGTTTTGACTCTGATGTTGTGTTTTTTGTTTGGTTGAGCAACCATCACATAAGATGAAGTGTGTTGTTTGGTCTGTCACTAATAGAAGGAAGTCAGGTTTCCTGTAAGCTGTGGATTAGGTCTAGATCTGGGAGTGGTGCCTAAAATGACTACTCCAAGTCCAGGAGTTTGCTGTGGTCGACTACATGTGCTTGTGTTTAGGCAGAAGCCACAACACATACTGTCATTTCCTTTTATCACTGATTGCAGCTTTGCAGGTGCCCTGGTGGTCAGAGGTGTTCACATTTCATATATGCTCACACATTTATTTTCTGCACATGAACCTGAATCAGAAGACACATTTTACAAACAAGCAGACAAACCTAAATGTCACAGATTACAAACAAAACCAATTTTATTTGTATTCTGTTTTTTAGAAGATGATATTTTGACATCACAGGGGGAACAGCAAGTGTAAATAATTTATAAAGTAGTAAGAGTTGAAAAACTGGGCAGCTGGACATCACTCATCTAACATCAGGGTATCTCAACCCTAACAGGACTGAACCATTTGCAGCCTCAAAGTGTGCAGGCACACACGCACACACCCATTTTAGTTTTTCAACCCATGTCAGCTTGCAGGTAGAAGAGAAGTAAAGGTGTTGAGCCATCTGATCTGTTAAGAGCAGTTCATGTTCTGGACTAGTGCAGCTGTGCAGCAATCATTTATGCATAAAAGGTATTTGTGGTATGTCTGAGGGAAGTTCCTGATTGTAGCAAGTAGAAAAGTAGGTGTGTTTTCTTTAAAGTGCTCATCCTGAGCAGAAGTATTCTGTAGAGCAACAACTAGTAAAATGGAAAAATACTGCATTTAAATGATAAGAAAGCGAATGCTTATTACAAAAAAATGGCTTCTCGCAATGCTGAATTTTAATATATAAATAGTATTACAGTGTTGGAGCTCGTTTGCACATTTTGAAACTCTGATAATCTGAGTGCTGTGGGAGGATGTTTGAAGCCTCTGACTCTTCATTTCTTCTGTTTCTAAACCATCACTCGTGATCTTTGTTTTTGGCAGTTTTGTTGCATTCTTCTCTGATCTCACATGGCTTTAACTACACAGATTGTGTTTAGCCTGGCGCCTTGCTTCACTTATATGACATCGAGCTTTCAAAAGGACGGCAGGTTGTCCAGTTTCCTTTTGCCTTTCGGATATATTATTCTCAAAACTGATGAATCGGAGAGATAACATCAGAGCAAAAGATTATTTACTTATTTACTTTTCAGTATTGCCGGGGAAGTTTCTGATTTCTTCACAATAGACATATCTGAATTACAGCAAAGTAACTTAGAAAAGTCACATATCAGGAAAAAGTGTCACTGAGTTGAGTTTATTTTCAAACATAAACAAAAACTAAAAACAAATAATAGTCATGGAAATCTGCAGGAATTTCAGCTTTGGGTTTTTATAAACAATTTACCATCAGTCAGAAACTATTGCACCAAGCAGAAGTACTGTTAGCCTGTTAAATTCTAAAATAACATGTCACAACTTCACTCTTAATATTTCATAATAAATAAATACTAAATAAAACTGACATCTAACATATTCAGGTTTAGTTTTACAAATTTTAATTAAAAATATAAAATCTAGAAAAATATTATTCACAGGTGAACTGACAGAACTGAAATAAATATTATATTTTCTTATATACTCTGTATATATATGTGTACAGTTTTATAATTTTTTAACTGTTTTTAACAGTGAATGACAGGGCAGAGACACACAAACCATAGGATTTAGATGTTAAAGTTGCCAAACTTGTTGGTCATCAGTTTGCACCTTTTTAGACAACAACAGTAGTTAAAAATAGCAAAAAATGTATTTAACTACTTAAATCACTATGCAAAATGGAATGTAGTTCAGTTACCTACACACTATGGCAAAATGTAGTTAAGTATTGTACATACAGTACTACTCCTTAAAATATGAGAAATATGAGAAAAAAGTCAGAAGTCAAATTGTATTTCTATGGTGGTCCTAATCCTCTTCTGTACAGAAGAGTTATTTGAAGGAGACCAGGTTGTTGAGTGAAATATGAAATGTTTTTTTATGACCGAACCATGACAGCAAATGGAAAATTTCTGTCATGTGCAGAATTTTATATGCTCTGCAGAACTGTACATTTCGAGGGAGCTGAAAATGCATTTATGGGGTTTCAGTAACAACTTTATATAAGTTTTTAATTAATGATGGACTACTTGGAAAAAAAATTAGAGGCACTGTCTCCTTAATTTTAATTGTACTGAACTTTATTATAGAAATGTATTAACTCTGAATTCTGCTTCCAGCTGATACTCTTACAGTGATAACAATGGTCAACTCAAAATGCCCCATAGACTCGACCAAGATGTAGCTGCTTTTCCATTGGTGGCTCACACTTTCTGAGAACTGCGTTTCTCTATCAGTTCAGTGGAGACAGACTGTCTGGTGAGAGCAGGTGATCATTATCTTCCATTCTCAGTGGACAAACAGGCCTGCTGTTCATGCCTTACTGTATGTGGGTGGTATGCTGGGCTCTGATACCTGCAAGTGCCAGAAATACTCAACTATCATGTACCTTTCAGCTGATACAATAGGTATCAGATGTCTGTGTCCATCATACTGTAAGAAACAGTATGATGGACACAGAACTCACAGGTCTTTTTTTCACAGACCTCAGAACTCAGAGGTCTTTTTTACAGTTTAACCTATTGTATCAGCTAAAAGGCACATGATAGTTGGTGTATATATATATATATATATATATATATATATATATATCCCGCGACCCGAAATGGATTAAGCGGTAGATAATGGATGGATGGATATATATATATATATATAATTATTTAAAACATTAATTTAAAACATTAGTGATTAATTAATGGATAGTTTTATTATTTTATAATTTAAACTGTACTGTAGGTTTTACTATTTATAAGATTGTGGGGCAAATCAATATTATTATATCTAATGCATGTTTCACATATAGTAGCCTGCAGTTCTCCTTCATGTAGTGGTAAAAATCACATTTCTAAAAGTAACAATGTCTGATTAGTCCATTATTAGACTGAGAATTAAATAGTTATTAAACCTATATGATATAATATAGGCCTAAAATCATCTGTACCTGTTGCCAATGACTTGTCCAAATTATTAACAAAAGAAAAGCATTATATGCAAAGACATGACTCTTTGATCACCCTTTGATCGTCTCACTCCAAAGTGTGCGTAGCCTATTTTAATTAAATACAACGCTGTGACCCCTGGTTCAACCTAAACACACATCACAGTGGCTTTAGAACAGTGTGAGAAACTCGGCGAGATGAAAAAGGACGACAACCGGCGCGCTCAGCACCTGTGGGAGGAGTGTTTGCACCTGCAGACACAATCATAGCGCTGCCTTGCTTAGCGGCAGACTGCAGCTTTTTGCCTCAGCAGGACGCACAAGCGAAGCCAATGGATACAAAGGAGAAATCCCCCACGGATCAAGGAGTGCAGCTCCTGGACATCAGCTCCAACTCGCCCCCTTCTGAGGCCAAAGGTGGGGAAGAGACCGGTCACCTAGAGAAGCCGCCGTATTCATACGTGGCTCTCATCGCCATGGCCATCAGAGACAGCCAGGACAAGAGACAGACCCTGAGCGGAATTTACGACTACATCGTCTCCAAGTTCCCCTACTATGAGAAGAATAAGAAAGGTTGGCAAAATAGCATTAGACACAACTTGTCTCTCAATGAATGTTTCGTTAAGGTGCCCAGAGATGGCGGAGGGGACAGGAAAGGAAACTTTTGGATGCTTGACCCCGCATTTGATGACATGTTTGAGAAGGGAAATTACCGGCGCAGGAGGAGAGTCAGACGACCCTACAGACCACCTAGCGTGCCTTACCTGGCCGGGAATCCTGTGGAATACCCCGAGTCGTTTTACCTGCAGCCTTATGTGAGCAGCCCCTGGGGTCTGTGCCAGCCCAGCTCCTCTCAGCCAAGCGGATACCCAACACCCCAGGTCCTCACTGGGCACAGCCGCAGTGTGTCCCCCAGCGGCCCGGTGAGCTCATACTGCGCGTCCACCCGCTTCCACCACCCTTCCTACGGCGCTTACCACCGCCACCCACCAGTGCTGGTCCCTCACAACGGATGTCCCTACGGCGGGGTGACCCAGCCGATGAGTCCTGAGGGAGGCACCGTTTCGGTGCCGTGCAGCTACCAGCAGCTCACCTCCTATGCACGACAAGCGGAGGCGCAGCTCGTTCATTCATGTAATCAGTAGGTGTTTGAGTTATTGTGAGCTCTGACAGCCGGTTCAAAGACTTGTTTATCTGTTTAACCATTTCAGTTCGGCTGCCATCTGTCAGGTACAGTTATTGTTCGGTAGTTTGATAAGGTGTACATTTTCTGACTATTGATTAAATAAGTAAATAAGCTTTTCGTTAACCAAAGACCAACTTTACAGTTTCAGTAGGCCTACTCACTGCATTTTGCATCAGAAATGGGAATGGCATCAATAGGAAGATTTAGTTTATGCATCTTTTGTTGAATTATTTTACAACCTATGTAAACTTTTTTTATTATTTGCTAATTATATTACATTTAAATAAGCCGTTTAAGTTTGTAACTATTGGCTATTATTTATTTCATTTCTCTGGTTTTATCAAATACTTTAAGCTGCTATGCAACAGTTTGTGACACTGAAGCACTAAACAGTTTTCTTATTCGATTACGAATGTTTATTTTATGTAAAATGCAGAATGTTTGTTAAAATAAAATGTTATTTTTTTGCATTTTAACGTCTCATTCCTTGACTTGCTAAGCTACCACTTATTATGGCTGACTATGCAATAACAGAATCCTAATAATGTGATACTGATATTCAAATAATAAAAGCTATTTTGTTTTGAGTATAGTTTTGGAGGTAGCTTCAGGGACAAGTTTAAAAGGTAGATAGAAGCAACTATTTCTTTCAAATTGTCCCAAATGAGTCGTTTGATTCAGCATTATTCAGGGTTTTATGGCGCATTCATGTAATTTTGTCTAAACATTGCAACATTAACCGTTTGAAGAACACGAACAACAGGACAGTTCCTCCTTACGTTCCCAATCACTACACGAATGTGTGACTGATCTAAATCCTGTAATCCACTCAAAACACTTAAATTACTGCCACACAGTTTGTTATTTATATACAGTTCAGCCAAGTAAAGAGTGCATACAAATAATGGGCCGGTTCCATGTGGTTACGTACTTTCCGTATCCGTTACGGGGCGTGTACAACGCGAATAGCTTGCCGCGTGCCTTCTCGCGCCGTGTATCTGTGAAACCGTTAAAACACACTAACGTTAAAACTATATGCTCATGTTTTGTTAACTTACTTATTGTAATTTCGCTGAAAATGGAGGTGTTTAATGAACTTATGGTGGAATATCCTGAATTAATGTACGGTGGAGTTGGAGTTACGGCATTTGTCGCCGGTGGAGCGCTCATATACAAAATTGCTACCAGGTAAGGTTGAATTCACTTTGCGGTTTTGCACCGCTGTTTTTGCTTTTAGTGTTAACTAAATTTGCGTTAACTTCATGCTGAATAAATACTGTGGCTATCTAGATATCATAGCTACATCGATTTCCTCAATGGTGGTCCAGTTTGTCAACGCTAGCGCGGACGTTAACTATGCTAGCTTTGATGCTAACGTACTAACGTTAACTTAGTTTTGTGACATTAACTCGTCACAGTTTGAGTGCACAGAGTTTTTATATTTTAAATTCCACTTTTGGCATTGCGTACATACTTACATGATGTACTGACTTTCCTAGTGCCAGTTTATAACTTACCAAAATACAATACAACTTCCTAAACGTCTGCACGTAAAATACCTTCAGACGACAAGACATTACTTAAATTTGTCAATATATAAGAGAAACTATCACTCATTCATGTAATATCGTCCTCTTTATCAGTTCCAAGGACCCACATGGTCTCTGCACCCCACTGTGGGAAACAGTTTGACCTCAGAAATATGTCAACAAGACCTGATGCTAATGCTAAGAACTACATGTGCTGTTACAGAAAGAAGCCAAGCCATGTAACCGTGAACTGCTGGTTCTGTAATGAGAACACAGTGGTGCCCTATGGGAATAGGAACTGCTGGGACTGTCCCAACTGTGACCAATACAATGGCTTCCAGGAGGTAAGTGGGATAAGAGCATGTTACATGTGAAATATTTCCTTGGCATCTTGGCAAACCTTGTGTTTTCTCATTGATTATATTGTGATGTGTGTATTTGTATTCATAAGTTTGTGGGTTTGTCTTGTTTTTAGAATGGAGATTACAACAAAATCATCCCAGCTCAGCACAAATCACATCTAAACCATGGAGTGTCTGGAAGTGTCCTCACATCTGAAACACCCACGACACAGCAGTGGGTCAACTGCCAGATGCTGCTATGCAGGAAGTGCAATAACAACCAGTCTGCAAAGATCAAGCAGTTGGCCTCATTTATCCCAAGGGACGATGTATGTAATATATTTTTCATTAAGTGTAGTGTACCAGATAATTTATGATCACTGAATTTATTGTCTTTTTGTTTTTGATAGGAGAACTATGATGAGGAAATTGAAGCATACAAGCACCATTTGGAGCAGACTTATAAGTTATGCAAGCCATGTCAGACAGCAGTGGAGTACTACATCAAATATCAAAATCGCCAGCTACGCACTGTGCTCTTAAACAATCAGCTCAGACGCACCAGAGACTCTGTCAACAGCTTTGTGAAGGTCAGTACAGCCGTAAGTCCAAAACAGCAGACAATTGATAAGCTACTTTGTAGTAATAATACTTTATATTATTTAATATTCTTTTATGTTGTTAGAACTGTGTTATTACATTACCAAATATTATTTTATACCACCACTATAACAAATCCCATATTAAATAACCCCCTTTGATTTAATCTATTTATTGACTCATCTACAAACCTGATCATATCAGTCTGTATTGTATTTACTGTCTTTAATGCCCACTTGCTCAAACTGAATTGATAAGCTGGGGTTACCTCAGCCACTTTGCAATAGCAGTTAAACAGCACCACTTATGTCAAGCTAAGTGAAGCTCTATAATTTAAAGAAAAACATAAACTCCATTTGAATGGAACTTATTTGTTGAAGGAAATTTAGCTGATGTTTAATATTTAATCCCAGAATACATACATACTTTTTGGACACATTTGGACAATCAGTAAAAACATTTTTTCTCTCTTCTCCAGAGCTCCAATTCCCTGTCATCTCCCATGGGAGTCATACTGTTACGGGCCTTTGCCTTCCTGATTTGTGCTTTCCTAGTGGGTACATGTTTCTGCGAATTGCTGGACCAGCCTGCTTTGCCTAGTGGCCCACAAACATTAAGTGGTGGAATCACACCTCCAAATGCTAAACTCAACAATGAATCAATCCCCAAAAACGAAAGCAGTGTAAACATGCCTATATGGCATGGTCTGCTGGAGCTGGTCCCAGACGAGGCCATAGAAAGCGTTAAACTGGTGTGGCAGCATGGAAGGGCCAACCAGCTGGCTGTAGTCTCTCTTGGCCTGTTGACTTGTCTCACTGCTATCTTCCTAGCAGGACCTGTGAGGTAAGTGAGGTCACCACTTTTTTATTTGCCTTGGGAAGTTTACAAGATGGGTTTAATTCAAGAAAAAAAAATCCCACAAGGTAATTTGTTGCTGCATTTTAGGTTGAGGAGAATCGATGCTGTGGCCTCTGTCCTGTGGTTCGTCATCTTGTGCCTCTACCTGGCTGAGAGCTACTTAAATGGTGCCTCAGGCTGGATGGACACAGCCAAGCACAGTACCATCTCCCTCTGTTGCCTAGTCAGTTTTGCTGCTGCTGTTGCAACTCAGAAACCACCAAGTCTACGAAGAGGCAGATATCGAAGGTCAGAATCTGAGTAATGTTCAAATTGTGTTTGAAAGAAGGAACTGTGTAGTGAGTCAGTATTTAGTGAGAGTTCTTGTTAGAATTAATTCAAAACACTAGCAAAATATTAGTCTAGGATTGTCTATTTTCTACTAATAATTATTAGTGTGTGTGTGCACGCGCGCGCGTGTGAATGAGTGTGTGGCTATTGTATGTGAATGAAAAACTTTAAGCACAGTACAGTATTGTTGAAGTGGCTGAGTTTTAATCCAAACCTGACATTCACTAACATGTTTAAGGGATATCGATTTTAATACTTTGGCCTGAAGCTGCATAATGTGTGTAGAGTGTTGGAAGATAAGCATATCAGTGATAATAACGACAGCAGTGATTCACTAGTAACATAATATTAGTCTTATTAGTTATCTCCTCTCAAGAAAACATATTACACTATACACATTGTGTATGTGGAGGATTTTCCTCCTGTTTAATGTGAGTAATTATACTGTTGATTCCCAATTAACTATAACAAATGTGTTCTTCATACCAAACTAGCACTGATCAATGTGTTCTTCATCTTTGAAAGTACTTCCTTATAATCACTCTGCTATAGCTGTGGGTTGAAAGTCATTGAGTAACCACAGTTCATTGCATGAAATACGAAGTTAATATGTGGTTTTTTAATGATCACATCTTCTATAGTGCATCGCTTTTACATTTGCTGAGCAATTAACACCACATTTTTCTTTTCTTTTCTTTCACTGAAAGAACATTAGTGGTGTAGCAACTGAGCAGTTGTCATGGTAGAGCTGAAGGGCTCTAAGTGTGATACATGTTTATGTTTGTAGTGAAGTGGGCTGTTATCTGGACAGCTGCAATCAAATTCTGTATAATTTGAATCAATTATGCAGACTTTGAAAACCTGTATAAGATGGTGTATGAAAATTTATTACAACACACATTATTTATTATAGCTACACAATACCACAACATTGGTGCTAATTTGTGTCTCTCACTGGACATTGTTTAACTGTGCCAAAAGCTGTTGCTTAAAATAGTGCCTCTAGATGACTACCAGGCAGGTAACAAGCTTGCGTTAGCAGTTGCTTGATGTAATCATGACAAATTAGTAACTTCTGGCGACCTTTTTTTCTACCAGTGCTTGAACACGCAAACACTTAAAACCGCAGGCAGTAAGCGTGTGCTCTGCTAAGTGTAAGAATCAAACTATAGGCTGTAGTTTGATGTGAAGGAAGCTTTGTTTTGTTTTAATAAGTACTATCTTTCTTTAGAGCAGATATCTTCCTTGGATCATTTCCCAATAATACAAACGTTTAAGCATGCTTATGTATTACAATACTGACAGACGTATTTGTTGCATGTATTAACATTTCAACTATTGCCAACTATTTATTTCTGTAAACCTGTTTTTTATGTACTGGAAATATTGGACGGTAATGTGGTATAGATTTATAGGCATACAAACAAATGGCTGTAGGTTGTGCTTATGCATTGTATTTAGTGAGTAGTGTACTGTAGCTATGCATTTTAAGGTGTATGTTGGGTTGTCCTGTAGATGGATTTATATACTCTGCAGGATTCTCAAAGCTTTAATCAATTATTGCAAATAAAATGTGCTGCGAAATGTCTCACTACAGATGCAGTTGTAGCTAATGAGGAAAACATATTTTCCAAGTTTTGAAGCCAGATTTGACTTTTGCCTCTGAAAACATCAGATGCAAAGTCTGTAATATAACATTACAGCAAGGTCTTTTCTAAAACGTTTCATGAGAGTAACTCATGCATGCACTCATGTAAAATGCATACCTATCCACCCTGATGAAAGCAAGCCAGCCAGCCAGAATGTATTCTATACTGGAGACGAGTTGTGATGTTTTATTTTACTAGACTTGGCTCCCACTGACCTGTACCTCGCTGTGTGGGTGTTTTCATAGTGTATTATTTCTATTATGTGCGTTGTGTATTAAGTGTATGGCCTTTGCCAAAGTTTTACATGGCATGATTGTTATAAAGTTATACATAATATCCAGCCTGGTAAATGGCTGTATCTACTTTTTATAGAAGTTTTCTACCTGTTAACTTGTGTTTGTGTCAAGCATTTAGCTCTAGGAGCACTACCATTGCCATTATGTGCCACCACATTTTGTAGCGTTGTAACAGTTAAACTACAGCCTGTGGTATACCACACTATAGTTAGAACTATAACTAAGTTATGAATATTGATGTTTTTAGCACACTGTATTATAGTGAGTATGTAGCAGAAACGTGATTGCGTCATTGATAAATGTTGTAGCAAATGTGTTGCAGAAACACTAAAAGAACACTAAACACTACCGTAAAATATGCAATATCTAATATAAACATTTGAAAGATACTATGCCAAACCTTGGTACACAATTTAAGCAATTTGCTACTCCAAGCTATAGTATAAATAAGCTAAAGAAATGTATCTCTATCTGATCAGCTACTGTGTACTTGTTTTCTGTAGCAGCCTCAGAAATGAAGGTCTGATCGTGCTGAAAAGTTTCCTGCAACACATCCAATAGAACACGATCAAGTAACCAGGTTGCAATTGGCTTTCTCAAGTAAACTGATTTATTAACTATCATGTAAACAGGAAAAAAAGGTTTCTGTAACTGGGAAAGGACATTAGTGGAACCTGATTTCACCAGGTAGAATCTACTACTTTCAGTAGAGTGTAGAGGCTGGTGGAAAAGGAAGGACAATACAATTGTTTTTAAATTGGGTCTGCCCAAAATCCGAAAGACACACACAACACACATAGACGTCTAAAGAAATCCCTTTTCATTGTGTTTCTTTAATTCAGTTTACGCTGTAAGAACTAGAGCTGTGACTCTGTGTGTCTCTCTCACAGTCTATACAGTTAAAATCCATGTGAACCATGCTTCCAAAATAAGTCCAAGGCTCAGGAAAAATTACTCATTTACTGCAGGTATTCGCGGATTCCCTGGTTTCTTTAATTCATGTAAACCAGGTTTCTCATGTAATCAGGGAACAAGTTCATGTAAATTTGTTCACCGATTACCTGAGAAATTGTTTTTTTCTCAGTAACCTGGTTACTTGAGTGCAAGTAGATGCGCTGAGTTGTGTTTTAGGTGTTAAATGCTGAAGTGGTGTCTTACTTTTAATGTCAGGCTCATTTGACGATTTTGTAGGAATGCTTGCTGTACATGGAATGAAATAAACAACTGGTGAAAGGATATGTCTTCTGTTTGGTTTTTCGTCAACAAGAACAGTCTGTCCACTTAAATATGGCAGCCACTAGCTTTTTGAAGTGGTGGCTGCATTAAGGTTACATGCTTAATGTTAGCCAGGACTGCTATGATTGTTGTTGATGGTTTGTGACTGCCATTGACTGTGTTTTCCGGAAATGTGACGGAGCTGAGCTGTGTTGATGTGCAGCTTTTCCCCTGTAGCTTTTGTTCTATTGACAGCTGCATGGTGTCTGACAGCTGCAGCAGCATTTCAGCGACAGCCTTTCCTCGCACTGACGCCATTAATAAAGTGTTCACATCCAATGGATGTCGGAGCTGAATGGTACGAAGCTTGTGCGCTGACTTGACACACATAATCACAAATGAAAAAGTCACTGCATTTACAGTGCTACTTGTGCCGTTAGCTTTTTGCTGCTGCGCTGTTATTTTTTCTGTAGTGTTGAAAAACCTTTTGACAGTTTTGTTATATTTTTGTGGAACATTGCCCTTGTGTTGCAGATACCTTGCAGGCAACACTGCAATCCCCTCCTTCAACTGCCAGCCTCCTTTGCTGTCTCCTGACCTGGCTGACTCCTTTGTACCCACACCACCCCCCAACCTCTCCAAACTCATCAAACTCCAAAACAGTTCTCACAAGTGCAGTGACTCCCCCTCTTCTTTGCCTGGGCGCCTCAGCAGAGCCCTCTCCCTCGGCACCATCCCTACCTTCAAAAGGACAGGTACCGTACAATTATTTGTTTTAGTTCAAGTTAACAGACAAAAAGGAATTAATAATGCAATATTGGCAGATTTTTTTCTGTGCCTTTTGGAATAACTTGACCTAAAGAAAGGGGTTAAAAAAGTCATTAAGGGTAATTGACACTATAGTGTCTTTTCCAAGCAGCAGGTCTTCAGCAGGGACAGATAGGAATATTCAGCCCAGCCCTTCACACAGTAGCTGCTGACATGTTTGATCTTGTGTTGCTTTTTGCAGTGTAATACTTTGCATACAGACAAGATTCATAATTGATAAGATGTTGCAGCTGTTGCTTGGCACCGTTTCTAAATGTGGGAAAGGTTCGCTGTTTTCTAAAGTGGTGAGTGAACAGTGAGTGAGGACCCCACATTTACTCCGCAAGGTTTAATATTTCTATAGTGCGATTTGTATATTTACCAGCAGGCTGATATCAGTATACCTGAAATAATAATAACTTGTTTTTGCAAGTTCCAGCCTGGTCAATTTAACTCTTTATTTTGCATATTTTGTTCTAAAACTGCACAACTGACATATAATATGGAATTACAATGAATTGCTAGTTTTTTTTTTCATTTATAGCTTGAGTAAAAAGTGGAAACAATCTGTTTATCAATTGGCTGACAAAAAAACTAGTCAGCAGCAGCTATGGATATTTGCTGCTTTTCTTTCTTATATGAGAAAAGAAAATGAACGGTTGGGTTGTGAGAATGGTGAAACAAAAAGTACTGAGATTATATGATCATGGACTTTGTTAATTGCAGCCCCAGCTGCATTTTCTTATTTAGGCACTAGAGGGCGGAAAAAACATCTAAATAATTTGACAGACAACAGCCAAATAATATCACGGGCTCTTAAGATAGATGGAACATTAGTTTGTTTGTTGTGCTCCTGGCTGCTGATGCATGTTTGTTTTTCTTTGTTTGTTTTTTTCCTTTTTTAGACTCTTCTGGTTATCTGTTCAGCGGAAGTCGACCTGCCTCACAATACAAAGATTCCCCACCCTCAGGTATTAAAACTCCTGGTGATTTTGTGATCTCCACTCAGCTCTGTATTTCACACGGTTTCTAACCCTTTCAGAGCTTTCAGTTGTTTTTGATGTTTACTTATTTTTCTTTCTTTCTTTTTGCACACAGACTATTTTTCACTTAAATCTGGCAGTTGTCAATCATCCCCGTGCCCCTCTCCGCCTCCTTCAGTAGCTGGATCAGGTACATCCAGTTCGGGTTCTGCCAGACAACGCCGTCCCCTCATTAGCCCTGCTCGCCTCAACATCTGCACCCAGGAAATCCATCTTTTCTCCACACAGCCCGAACGTAAGCTTTCACCTCCACCTGTGTCTTCAATATATTTGGCTGTAGAGTCACCAGCTCCCAGTTACAGTGGCTGCTTTTCACCTGACATATCACCCTTCCAAAGCCAAAATGGTAAGGAAACCTGAAATTAAACTGTATACAAATTTTTTGAATTGAATTGAACTAACTTTGATTTATAATACCACCACCTCGAGGAAAGGTAAAACACAGTGTAATCCTGTAATAGTTACTTTAAAGATAAGAGATTTTGTAATGATGAAGAACTTCACATTCATTGACTTTCATGATTTATCAAGTTCTTTTTCTTTGCAGATTTGAGTTTGATAGACGGCAGTGAGATTGATAAGGAAGAGCAGAGCGAGAGAGGCAGCTCCTCTGGGTCCTCTGCATGCCTGGTTGGCACTACAACACAGGGGCTGGAGAGCCTCCCTCCTCCAAAAGGTAAGCAGTTTAATGTAAAGGATATCAGTAGGATTTGTTGTTGTTAGGAGATTTAACTAATGACTACAATGTCTGATTCATAACAAATGGTTAAAAATACCATAGTTAAACTACAAAAATCTTATTAGCTTATTATATTATTATAATTTTACTTAACTTTTGTGTAATTAGAAGTAACAAACAAAAACACAGAAGTACAAACATACCAAAAATCTTATTGTGCATCAAATCATAAACTCACTTTTTGAACAATTATATGGTTGTGTGTCCTTCAACAGACATGTTACGCTGAACGTGATTAAAGATTGTAATGTGCTTCATACATCGGAAATAATGTTTTGTTTTTTACATCTCCAGGGTTTCTGAAGCAGATTATCTTACCGGGGATTTTAATAGCGAGCTTGACTGGCAACCTGTTGTTTGCCTGCTTCTGTATGTACCACTACTGGAGATGAACTGTTGAGGAGCCTCATGCTGTTTGTTATCTGCACAGAGTGACTCAGACTCTGGCTGTTGACAACCCTGTTATGTCTGTAGACCCAAGGTCGTTCAGAAATTTCTGGCAGATACTTATTTTTTGGGGGTGCTTCATAAGAATGCAGATGCCAGCTGACAAATTTTCAAAGCATTGGCTGAAATCAGATGTAAAGCCTTTGAATTTGTAGTTCATGATTGCTTAACAACATTTTAGCTTTTGTGATCTGGCTCTGCTTTTGTCTTTTGGTCTCTCACTGCTCCAGTTACACAAATACAGGTGCATGTGTAATTGATTTAAATGTTCGATTCTTGCACTAATGCTTAATGAGTTTTTAAAAAACATGCTGTGAAGGTGCTGTTGAGTCGATACTGCTTTGAAACAGGATCATGCCTAGTTCCTGTAAATTCTCAAACAAAGGCTGGCATTCCGATGCATGAATAATAAAGGTGGTCGTCAATAAAGCCCGAGTTAAAGAAACACACTGATGGAATTAGTCACTACAACAGTTCACATGGTAACTTAGTGTAATTTCCACAGCACTAATACGTCAATAGAACAACACAATGTCATACTTGCCACTCTGCTGGGAACAGTTTCTATTTTTAACACTAAAGCAAAAGGTACATATTATACATGTATTGACTTAACCTTAGTGTTAACCACAGAATAGGGTTAATCAGACATAGACATGCCTCTAATATAAATCTCACTGGGATGTCTCCTGAGGTAATTAATGGTTCCAGAAACTATTTTAGAATTTACTGTACTCTGATTTTCATAAATTTAATTACGCTCCTTATTGAATAACATTTGTGCAACATCTCTGCAACAGCCAAAAACTATAAAACATAAAGCAGCATGTTAAGTTTATGGCAGTTCTGCATTTATTTTTTTTGCAGAAATTTGTACAGATTTTCACTTTTGTAACGTCATATTTTCACAGCACTGGTTCTTGACATTGTCTTTCTACATATATTCAACTGAGAAGAAGTGGTGTATCAGATCTTATTATTTTATTACACAGTTTACAGTCAACAATTTTGATGTCATGGTCATTCTGTCATGCATGTCACAATATATACTACAGAAATGTTTTTTCAACAAACTGTTATCTCTTAGGCTCGTTTGTAAAGGGTAGAAACCCTCAGGTCAAAGTGCAATATTAGAAAATGTTATTTGAAATGTAAAAGAAAAGATCGCGTTCACAATGATGTTTGCATTAAAAAAGGCACAGCGATTCAGACTGAAGAAAAATGGGCTGTAATATACCATATACAGGACATTTCTTTAACTTTAACACGCTCGCTTTTCTGAGTTGTATTTTCAGTTTTTTTTGTTTGGATGTTGTATTTTGAGTATGTGATTTGCAGTATATAGAATTGAACAGTAGACATGTTTGAATGTTGGAAATATGATTGCCAAGAGGTTGTACATTTGGACATAACCTGTAATATGTGTACAAGGATTATAATGAGCTTGTTTTGTTTCTCATGTAAAACTCATGTCATACAGCTTTTTGCTGTTTTCACATGAAAAGTAATGTGCTGTTGAATGACCATGTGTTTGATGTGAGAGGAATGATTTTGTTCCCTTTAATGTAATTAGTGGGTTATGTGGTTTTGACATTTATTTATATTTTTGTGGTAATTTTAAAGTGCAGTTTTTTTTCTTAATTTGAGCCAAAATATAAATTAATGAAGCAAATGTAAAATTAAGTTTCAGAGAAAACTTTTCTGATAAACTTCTACTTACCCATACTTTCTTAAAATTATCTCATAGGTTTAGAACGGTCAAACAATTAATAGGTTTTAAGCTGTTGCAACTTTTGAACATACTGGATACAGGCTTTTGTTTTTCATACTGAATGTTGTGTATGTTTATTTCTTCTCTGAAGGATGCTCATTAGTTCAGAGTTCAATTTTCCAGTGTAAATTGTGCTCACAAGACTAACAATAATTTATCTTTCATATTTTCGCTAATGGTTTGAAGGATTATAACCCCACTATGTTCAGCAACACAATCTTTGTCTTTCAAAAGCTGTTTTCTCTGTGTGACTGTAATGAACATCATTGGCTTGTTTCATCTGGACCAATACTTTATTCATAAAGTTTCTCTTTTTTTTTTTTTTTTTTTTAAATCTCTTTTTGAGCATCTACTCTGTCCATGAGCAAAAATCAGTTCTGTATGAAGTAGATGCTTTGTAAACTTGGCTAAACTCGCCCCCTTCTGGCACAAACAGCACTTAGGATCTGCAAATCATTGCCAGCATCTCTGTTCTTCAGCACTTCAGTCTGATGACTCACTTGTAAATTTTTCATTATTGAGATTACCCTGAGCTGGACATGGTTCTGTTGCCCTTGTAATACAAAATAAGACATCTAATGATGAGAGAGAATCACACAGATGTAAAAATTTAGACGCCATTCAGGAAATTAACAAATAGAGGGGTTTTTTTTAACTATTGTTGTGAAGTGAAAACAAGTAAATATGTAGCAAAATATGTACTGAAATGAGCCTTTCTTCAATTGTTAATGCACATTTGCATTTAATGTCTTCAAACCACAGAGTTAACTCAAAATACTTAACTCAAAGTAACCACCTTTGAGCAAATAACTGAACATGAAGCTAACTGATTCCTACAAGCAAGCAGATTCTATAAAAGAATATCAAAGCACTTCCTATTCGAAACTTCCACTGTCTAAAATGTTATGTGTCACTGTGGAAGTCTAGATGAAATCCAGGAGACAGAGATAAGGGCAGTCGATTGGGCAGAAAGGCAAATAAAATATTTAAAAAATATTCTCTGGGTTTATGTGACAACCAGTGGCACAGGAAATAGAGGAAGGAGAATAATGGATGCCACTAAATGTTAGTCTAGACATCTACATGTACACATGTCATGCAGTCAGACATGAAACTGAAAAGAGTTTCAACAACTGGACATAAATTCAAAACTGCAACATGAACTACTTGAACAGAACTGAAAATCAGTGGGTTGATCTAAAATATACAGTTAGTGCACAACAGGCTAAAAATAGCTCTGAGCCTGAAGTTATCTGCAGGAAGAGTGGGTGAAAATTCTTAGACTCAACAGAAAGTGTGTGCAAGCTGTCACATGAAGGGGAGAGTTACTAAGTAATGATTTAGTAGAGGGTGTCCAAACTTCTACACAAACCAAATTACAGTTTGTGTTTGTTATAAACAACGGGATTTTCTCACATATTTAACTCGCCCACCTGTTACTGATTTTTCCAAACTTGACACAGTTTGTCTTTAGTATTTGTGATTGCATTACACACACACTTTAATAAGTCGTCAATTGTAAGTTAGTTGTCAGTTACGTTTGCTGCTTCCTGTTTTGTTTGTTTGATTACAGCATCCCACTCTTGTTTGTTATCTTCAGATGAGCTCTGTTGTCTCTGTATAACAACCACCACACTGCTCCTGTCAAAAGGAGAAAGCCCAGACGTCAACAATCAACATCCAACCTTCCTGAATGATACCACTAAGTTTCTACCAATTACAAATATATGATACAACATTTAACAGGAAGTAGATGATATTGTCATGTAACAGCAATAAATGAAGGATATTTAAGAGTATAATTATTACAGTTGCTATATAGCTCTATTTTTTGTTTTTTGTAAAGATAATCTTTATATCTAGTGTCCAATAGTTTCCATCAAATGGAAAATTTACTTTTTCAGTGTTTTGCCTTCCACAGGGCAAACTAAATGTTTTGTATAAAAATTATTAAAGTCTCAGGATAACCCGTATCATTGCGAGCCATCCTGATTCATCCAAACGTGCAGACATTTAACCCTGAACCAAACTTGCCATCTTGCTTGTGGCTCTAGATAAAATCATAGAAGTCATTGGGATTATTTCTCTGAAGATCATTAATATTGTTGTCTGCTGTTCCGAATTAATTGTTGACATGTTTCAGTCTGGACCAAAGTGGTGGTCTGATATTATACCTTAAAGTCAGCATAACAAAATAGCTGTTTTAAATAGTTTGTTGTTCCCCTGTTTTTTGAGGAACTTAAACACCTGTGAATCAGCACATTTTCATTCATTATAGTTCATGATACACTTTTTTTTAAAGATAAGTGAAGTCACTTATCTCTTTGACATGATGGATCAAAACATCATAATTCACGGTTCAACCTAAACCCCTAACCCTAAAATCTTATGGAATGCCTAAAGGAGCCATATTAGGTCTCATCACACCTCTTCAAATCATTCATAAATACTCTATGCACTTCTTTTCATGCTGTCATCTCCCTCTGAAACGAAACTCAGTGTAGTAAAAAGACTGGTTAGATTGTCTCAAAGACATCTGACGTTGGATCTCGGCTGTTTTAAGCTTAATACAAGTAAATCTGCAGTTAAAGTCCTAAACTAAAGCTCTCTGCTTGCATGAAACTAATGATCTTCAGCGCGGTTCAGTTTCCTCCAACCAAGGCCAATTTTAAAACTCATTCTTAAAAAATATGAACATGAATGTGATTCATTGATTAAATGAACATTTGGGAAGAGCTTTATCCCCTTTTTTGTTGAGACATGTTCAGTCATTTATCTAACTTAGCATGAATACTCTAAACATGGGGTGAAACAACTAAGGTAAATCTGTTCAGAGGTTACCAAAGTACAAAAAAATAGCACTTCCTTAACTCTTTTTATCACATTATATCTACTTTGTTTAACGCAAAGAATAAAATGACAATATTTTATTATTCCCATTTATGCATTTTTGTTGTTCTGGCTTCTCTCACTTCTCTTTTTTTGTCCTCATTCTTATTGAATTATCTAAATTTGTATATTTTTTATTTAACCTTTTCATGTCAGATGGTCTGTTGCAATAACCATCTTTTTTTTCTTTAGAATTTTCACAATAGTGGTAACACCTCTTACACAATCCAACACGAGCGATAAGAAGTGTAATGAAAAGATGAATGTGCATTAAAAAAAGAATATAAAAAATAATAATAAAGATTTTCCTCTTTGGGAGCCAATACTTTTTCAGGAAGTTCTCATGCTAAGCCCACAGATGTAAACATATCCTGTGACTAAACTATTTTTATGTTAACTAATTGAGATCAATCTATTGAGTTTCACAGAATTTGGTGTTTGTCAGTGATTTAATGATTTAATTTTATTACAGTTAAATCTCAAGTTTCATTTACGTGCCAGCAGAAATAACTCTTAATATAACTGTTACCCTTATGTATGATATGTAGATAATTATAGTAGTGGGGTTCAAGCTTGAGTTCCTGTCAGAGGCAGCTATTTATTGTATCAGACATATTTGTCAAAACGTTCAACTTTGCACCTTGTTTACTGCCAATTTACTGTCAGCGTTTTTCTGGTTCACAGTTGAAAATAGTTCAGAGTGATCAGGGGTGGGGGGAATGGTTGGGGGGGGGGTGTTCTTGTAGAAGGTTCATATTTTCAGTCTGCAGCTCTGGCCAAAAGTTTCTCTTCTGCACAATCACTTCCTGTTTTCACCAGCTGGTCTGAAGTACACCCACAAACACATTGTGTTGTTGTGTTTTTCAAACTACATGAACTGAGTCTGTCAACTCTCATAGGCTCGTGGCTGAAGCCTCTAAGACACTGTTCAACAGGAAACCATAGTTTTCAGAGGTATTAACCCGCTAAGACTCAGAGTACAAATGAAAACACCTGCAAACCAAACAAACACAACTGATTACCTGTAATATGTCTAAAACATGTGGAATAAATATCAAGTAAAAAATCTATACTTAGTGCATCAAATAACTGAGAGTAAATTATTGTAATGTCATACTGTCGATGTTGGCCCCTGCATTTCCCCTTTCTGCAATACTACTACTGTGGTTTATGTTCTACTTCCATGAGAGTGGTGTCATTGTTCACTGCCTACTGCAAAACTAAATCTGTCACAAGTGTTTTATCCTATGGAAATAAGAAAAAGGAAGGCAGGTTTCCCATTAAAGACTTTCAGCTTTTTAACAGACGTCCACTTGATGAAAACTCAAATAAAAAAGGTTGTCATTAAAGTTTATTGTGGTTAATTGTGATCATTATGTGTCATGTGAATAAATTAACTCACAACGAAACATTTTCTCAGTTTTGGAAATAATTTAGTTTTTCATAAAATAGTTTATTTATTCTTACAGTATTATTGCATGTTTATTTTCATTTTTTTTATTTCTTATAAAAGCATTTAGAGTCCTGAACATAATCAAACATTTTATTTGTCAATCACTATAAAATGTATAATTTTTCTTTCTAAAAGTATCTGGCTCTGTTTTATAATGGGATGCCTTTTCTTAAATGCACATTAATAATGTACTCATATGCACATCTTAACTTCCTTTCAATAATATAAAAAACTGTCACATTAGAGAGGTCTTACACTACATTTCATGGAAACCTCCATCTGAGTTACGAGAATTATGATAATTAGCAGATACTGGTCTTTTTGGGATCATGATAACTAAGACTTGTGAAACGTGCAATGGGGAAAGGAAAACATAAGAAAATAAAATAACTGCTGTCCTTCTGAAATATTTTTTTTATAATCTTACTGTATTATCCACAAAATTTAAGATGTTTCTTTAATTTAACACACTGTTCCTAAGAAAGGAGCTATTGCTTGTATTAGGGATGCAGGGATTTCTATATTTAATTGATTGATAGTGCTTTATCTACTTCCCAGAGGTGGTATTAAAACAGTTTGTTTCATCTGACAAGCCCACTTTGCACTTCTATTCCACTGTATTTAAGAGGAACTTTTGTGTTTTTTCACGCACTACATTTATTTGTAAGCTATTAGTTCCTTACAAATAAATATTTTACTTACGAAACATTTAATTCACCATTATTTTAGCCATGTGTACTTCTGCGTAAAGATAGAAGATGTAACTTTTTGTAAAACAATTAGTAGAAAGAAGTTTAGTAGAAATATTCTTCAAAACAGTTCACAATGTGCAGGAATGTTGCCAAAGTCTTCTGGTACCCAGACTCATTCAACAGTCCGGCAGAAATATTTGTTTTTGAAGGTTTTTAAACGAAGCTCACCCTTTTAATCAATCAGAGAATGCCAGTTATTTCTGCTTGACTGGTAAGCTTTGTAGTATTATTTTGTAGTCTAACTCCGTAACAACTGGGGCATTAGGGGGTGGAGCATGGCAGAGCCAGAGTAGAGAGAGCCTGTTTTTAAAATTATGTTTTACAGCTGTATATACAATATGCAACTGAAGTTGGGTTCTTGGGCAGCATATTTTTATAACTACTTTTACGTACAGGATATGAATACTGCCTGAACCCCTTTCCAAAACCCAGAGATATTCAATCTACTGAAACAGGCTTAGTGACAAAGAAAAGCAACAAATTCCGACTTTTCAGAAGCTGGAATTTGTATTTTACTTTTTATAATGGAACCAGTAATTACATATCACAGTAGGTGCCTATTAATTTTCTACTGATTGTCTAAACAATAAATATTTATTTGACTAAATGTTTTATAACACACATAGAATATACACATACAGTACTAAAACCAGTCATCACTGTGTAATGATTTTAATTACGCTAAGAACAAAAAATCTTAAAGGCTTTACATTTTTGGGATGGAGTGGTAATGGTAGTAAACGTAGTAAAAATAGTGGTAAAAGTAATTTATAATTGCTGACTTTCTCTGTCTTGTTTTTTTCGGTGGTTTGAACAGCTTGTTGACATATTTGTCATTTAATTGTTGGAAGTGGGGGGGCCACTGGAAAACAAAACCTATAACGGGCGGGAAGCTGCCCCCATGTCTCCCCCTGTAGCTCCACCCCTGCTTCACATGTTGAAGACACTGTACCCCAGGATGCCTGGGCACTCATCTAGGAGTCCTGAATTTTCCTGTGGGGATCAATAAAGAAGTTAAAATTACACTGTAAAAAAAAACTTGTAATTTTTACGTAAAAATACTGGCAGCTGTGGTTGCCAATACAATGATGTAAAAAGT
>JAUYWH010000025.1:10214194-10251063 GCA_034779795.1 Ctenopoma multispine | reverse complement strand
TTTCTATTTACATTTTTTTAATGTCGGTATTTTACAGCACTTTACTGTTAATTTCACAGCCATTTTTTACAGTGTAGATTAGAGAGGTTAAAATGAACAAAAAACTGTAATTCTACATATAACGTTTTGGCTGTTGTAGGATCTAAAGACACAATGAATGACAACACATTTGTTTGAAATTAGATAAAATCAATGAAATAATAAACACTTAGAATGTCCTTAAATCTGAATGATTTGATTACCTTATCTCTACTTCAGATATTTAAACTTAAAAAATTAAAATACACAAAACACCCACTCAGGAGCCCTAGTGTACAAGTATTTAGGAAGCACAGAGGGCGGGAGTTGCAGTAGAGAGATTTAGTTTCAATTCGCGCGAACTTTTGGTGGACAGTCCCTTGGCCCTTGGGGAGCTGGGGAAGCAAAGCGCAGCCGCTCAGTCCAGGTCAGTCACTGCAACAGCATCGCTGCATGAATGACAGCGCACTTGCCCGACGCAGGGAACCACCTCGCCACTTCACGTGAACCGTGAAAGCGCTTCGTCCGTCTGAGCTGGATTTATATACGACCTCAGCTCGCTTGACGGATAGATCCGCCGCCTGCAGCCGCCGGAGCGCGACATGTCACCGTGATGCTCCAGCCTCCATCTTCGCTGGACGTAAAACCATGAAGAGATGACCGGGTTGTAGAGCTGACAGGCAAGTGTCTGTAACAGGTTGGGACGGCTTTCGCCATGATTTACGTAGCTACAAGTTTCACTCAGGCACCAAAAAGACACGTTTTGTAACGGACTGCTGCGCTGCTGTGTGTGTGCGTTTTGTATTTTCATTTCCCATTTCTTCTTCTTTAAATACATATGTCCTTCATCACGTATTGAAAAGACCCGCACGGTAGGTATTCTGAAATTCAGTCACATTTTAATGTAGCATAAGTCACCCTGTGTTTTACACTAAGCTACAGGCAGAGAAGTCCATGCAGCACAAGTTTCCTATTACCAAATCAATAGTGTAGAATTACTTCAAGGTAAGATACTGGAAATTACACGGAAAAAATGTTTTCTGTCTGCGCGGTTAGTTGAATAGATATTCAGAAAGCGAGGCATCAAATTTCCAAATAATAACAACAATGATAACATTTGAAAAGTTAAGTTTCATGTAGTGTGCCTTCACCTTATTTGACCCCTGAGAAAACCTGCAGCGCCTCTTTCTAACAGAACACTCAGTCTCTCAAGATGGAGATGTACAGCATGAATAAAGCTATTAACTTGCAGATTTTCAACTGATATTTCTCCACAAACACAACCCACACAACTGAAAACTGCTGTCTCAGTTTAATCCAGGAGCTAATTTATTATATATTCCTATATGGAATCGAACACCACTGAGTGAGCATTGAGGAGATGAAGGAAGGGATTATGTGCAAGCACAGCCCTTCAACAACAGGCTACTGTTCTCCAGTCAAGTCATTCATACCTGTCATACACAATTTGCATGTCCTTCCTGACTTCCTGATTTAGGCTTTTGTAAAGGGATATCATTCAGGGTTTTAGGAACAAACACGTTGATAAACCATCTAACACACTGCACTCACACGTATTAATAATGATGTTAACCCCTGTTGTTTTTTCTCTCTGTGTGGATGGCCGCTTGTGATCCAGTGAGCAGCAGAGGAGCTGACGGTAAATGAGAGGCCGTCACCATGCCCCCAGG
The DNA here is from genome assembly GCA_034779795.1 of Ctenopoma multispine. Taxonomy (NCBI): domain Eukaryota; kingdom Metazoa; phylum Chordata; class Actinopteri; order Anabantiformes; family Anabantidae; genus Ctenopoma; species Ctenopoma multispine. The sequence continues at coordinate 10,249,354 of JAUYWH010000025.1, read as the reverse complement.
GAAGTATGGGATGCAGGGGGAATGGGAGAAGGAGGGGGACCAGGAGATCATGATGGACTTCCTGCTGCCTACTGGGATCTTCCTCAAATTCCCTGTGTCTCGAAATGACACCATCAAAACCATCAAAAAAGTACGCTCTCTCTCTTACATCAGTAATTGTTTTTTGAAATCAGTTCCATCTTGATTCTGCACTGTTGTGTGATGTTTATTAATAAATTGCATGTTCATCTATTGTACCACTGTATTACTAATGGAATTTAATTGACTGACTGCAGCACAGCGCTGCAGCGGACCACAGTTGCAAAATGCTGTTTTTATTTACAGGAGTTTACTCAATAGGCTTTAAGTCAATTTAGTTCACTTAATATTTTGTTTAAAAGATATTAGATATTAAATTAATTAAAGCACCTCATAGTCTGAACAGTGCTTGCCTCTACTTTTGATTCATCTTGAAATTTGGATGCAACTGTTGAGAAGGAGCAGCTTTCCTCCTTGGTATACACAGCCAGCTCTCTGCTGAAGCAGATCTGCTGTTAAATGTGAATGTGCCAGTTTCTATGCCAACAGTTCTGCCACTTCAGGCTGTGTTTGATTTAGCCGTGTTAAGTAATGATACTCTTGGAGGCTGTTAAAATGATTAAGAGATTAAATGTCTCTCCAGTTCGGGGAATTTTAAAGAATGTTCAAAAACGGCTGGGGTCGTTTTTTTGCACAATGACTTATCATTCCAGTTAATTAAAGAAATCAGACTGGTGCCATTTATGTTATTGTCCAACAGTGCTTGAACAGACAGTTCTGTCTTGCTTTTGAAAATAGTAACGACACTGGTTAAGGTGTTTAATCATTGTTTAAGCCCTTCAGTATAAATTTTACATTCCTAGAGGACACACTGTACACCTCAGGCCATAAATACTGCGCTCTCAACCTGGTGTATTAATGTTGTTTCTTGTTTCAGATGGTTTGGAAAAATGCCAGAAGTGAGGCCCTCTTCAATGCACTGGGTGATCTTGACGCATACGTCTTCACCTGCATCAACCAAACAGCAGAAAGGGAGGAACTGGAAGAAGAATCGAGGCGAATAAGCGATGTGCGGCCCTTCATGTGTGTTCTGAGGCTGGTGGCGAGAGAAGGCGACAGAGTGGAGAAACTCACCAACACCCAAATCAGCCTGCTAATTGGCAAAGGTCAGCAGCATCCCACTCTGATCCAGCTCGTGTGTGCCTCTGTGATCGGACAGAGGGCTTTGGTGGTTTGGTGGCTAATTATTTTTGAGTAAAACGGAAGTCTCAGTAGTTGTTGCTAGGACCAGTGAACACTTTTCATGTTCACTGAAAAAAGAAAAAGATGTTTTAAGAACTGCTTTTTGTATAAGTTTACTTAGAATAACCTGTACATTTCAGCCACTTTTCTTCTTAAATTATTTGCTGACATTTTTCTACCACTTATTCTTAAATCTGTGAATTAAACTCTGATAGGCTCACAACATACACAACAGCAATGCAATCTAAGACAATCTGGGTCTAAATTAAACCAATTGTCTGAATTAAAACCTTGGGCTAAACCAAAGTCAGTAAGAAAGTTAGTAAACTAACCCTCAAGTGGAAAAAAAGGAACAAAGAAAGGCAGTTCTTTCATTGGTTCATGCATTACATTGATTATCTTGGAAGCTCAACATGTTATTGTCTAGCTATGTGTTAATGTAGCTAACTTAAAAATTAAGCTAGACTAATTACATTTTCATAGTTAGAAATATTTTTGCTTATATATCGATAATTTCAGTCAGTTAGAAAAGCTGTAGTTAGATGCTTCTTGTGCACGTTGTCTTTCTGGTGTATAACAAAATCATTCACAAGTAAAGCGCTCCTCTCACTGTGCAACACTGTTTTGTTTTACACTTTATCGGTCATTTTTCAGGTTTGCATGAGTTTGAGGCCCAGAAGAACCACGAGGTGAATGAGTTTCGGACTAAGATGCGTACGTTTTGCGAAGAGAAGGCTCAGGAGCGACAGATGTTGCCGTGGCAGCAGTGGATGGAGTACAGCTATCCATGTGACCTGGAGCCATGCTGCTCTCCCCCACAGTGTGGGAGCTCAAAGTCAAAGAACACCAAAAAAATTTTGATCAACATCAAGTTCGAGGCTAGCGATGTGAGTTGATCTGCTGGTGTAGTTTTTGTGAGTCATTTTGGTAACAAAGTTGTTCAGACAAATCAGATCAAACATTGTGTTATGATGGGGCAGCAGTAGAGCACCACAAACAACACAACAGCTTTGATTGGAAAAACTGTGGTTCCACCTTGTGTAGACAAATTGTGGAGGATGATTTTAAGTAAATGTGAAAATTTTTGGAAATCCCCCTCCCACATCTCAAACACCACTTTCAAAACATCTCTTAGATCCAAAGACATGAAATCTACATTTTGTACAATTTTCTGTAAAGCTGACGCTTTTGAATTCGAATGATGTTGTTTGTGGCTGTGACAGGAAAGCTTCATGCTGCAGCAGGATCCTCAGGACCTTCCAGTAGTTCTGATGAGGAGCGCCCTGAAGAAGAAGGCCACTGTGTTTCGCTCAGTGCGACAGGAGCCTGAGGACTACACCTTGCAGATCAACGGGAGGTGGGGGTTCATTTATGGGAAACACCCGCTGTGCCAGTTCAAAGTGAGTGTCCGCAACTGAAGCCCCTGTGAGCAGAGCTGTTTTATATTGTATTTTGTTCTGAAAACAAACCTGACTTTAGTACACACATAAAACAAAAACCAGCCGACTGCATGAGTAGAGCTGAACCTTTGACAGCACACATTACAATCTTGGGTCTATAAGAATAACACTTCTGCTAAGACTTCACTTTTGCCCCCTTTTGTCTTGCAAACCTGAGGTTAGCTGTTGTTTTGAAGTGATTCTCGTGTTGTCTTGCTGGAAGTTAAAAAGAAGAACTAAATCTTTTCCCAATGCTCAGTTCTCTTTCCAGCTGATGCTGGTTTTCATAGCTCACATTTATGTATTTTCCTGCATTCATTTTACAAAGTCTGCTGCAGAGAAGCGCCTGCACAGCACCATTCTGCTTTCAGAATACATCATGGTGGTGATGGTTGTTGAAACTGTTTGTGTAGATGTGTGGTGTTTTGACTATGCTAAACAGTGATTAGCGTGATAAGCAATAAATGTTGGTTTCATCAGACCATAAAACTTTTCTCACACCTTGTTTCAGAAGTCTCTACATTAGTCCTCAACATTCACATTTATTTACTATAAATACCATTTATTTCTTTTAATCTGGTTAACTTAACTCAGTGCATTTTCTTGTGTCATCCTCCCAGATTTGTTTCATATCTCCTTTTGTGATCATTATGCAGTTGTTTTGTCAAAAAATAAGAATTACCCATGAGACTTGCAGCTGTATAGAACCAAAATCCCTTAATGGATTTTAGATGTGTGACTGTGAGGGAATATTTATGCAATCAGTTACAAAATAAAACAGTTAAAAACTTATGCAACTGATTAATTTCCCTTCATTTTGATATATTTATAGCGTATATATATTTTTTGGTCAGTGTTTCAGTGTTGTAAAATGAGAAAACACCAGCAAACCTTTACAGGCACTAGAACTGTTACTTTCTCAGTGGCTGTGGATGAATTTCACTTCTGTTGTTTGTGAGTTTTGCTCAGTTTTGTGCAGGTGGTCCATAATAGCTGAAGTTGTTGTCAGATCAGGACAGGGTGAGTCAAGGTTTTGGTGGCAGGAGACTCCACTGTTGATTTTGAAACTCCAGCTACCTGCAGGGGTGACTCATATCTGTCTAGCAGCCCTGCAGAAAGGAACTGCATCCATCCTCACATAATGAGATTTCAGCTGCATTAAACTACAGTAAATGAACAGACTCCAGGAGTTAACCAGTGCTATCAGAACACTGGGAAATATCTGTTGGTGAACTGAATGGTGGCTGTGCCAGTAAACAAAAAATCTCTTCTTCTGTCCCCTCCTATTGTCTGTCTCTGTCATTTCTTTTCCCAGTACATTTTCTCGTGTTTAAGAAATGACCAAAACCCTCATCTAGTCATGGTGCACCACTCCACCATCAGCAAACATCAGGCGGAACAGGGCAGATTGTGTAACCAGTTGTACAAGAGCTGCTCCCTGTCAAGACCTCCTCCACTGCCCCTGAAAAAGGTAAGAGGTCAGAGGACTGTGGTCGTCTTTCATTGACAGAGCAGAAAGCATTCGCCTCCTCTCCATCTCTCTGCCCTCCTCACTATTGCTCTCCAACCAGACTGCAGACTTTGGCACACTTGAAAATGTGCTGTGCAACACAATGATTCGCACAAAAATATGAACACCAAAGAACAATAAAAATTAGATGATTTTAGACTTAATTCATGTGCTTTGAACTGTTTTCTGAAATTTGGTTCCAGCTTCAAAGCTTGTTCCCCTTTTTGCTAAGTTTTGAAAGTGTACGTTGTTGTTTTTTGACGTTACCAAACAGGAAATAGTAGCAACAGTCTTTACATTTCTGTGACTGCTACAAATGCAGTTTTCATGAAAAGAATGGGAATGAGAATTAAAATTTCTTTTCCTTTTCTCCACAGCAGAATACCTCCTCTCTGTGGTCCATCAATGAGCCTTTCTGCATTCACTTAGTGCAGGGTAGCCGAGTCAATGCAGACGAAGGAATGAAGGTTGGTGTGGTTTCGCGTGGGTTTCTTCTCACTTTACTGCTCAATGAAATGTGGCATTCACTTGTTTACCAATATCTCAATTTCAGTTGTAGGAACAGCGGGGTTGACATGTAAATGACAGGGGGTCACATGGTCTAGACCACACGTTTCCCATAATTCATCAAGGCGGTTGGTTAAAACTTCAAAACAGGAAGTGGGGAGGGCCTATCTGTTTTTTACGTCTCATTCTGAGGCCTAGATTCTAAGAAAAAAGACAGACTTCATGCCGTCTCTCTCTCGCTTTCAATGCAGTTCTTTTTTTGAAGGCGATGCATGCATATTGTTACTATTGCAGATAGGCCCTAACCTATGTTGAAAGTGTCAGTGTTTATTAGAATTTGACTGTTTCCCTGTAACTGGCTTGCAGAAACATGTTAAACTATACTTTAATACTCCAGGTTCTCCTTTTATGGCTTTGTTTCTGTTTCTGAACCATATCACAAACAAGAAAAGCAGTGAGGACACCACTAGGGAACTCTGTTAATATGTGTCTGTGTTTGTGATTGATGTTCATAACTAATTATGTTACTTTTATTAGGTGTAAGTTGACTTCTGGCTGCTGTCTTAGAGCATATAATGACTCATGGCAAATTTGTCCTGTCACAAAATTATCAGTCTCTTATTTTGTAAATAGAGATTCAGATTGCCTTAATTTGGCAAAAGGCTGGAGCTTAATGGTCAAACAATACTGAATTTTGATCCTTGCGGGGTATGATTTTTGACGATGATCTGGATACCCCAGAAAGGTATTGCGACCTGTTTACGTTATGAATGTGTAAACCCTTTGACTCATAGCTTGAGTGACACAGGAAACTCTGAATCATCTAGTGTCTCTACATCTTCCACAAACAGTCTCCCTTACAGATGTGCTAAACTATTCAGCTTCCAAACCACATGTCAGGCCTCCATCTCATCACTGCTCTGTGTGTATGTGTTTCTCCTCCAGCTTGTAGTTCAGGCCGGTCTGTTCCATGGCAGCGAACTGCTCTGTAAGGTGGTGACGAGCTCTGAGGTGACAGTGTGCTCTGAGCCGCTCTGGGATCAAAAGCTGGAATTTGACATAAACGTGGCTGACCTGCCACGCATGAGCCGCCTGTGCTTTGCCCTCTATGCTGTCATTGAGAAAGCCAAGAAACCCCGGGGCACCAAAAAGAAGAATAAGAAAGCGGTGAGTCTGACGGGAACACATGCCATTTTATAGTTGTAAGTGTACAACTTGTGATTGAGCAGACAAGTGTTTGGACTCGTGGGTGTGAATTTGTTAGCAAGCACAAACAGATCTGTTTCCTCTCTAGTGTGTAGAGCGTGTAGTCAGTAGTGTGTGCCGTGTGGGTGTGTTTTGCTGATGCGTCTGGTTGTGCAAGTGTGTTCAGTGGCAAGGCTGCGGTTAACATTTCATCCGCTTCAACCCTTTTATCTGTATCACTCCAAGGAAGGAAGAAATATGCAAAATTTTTCAAGGAATTCTAAATTCCTCTTCACAGTTGCCACTTGTAGATATAGTACTCAGTCCTACCATGCATTGTGGACATTAATTGTTTTACACCTCAACTTAAAGGCCTGTGCTGGGGACAGTTCAGAGTTGAGGCCTAAAAGATTGCAAAGTATTTTTCAGCTACTTTTAAATTTGTCATAGTTGTAGACTTACTGTATGTGTCTAAAATATAGTATATAATATACTGGGTATATTTAAGTTGTTTTTCTAGACAGATGACATCTGCCCAGCTGTGATGCAATTGTCCCACAGCTGCAGAAGCTTTTATAAACAGAGCACCTTTTTGGAATTTATGTGATTTTTTTTTTTTTAAATAACAGCACACGAGCACTGCAAATGTCACTGCCAGGAACCATAACAATCACAACACAAACAAGTGTCTATTATGGACAGCATGTCCATATACAGTCCGTTTTCTTCTGCTTGGCCAGAGTAGCAGTGCAGAGGCAGCAGGTTTACGTGCAGCTGTAAATAAATTGCTTATAATTGTATCTCATTGCACAAAGGTATGTGCTGCATGCACTATATGCAAAAACATAAAGTCACAAAATGCATTGGCAGTGAAAAACACAGCTAAAATTTGTGTTTCCATAATAAGAATTAGTTTCCGTTTTACTTGGTGGTCAGTTTAATCTATGCAGATATGTCTGAAAAATGTTGAAGATAGGTTAAACCAAATATGTAAAAGACATCTTATTATTTATTGATGCTACACATCTGTGTTTTCTGAAATTGTATAATTTCTGGAAATTATAATTGACCAAGGATGAAACGTTTTGGCACCTCAAGTTAGTACAGCCAAGGCTGATTTGAGAACGTCAGCATAGACAGTCTCAGGTCTGTGAGACAAAAATATAAAAACCAAACAATGTGATCCAGTCCAAGATATTCATACTGTAATATTAACTATTCCAATTAATTAGAGTTTAAACTGCCCTTTTCAAGCAGAAATGCCAAACATTTGATGCTTTCAGCTTTTCAAATGTGAGGATGTGCTGTTTTTTCACAATTTCTAGACTGAATTATTACCTGAAAAAAAAACTGGCATATGAGGCAAAAAAAAGTTATTTGTTACAGCTATAATAATGATACGTATTCATCAAAAAACAATGTGCTTCTTTAAACCACCATAAGATAACTGTACACCTAAGTCCATCCTCTTTCTATTTCTTTCTTTTCAAATCAGGTTTTATAATAAATATCTGTTAAAGTTCTTTTGCGCTGCACAACTGTGGCACTACACTGTGAGACTGCTTTGAAAATAACCTCCACAAACTCACTCACTGTAGATTAAAAAAATTCTGCGGCTGTGGGTCGCTGGCGAACCTCCTCAACATGGCACCCAGGTGTGCTTTATGGGCATCATGGCCACTTCTGCTTTCTGAGCCACTTCTCTCTTTTTTTGCCCTGAAGAGAAGTCCTGCAGTCAGACTCCAGGAAGACGGACGGAAGTTGAGCTATTTTAGCCGTTCTGGTTTATGTACACCTCTTTTTTTAGCTGGTGTTGTTAGTTGAAATGTGTGTAATTTATATTTAACACATTGGATGGTCAAGTTGTTTTTTCTGAGCACCATTGCCAGGAATTAATTTCCATTTTTACTGTTTTACATTTCGATTTTAGCCACTAGAGACTGTAAATGTAAAATTGCTGTAGTGTATTTGTAACTTCTCTTCTTTACAGTTTATTAATTAGCATAATTAGATTAGATTTTTTTAAGTGCTTTATCTTTTTAGACTTTCATATGTTTAGGATATTGTAAATATTACTGTTGTTTTGACATATTTTTATATTTAAGACAGGAAGAAAGCTTGAAAAGAGATTTTCAAGATTGCAGTAATTTAACTTTACCTGAAAATAGACTTTGAGTACTCTCCTTCTGTCCCTCTTATTATTTTTTCTTCTTAAAGACATGTAACCTTTTGCAGATGGTCTGTAAAGCAAATCAACAAACCTAATCCTCTCTGCCCCTTTCTCTCTCCTTTCAGGATTGTCCTATCGCCTGGGTGAACACCATGGTGTTTGACTATAAAGACCAGCTGAAGACTGGAGAGTTCCTCTTGTCCACATGGCCTTCTGTTCCTGGTACTTTCAGGATTCGTCTATTCTTAAATTCCCTCCTCTTGAAAAATACCTCACAACGTTTATAGCTTTCTCCACAGTACCTAGGAGCACACATTTGAAATTCTGGAAATGACTGTTGTTGTTGCTTTGAAGTAGGGCTACGTGTTCGTTCACTTTGGCTAAAGTCAACTAATTTTATCTTTCTCTGAAGTATGGACGAGCATTTACTTAAACACAAACTGTCACTTTTAGAGATATGTGTGAAATTTAAACATGTGCACACTAAGTGGCTAAAAGCATCCACCAAATGGCACTTTTCACGTATTTCATTTTTATCACAGATGACAAAAGTGACCTGTTGAACCCGATGGGAACAGTCGAGAAGAACCCCAATGTGGATAGTGCTGCAGGGCTTCTCATTCGTTTCCCCAACATCCGGCCATATCCTCTCTATTACCCTCCACTTGATAAGGTGCTTGTTCTCCCAATACTATATTTGAGTACATCCTGAAAAATGTCTTTGTATTAATGTATCAAAAAACATCAATCTGTTTTAAGATAAGTGACACGGAGAGGAATGGTGATGCAACTACAACCACTAAAGAAGAGGTAAGACTCTACATCTACACCTCACATGTTACAGTCCTCACTCAGTTCAAGTTGAAAACAGCAACTGTTACTTGCCGAGCGCATATTTTTATGACTGTGTTGTATGGCCATTGCTCTCTTTGTAGTACATGAAATTAAAAGAAATCATGGACAACAAAAACTACACTGAGTTTTTCGAGGATGAGAAGGAACTCTTGTGGAAGCTACGTGCTGAAGTGCGTAACTCTTATCCTGAAAGTCTGTCCAAGTTGCTCCTTATCACTAAGTGGAATAAGCGTGAGGATGTAGTTCAGGTATGAATGGAGTTTCCCCACTTTCCTTGATTTTCTCAAATGTTTTGTATACAGGTATTGTAATGTAAAAACTTTAGGTGCTTGTTTATAAATTATGTCTTACATTGAAATATAGTACTTTGTGTGCTGGCAGTAATTGCTAGCCATTGCTGTATTGTGTATCATGTTGAATGATGCTACAGTAGCACTGTAGCTCATGGTAGCTTTTAAAGTAATTATGTATTATTATTTAACTCTTTTAACTGCTAACATCAACGTGCAAACATGCTTAATGTTTAGCAGACACTGTACAATGTTAGTGTGTTTGCATTCTGACATTTGCTAGTTAGCACCAAACACAAAGTGCAGCTAACTCTAATGGAATCTCACTTAGCTCTGTCAAAAGGTTCAATCTATCATCTGATATATTGTTTTCATCACAACAAAATATAAATATTTGATTCTTCTCAGATGGTGAGTTTACTGAGGAACTGGCCAGACCTTCCTGCAATCCATGCTTTGGAGCTCTTGGACTACTGTTTTCCTGACCCAGCTGTCCGTTCTTTCACTATCAGATGCCTCAGAAACCTTAGGTACCCAGAGATTTGTTTTTATTTTTGTATTCATCAGATGCTTTACATTTCAAGTTTTAAGAGTATAATCGTTTGTCAAACGTTTTCTCTTCTCGGCACACAGTGATGATGAACTGCTGCAATATTTAATCCAGCTGGTTCAGGTCCTGAAGTATGAGTCCTACTTAGAATGTGACCTCACCACTTTCCTGCTAGAGAGGGCTTTGTCCAACAGAAGTATAGGACACTTCCTGTTTTGGCATCTCAGGTTAGACCCAGTCTAGCAGAAAGAAACAAGATTATGTGCATCTGCAGCCTCTGACTGGATAATTTGTGGTCATTGTAGGTCAGAGGTTCATGTGGCTTCTGTGAGTTTGCGTTTTGGCCTTATTTTGGAGGCATACTGCAGGGGAAACATCCACCACATCAAGCTCTTAACCAAACAGGTAATCACCTATTTGTATAAGCTGGCATCAAGCTCTGAAAGGCGTGTTTGTTTTATCTTTGGTAATCTCATCTTTTGCCACACAGAACGAGGCTCTGGGCAAAATGAAGAGCCTGAGTGACTTTGTCAAGTCGGGCTCCCAGAAGATGACAGCGGAGGACCTGAAGCTGTGTATCAGACAGGAATCCTATCTCGAGGCACTGTCAGACCTTCTGTCACCACTCAACCCCAGCATCATCCTCTCTGAGATCTGGTTAGTGCCAGACACACAGCAGATACACACATGCTGTAGGATAATAATTTTTGCCAGTTGTATTTTTTTGCCTCCATTATTTCATTTACTGGGTCATTTTTTGGTCTCTTTCTGGGTTTATTTTTCTTAAATTAACAGTACATGTGTACTATACAGTTATTCTTTGCACACTGGTCATCGCACTAATTTTTAGTTTTTTTTTTATTATACCGAATAATGTAGGCTGTTAGCTTTGTCTTTTGAAAACAAAAAATGTCACCCTTTTTTGCAAAAACTGGTATTTATGAACTCCCAAGTGCATTTGGCACCTGGCAGACATTTAAGATAAGCAATTGCTGATCATTAATGTATTTACTGTTGCAGTGCAGATAAGTGCAGATTTATGGACTCCAAGATGAAGCCACTCTGGCTGATGTATAAGAACCCTGGGACTCAAGGAGACATGGTGGGCATCATCTTCAAGAACGGAGATGGTGAGATACAATAAAATCTGAATATATGAACACATGCTGTACATACTGTAGCCAAACAGTGTCAATATTTAAACTGTAGTTAACACTGGTTTAGGACAAAATGGATACACTAAAGGGATAAATTATTGTATGTTACAATAAAATGTGCTGGAAAGATAAACATATACAGCTGGTTCAGAAAGGGACGACCCCTAAATAGAAAAAGAGGAAGGTCAGAAGTCAAACTTGGTGTTGGTGAAGTTTAAATACATCGTTGATGGTAACGAAAAAAAGTTTAGTTTTTTTCATTTTGCCTGTTTTTACTCATCACCTTTAGATCTACGACAAGACATGTTGACCCTCCAGATGATCCACCTCATGGAGAATTTATGGAAGAAAGAAGGCCTTGATCTCAGGTACAGTAGTAGTAACAGTTGTCTGTAGCAGCTATTGATGATTTTGTAGAAAGATATCCCCTACAACAACCTTATACTGTCAATTTTACCCTACAATCACAGGATGATCCCATATGGCTGTTTGTCTACTGGGAATAAGATGGGGCTCATTGAAGTAGTAAAAAACTCTGACACCATTGCAAATATCCAGCGCAACAGCAGTAACAGTGCCGCCACCGCTGCCTTCAACAAGGATGCCATGCTCAACTGGCTCAAATCTAAGAATCCTGGGTGAGTATAGTGAACTACTTTGACACAATGGTAGTCGTCTCTTGTGCAGGTATTGTACTATACTGCAATCTCTCTAGAATTGATGAATGTGTTTAAGCCCAACAATCCAGGGCTGTGTCAAGTTTTTTAACTGTTTATCACAATAAACAGTGATGAAGGCAGCAAAGCGAGTAAGAGTGCCCAAATTATCCTTTGCCAGTCACTTGTTGTTGCATTGTGAAGAGATTTTAAAGGACACGGTTGTCTCAAAGTGTAATGTAGTAATGAAAAAGCCACAGCAGAAAAAATGGATTCCATGCCATCTCCTATTATGCATTTTGACAGATGACCTCCTCTGTTACTATAAGTTGTATGTATATTGGATTCCTGTATACATCCATGTCATCATTGATGCAGATGTGAAAAATGTATTTAAAAAAATTGCATTTTAATTATTTATATATTGTATTTTTATATTGTGTCCATACTCTTTATGGAAACACAGTGCAGGTGTGAAGTGCATCACTTCCAATGTGCTGGTTCTAAAGTTTTGTCAGTTTAGATAAGTGTGTCTGGACAAGCTCATTAGAAAAGAGAGGATCTCTACTACACATTAATAATATCTAGTAACACCTTTCCAACCCCCCAAATTAACACAAACAGTGCAATACACTATAATTAAGCCATCAACAAATACAACAACATTTTAATGTTAATGTTTTTATCATTGTATTTATCAAGAACTGTAACTACCGTTTTTGGTCTATAAACAGATAATGACATAGATTAGGGTGTTAAATGTTTAAATGTTATGGTTTACTAGAGTTGTGAATGCTTAATGAGGGGGAATTAAATAAATTCCAGCTATGTTAATGATTTTTAACAACAAACATTATAGGTATTTTCTCACTTCCTCTTAGGATCTCAAGTTTTGTCCTTGCATGAAATTCTATCAAGTGACAAAAGTTATTTTTTAACTTAAAATCTCCATATAAGCTGTTCCTTCATTTAAAACATACAAAGAAAATCTAAGCATCTGATGTGTGTAGTCTAAATTGTTTGCAGATATATTTCCTGTGTTTTAAGACTGCGATGAACTAAGTGCATAAGCAGCTATAGCAACATTAAATGAGAGTGTTTTTTATTTGGTGCCAGACAGTCTGAAGGTCTTGTCTATTCTAAAAGCTCCTTGAAGAGAGAGAAACATTCAGTGTTATGAATAAGCCTTTGTACATCACATTGGCAAGACAGGCCCAGCTGACTACACGACAGAACAGAAAGGTAATTAGCTTGAAATGCTGCAGTGCCTGAAATGGAGCGGAGAAAATGAAGCTTAACACGATGAACCCCATACACATGTAGACCGTGAAAAGATGTGACAATCGACTATTAATCAGCCACAGAAACTACTCTGTGAATGTTTCATATTGCAGTGAGGACGTCTTGTCACTCTGCGTGTATGTGAGAGAGTTTCTGTCTGGTCTGGTAATTATTCAGACTATATGAGGATAGCAGAAGTGTAAATGTACTGTAAAAACAAAACCCACTCATGCATTGCTTCCCTGTTTCTCTGAACTTTTCTGTCAACAGGGGCAAACTTGATCAAGCAATAGAAGAGTTCACGCTGTCATGTGCTGGCTACTGTGTAGCCACTTATGTCTTGGGAATTGGAGATCGTCACAATGACAATATCATGATCAGGGAAACCGGACAGGTGGGGTCTACTACCTTGATATTTTACATAAGAACTTATTTTAACACTGAAATCTACCACAAGGGGGCGATTAGGGAGAGAAAGATGTCAAGTGGACTTTTTACCCAGTACTTCCAATAGCTTTACTTGTGCTCTGCTTCACAATGTAGTGGAACAACACTTATTATTACAAAGGAATAGCCTAGTATTGTAACTAGAAGAAATGCAATGTTGATTGGTACATTTCTTTATTAAGCCTAATGATGCGTAGCTGTGCCATTTAGTTCAACTGATGATGATTTTTATTGTGATTTTAGAGTAAAATCCCCGGTTACTCACCAGTCAGTGTATCATTAAGAAATATGAATGGTTAGTGGTTCACAAACTAAAGTACTTAACAGTTTGAATCTACTTCTCAGCTGTTCCACATTGACTTTGGGCATTTCCTGGGTAACTTTAAGCGGAAACTCGGGATCAATAGGGAGCGTGTGCCTTTCATCTTGACTTATGACTTTGTCCATGTGATCCAACAAGGAAGAACAAACAACAGTGAGAAGTTTGAGAGGTACAGTATTTTTGTATCAGTCTCTTTACTCATCCAGGATTCAGTTCACATATTTGAACTAATTACTGATCATTGAATCCCTGTTGTCAGGTTCAGGGAGTACTGTGAGCGGGCCTATAAGATCCTGTGTCGAAACGGGACGCTGTTCGTCAACCTCTTTGCTATGATGAAGGCAGCAGGACTACCAGAACTCACCTCCTTCAAAGACATCCAGTATCTAAAGGTATGCAACAAAGTAATGATGATGATGATACTGCTGCAGCTAATGAGGATGTTAATAATGTTGACAATGTTTTGGTTTCTTGTTTTCAAAAGGACTCCTTATGTCTGGGCAAAACAGAGGATGAGGCACTGAAGAATTTCAAAGTAAAGTTCAATGAAGCTCTGCGAGAGAGCTGGAAGACCAAGGTCAACTGGATGATGCACTCCTTGGCCAAAGACAATAGACCGTGAAGAACACTGAACCAAGAAAACCTGAGGACCAGCCAAAACATGATGGATTTTAACTTACAGAGATAAAAGGGAAGCAAACACAAGCAAATATTTTACTTTATTCGTGGAATTTAAAGACACTCCGAAAATGTTTACATCTGAAGGGTCTGACTGTGGTAAATAACAACTAAGAGGACACATCCGAAGACAAGGAGAAAACTGTTCATCATCATTCCAGTACAGTGGTTGTTATCTGTCGCAGTCTTTTTTCTCCTATCAAACAATGGAATACCATTGCCTTTATCAGATACTTCGTTGAACTTGTTACTTGAAAACCACCTGCTTATGCAAAGCTCTCAAACATCACTGAAGCAGAAGTGGAGACTGAAAGTTCATTTCACCAACTGCATTACTCAGCAGAGCGCAAATTGCAAACAAACTTTATGACTGTAGGTGATAACGTTCAGTCACGGAGTACAATAACATGGTAGCGGTCTCACCTCAAGTCTTTTGTAAAGTTTACAATCCTCCATGGTTGTTTCATTTCCTCTGATTTCAACTACCTTCATGCATTTGTGTCTTGTTTTTTAATTTTATTTTAATGTATTTTATTTAATTTGGTCATTTTGAAGTACTTCATGAAGGATATTTTTAACCTGTTGATGTGTAATATGCTCTTGTGGTACAGTGAATTGCCATGGAACTGCCATTAGCCAGGAGGCATTGTAGTATTTACAATTTATAAAAAATAGCATTGAATGGGACCTTTATTTCGATGATAGCCCTGTGCACCTGACTGTGATACCCAGTAGATTCTTACCAAACAGGTAATGTGCATTAGGAAGGAACACTTACTTGATTTCTTGCCTGGTTCTGTCTAAAGGTTAATATGCTTGATATCACCTTTAAAAATGATAACATGTTTGTGATCTTAACTGGTGCTGTTAAGTATATAGTTTTTTCCTTTGGGCAGAGCCAGGCAAGTACTTACTGTACTAAGTACTCCCTGTAGAAATGCTAAGCTAACTGTCTCCTGGATCCAGCTTTAGATTAAACAGCTGGAGTGATATAGATTTAACTGTTGTCAAAACAGTTAGTCTAAAATTGTTTAATTATTTTGTGTTGATGAAACAAGTGTGCTGTTAGCAACTGGACAAAGAAATTATCTCACAGAAGTTTGTTGAAAGGAGCAAAATATTAAAAACAAGCAGTGGTCTCGTATAAGCCATAAACATGTGACTGTATTTCTCAAAATATGTACTGTTCACACGCGCCTTTTGAAAGTGTAGATCAAGACTGAGTGTACTATCCTGATAATGTATTATGTTCGTCTGTCCTGCTGTGTGTGTTTTTGTGTATGTGTGCCTGTGATGTTTTCTGATATTTAAGTCATGCAGTGTGATTTCCACTGCATTTTTAACCGATGTGCCATGAAGAAGATTTCATGCTTTTGGGGTCAAACACATCTATATTTACATACTGTATCAATGCTGTGCAAAATGGTATTTTGTTTATTTAAGTGAGGACGTGTGCTGGATGATTTAATTTTACGGTGCGCTCAGACTACTTCACATGCTGTCAGTCATCCAAGGACCACTTGAATGAGCAAAGATTATGTGCTTTTCATAGCCTTTTTATTTTGCATAAAAGTTATAATTATATCTACTGTTTGTAAAAGTCTGTAAAATGCTCACTTTTACAGAAGAGCAAGTGTAGCTGTCGATTACACAGCATAAATACCTTAAACTACTGAAATATTCACTGTGGAATAGACTTACATATGGTTCATCAATGTCTCTCAGTATGCGCTCAGCAACACTGCTGCTTTAAGCCAGGAGGAGCGGATCTGTTGAGTTTATGGGCTACTCTAGCAAAATAAAATATACTGCTGTTGCCTTTGGAATTTGAAATTATGAATTGTATCAAATGGTCAACACAGGTAGAACTGCATCTTTTTTTTTTACATCTTCTTCACTTTCTGTTTGCACCAGCAGATCACAGTGGGGCTCTCTGGTATCCAAGTAGCTTAATTTTATAATTTTTTTAAGAAAAAAGGGTGCTCATGGGTGAAGGCTAGAGCCACTAATTTCCCCAAATCTTTAAAAGAAGTTAAATAGATAGAATATGTAAATCTTGTGTACAAATACAAATCAACAGAGTAACTGTAAATATACTGTCTATACAGTACATGGCTTCTTTATATGTGGCTGAGAAATTATATTGAGTTCTGTCCTGAGTACATATTTAGAAACCACATATACACTACCAGTCAAAATTTGGATACACAGAGAAATGACCATCTTTGTGAAAGAAAAGCAGATTTTATAACATCAAATTTATCAGAATGAATGTGTATACATTGTTTACATTGCAAATGACTATTGTAGCCTTTAAAATGAATATTTACATAAACATATAGAGGCCTAAATTCTGAAAACATTAGTACTTTCTTTCAATAGCATGTTGTGTTTGCTAATGCAAATTTATGAATTTAAAAGGATAAGTGATCATTAGAAGACATTAAAAGTGCAATGATGGTAACACAACTGAAGACATGACACACATTTTCATGAAAAACATAGTAATTCCTGTGTGTCCAATCGTTTGACTGGTAGTGTATTTACAACTGAGTTTATGTTTCTATTTTTCTCTTATGAACATGAGAAATAGTGTGTGTCACATATGAATGTTACTTTAACAAAGCAGGTATACCTGGTTTGATATTGGAACATTTCAAATTACTTTGATAGTTCTTTCTTTGCATGTTGCAAATGCAATTTCACCCAGTCAGGTTTATTCTCAATAAATGAATAATGAAAAAAATGCAATCGCCTAAAAACATCAAACATGCGCTGCAATTTTTGGAATATCTGCCCAAATTCTGTCACTGGGCGAACTTGCATTTGCAATATCACAACTGTCAATACAATTGACAGTTATTTTCTTTATTAATCAATTGATTGTTCAAGAAGTAAAATATCAATAGAATAGTCAAAAACAATAGATTATCATTCTAATTACTCTGTCTGATTAACGGCCCAAAGATTTTAGGATTACTATCACACTAATCTACTGTAATGGTTGGTCATACAGCAAAATTAAAATACAAATACATTGCCCAAAATATTGCAAGCCAAAAACTGATACCAAACTACCAAAACCAGCCACGACAAACAAAATAAAGGCAAACAGAACAGAACAGACCAAATTACCAAAAAAGAAACAATATGACTAAAACCACTCACCCTCAGTCTAGATGTCCCATAGACTATGAGGTGATGTGGGTAGTTTCTCTGTCTGTGCCCAGGGCCCTATTTATTTATGATGCGCCCATGACCTTGGCCCCCAGCAGAAACAAAAACCTGTGCCCCTGTTGAGCCCACTTGCTGGCCCCTGTTGTGAAGCTGTGCTGTGCCAGTGGCGCCTCCTATGGTCGGACGCGGTGCTGAACAAACAGCAGGACTCACAGCGTCGAGTCAGTCCGCCGTAGCTGTGCAGACTGGAGGGATGTGACCCCGGAACAGGACGCCCTGCTACAACAACACACCATTCAAACAGAGCATAGAAGAAAGAAAAGCTGGACCAGGAGGGGTAAGCTCTTATGTGTCGCTTTGTTGACGGGGCACGTATTGTCAGGTTTTGTTTTAGAAACGATTCATGTGTTTGAATCCCGGCGTTTACACTTCTGGCACAGCAGCGGTACCTGGATGGTGTTTGCACCCATAGGAACTTCATTCAGGCTTTTGTCTCGGGCATGCTAGCAGCGAGCTAGCTCTGCTGGTTAGCACTGGCTGCTCCGCCAAAGGTAACGCGGGTTCGTGGTAGACTGAATGAATTGTTTGCCGAGCTTAAAATGAAAGCGACTTGTAATTCAAGAGTAACGTCCCCACATTTATCCACGACGGGTATTGTTTTAGATTCATGTCGAAAATACGTTGGGAGCTCGTTGCCTGCTAGCATGAGCGCTGCTACAGTTAAACAGTCTGTGTCCCGCAACATGATATTAACAAGATTCACAGTCTTCTGTATCCATCTTGTAAAAAAAAAACAGAAAACCCAAAACACGTTTTTTTTGTTTGCTGCTTATTAGTTTGTCGTGTTATTTTTTACTCATAGTTTGTAATGTAAAAACAGCAAAACAGGTCAGCAACCTGCGGTCATAACTATCAATCTCAGTTAACGTTAGTGTACGTTAAACAGACGTTAACGGTACAGTTTGGCCGACTCGTTCCCACAGTGATTATGTTAACAATAGTGTGATTAGTGTGTATAAACAGCGACATCAAACCAGTTTTTATATTATTTCTTATAAGAAATGCAGCAGACTACACGTATGAAACAATCCTACGTGCAGGTACAAATTACAGACCCATTTGTCCCACTCCCCAAACACCTACCACTCAGCCAAGGCAATGCTTAAGCCTGGGCAACATTTAACATAGTCCTCCAGCCTTAAAAGCTGCCATATATCAGGCTGCTTTCATTCATACTGGTTTTCATGTCAAGTTTCTTTTTTACCTAACTGCTTCATTGGTTTTCTATTTTTGGATCTTGGATCATGGACCATGGATGCATTGTGCCACCCTGCCTTTTACAGTGTTTCATTTCCCACCCCACACACATGTCAGATAGCTGACATCCCTTCTGAGTGGTGAAGCTGGCACCCTGCCGGCTGTAGGGCATTGATGAGTGCTGCAGCCTGGTAGGTGCCAGGGCTTGGCCACAAGCAAGCACTCCGTATCCTCCTGGTGACTAGCAGATTCGCTCATGGACCACAGTATGTAAAGCCTGCCTTAGTTTGCACTTTCCCATTAGCAGACTGAATATTGGAATGAGATTAGGACCCCTGGCCTCGCCTCCCTCGCCCCCTCACCTCCTCACACTCACAGGTGCTCTTTACTGACTGCTCACCCCCCTTGAACCCCGAGAGGATCTCATCAGCTGTCCGCGAGTAGGATTAGGAAGGGAGGGAGGGCTGGTTCATCTCACAACCTCCTGCTCTGTGGTTGGCACGAGCCCATGTCAGCCTGTCAGCATTAACCAGGCCACATAGGAAGCGGTTCTGGCCTGACACGATGATACAAATGCTTCTTGCATCCATTCATGGCTTAATGCATTTACTCCAGATGACAGGTGACTGAAAACCACCACCTGGATGATTAACCTGTTTTAAAAATCAAACCTACAACCATAGCTATCTTTTCCAATTGCAGTCCTTTGTTTGTTGTGCACTGCATTGCATTATTCGGTGTTCCAAGTGCAGAGATCATATAACTGTTCATGAATCAGAATTTTATGCCCTGCCTCGACGCTGGTGCTTTTGAAATCTTGCAGCCGCACCCCCAAGGGACCAGCTTAAGACTGCAGCTTCTGTTTCAATTCCTTTGAGAGACCCTGACGAGTGGGTAAAGATGTTCAGTGATTATAGTCTAGATTTAATTATGCTATATACTATGGCCTCTGACAAACATTTACAAAATCAGGTTACCTTAATTGCAGTGTAAAATGTTTTGCTGAAAAACTGTCTCATACTTCCTAATGGCACCAGATATACATTTGTGAAATGTCATATAAGGCCTACTGTAACTCACTCTCTGTAGATCTTACAATCAACCTGATGTGGGACAAAAATAGTCAAAGGACAGTTAAGCACATGTAGAAACTTAGTGAAGTACAGTTGAGCAGGATTGTTTGAATGCATGCCTCACGAGTTGAGTAGGATTGTTTGAATGCATGCCTCACGAGGTGACAACAAGACATGACCTACTTATAAATCAGTTTTCAAAATCCAGTTCATCACCATTGTCCCCAAATACTGCAGCTATTGTTGTGTTCACTGTACATGTGAGGAGGTTGTTCACACAAAAGCAGTGTGTAGACATCCATTAAGTCCAAGCAGAGTTTTTCTGACCTGCAGTGTCTGCTTGTCTGGCGTACACTGTTTCAGGACCCCATGCTGACTCGACCCAGAGGGAGTCAGCCTGCTGGGTGTATGACTGGTCAAAGAGATTTTATCTTTCCTCGAAGTTTGAGTGTACTGAGTGTAAGTTGTTTTGTGTTGAGCAGTAGGTCTAAAATTGTAATCGAAATAGTCATTAGGATTGGATGAAATGAGCAGAAATTTGTAGTTCAAAAAACTAATTGTCAAAAATCCTAAAAGAAGAAAAAATACATTCATGAGTTCCATCTTCTAAAATATGAGTATTTGTTGATTTTTATTGGTTTCATGTCAAGGTTAATTGAATATCTTGATCAGTTGATGATATACTTAGCCATTATTTTGTTGCAGCCTTAATGTTTTATAATTAATTATTTTGTTTTTAAAATAAAACAAAAAAACAGACCACCGCATAAATTGATGTGTTAAACTGGCTTGTTTTATTAGACCGGTCTCAAACATTATTTGGGTCTGATATTTGAGAAGCTGGAAACTGAGATTTAGAACCAAATAGCAGTTTTGCTTTAATAAAATTAAAACGTTATCAAAATAGTTGTCAAATTTTTGTCAAACTGCTGCTCTAAGGACAACCAGTAAGTGTAGTGTATGGTGAGCTGCCAAAAGCTACACTACTTTAAAAACCATCCCCTACTATCTCACTGCAAGTTTTGTTAATTATTTACATGTTTTTCATACAGAAGCTTGTTTTAATAGATTTCGGGACATAGTTAGCCATCAGTAGAAGACTGTGTTTGTGTGTGTGTGTACCTGCAGTGATGCAGCTGTTCTGTCGAACCAGGCCAGGTTGTTGGCAGCTGAGGCTGGCAGCCACACCAAGCTCATAGCCTACTTAAGTTTCTTGCACATTTGCTTGGGATGTCCTTCTCACTTTTTTTCCCTCTGACGAAGACTATTGGCCTCTCAGGATCCACATGTGAGTAAAGCCGAACTCCTCAGTGGCAGAGGCCTGTGTCTCTGTTTTTTTTTTTTATCTTGCTGGATAAATTGAGCAGCTGAGTCCACAGTCAAGAACAAGCTCAAGAAGTGGACCGGACTATGTGAGACTGGACCTGTGTGCTGTGGCAGCTTCTCCCCATCATGACCCTCAGCAAATGTCAGGGCCTATCACATTACATAGTGTAATCCCTGGCAGCAGACTGTGTGTGTGTGTGACCCCACAGTGTGGCGTTACTCGGAATATTAAAATGGTTAAGTGAAGACTCCTCAGGGGCGGCCAGTCCTAGTCCTTGATGGCCACTGTTCTGCTATTTTCCCCCAACTATTCCTGCACTTACAGGCTCTGAGTGGTTGAACATATCTGATCCAGGTACTTAGCAGTAGGTAGGGCAGGGAAAATGGGACAGTGGCCCTAAAGGACCAGGATGGTCCACACTGCTCTACGTTTTTGTTTTTAAGAGACACACACATACACAAGTAATTCAACATGCAGATGCCATTCGTTGATTAGGTTTGTCTCTATTTTTAAAGTGGCATTACTAAATGTGTAAGGTCTTGTCACCACAACAGTTCTGTATCACAAAATGATTTCAGACCATTTTATTCATCAAGTTATTTTAGAGAAATCTGTCTGTTCGTTTAAGTTGAGCCTGTTCTGCTGGTAGAGCAAACACAGCAGCAGCTTTTCCATGTTATGTTAATGATTTAATACAAACGGGAACATAGTTTTCTAATTTTTGATAGTTAAAAGTAGTATATTAGTATTCTAATACTAAAATTGATTAACCATTTTAAATATTGTTTAGTTTGAGCCTTTCAAATAAAAAGAATTGTTGGTTTTTGTTGTACTATATCAATGTTAAACTAATTAATAACAGTCCATTTT
This sequence comes from Ctenopoma multispine, assembly GCA_034779795.1. NCBI lineage: Eukaryota > Metazoa > Chordata > Actinopteri > Anabantiformes > Anabantidae > Ctenopoma > Ctenopoma multispine. Next base: position 10,227,343 of record JAUYWH010000025.1, on the reverse strand, counting down.
AAGACACCATCTTTGGCTCTGGAAAGTAGACATGGCCATTTATTCGTGATATACTGATAAACAACATAATACGTAGTCGCAGCCATAAGACAACACATTTTCATATCAATTATGTTTCCTACCAAACTTGTGTGCAGTTTTCTCAGTTCAGCTGCTTTGGTTTAGTTCTGCTTGATGCCTCAGCTCAGCGTAGCATCACAACACTGACAGGAGCCCAACACAGTCTGGGAGGGGGGATTGGGGCTAGATCAGCATTAAAGCAGCCTTTGATTACGTCTAGAATATTAGCAGCATGTGTCTGAGGCTGACTGAGCATCCGTCGGGGGATTAGTGTTGAGTCTGCCCACCTCTAGAACCTAACATCAGGCACACACAAAGGAGTGTGACAGAATTCTTATTGTGGTTCTTGAAATGATTTAAGACATTGTGCATCAAAATAATACTAGAATGAATCTAGACTTCAGCATATAGTAAGGATTCTTCTTTAAACACTATTTATACACTTTATAATTTGTCTTTTATTTAAATAGACACGTGAACGGCAGTCATTCTCTGCTCTGTCAGATAATAAAAATATACAGAAAACTGTCAAGAAGTGGAGAGTATGTGATTCAGACATTGGCCTCTAGAAATAGAAGAAATTGTGTTTTTAAGGTACCAGAAGAGTTGAGATAACTCAAGAGAGAGAACCAGAACATAATTTGAAAACATTTTAAGAGACATGTTATAAAACAGTTTGACCTTCGCTATTCCCTGTTCACCATTGTCCTTTCAGTTTTTAAATGAGCCGTTTTTTTTAAACTCGTAACTAAAAAATAACACAGATGCATTGCCTACACAGATGATAAATTAATATGTCATATTTTTTAACTAAGTGTGTCTTAGTTAGGTGCCCATATGAGTACTGAAACAGCTTGTACTTGCTGTAACCACTACTCCCTTTAATACACGCATTTATGAGATCCCTCCAAAAGATGATTCCTCTCTAAGTGCTTGAGATCAAAATTCACATTCTTCCATCTGTGCAAAAACATATCGAATATTTATATTTAATTTAAAATATTGATATGATTACATTAAATGTTCAATAAATTAAAATGGCTTTTTAAAATTAGCTTTAGATGCCTAACATTAAAAATGCTTAGCTGTGTCCATACTGTCAAATATTAATATAACGCACGGGTTGCTGATTGTATATGTGCCTGTGAGGATGCAATTTTAGGCTTTAAAATTGTCCTCAGCTGAACCCAGTTGTTTAACATGTTGTTGTTGTTGTAGTAGTGATGTCCAGGAAGCCATGGTTTAGAGGTTAAGTCTGTGCCAGTGAGGTATTATATGCCAGGCACCCGAGTACCATCTGGAGCATTGTTGGAATTTTAAACGTGGCTGGAGAGCAGCCTCGTCTCAGTAGGATTACATGGATGAAATTTCCTGTTGCATAATCATATGGACAGTGTTAATCACTGTTGTATACATGCTCTCATGCACTTCACTGTGGACCAGAAGTGTAATTATTCAAGTTCTGTAGCTACTCTGCTGCTCAAAATAGTCTTTTACAAATCAGTCTTTCTGCCTCCTCCTGTCTGAAGAATCAGTGAAATCCACAAAAGGATCACACTCTGTTCCCTTTCCCCTTTTTTAAAGTGACTCACAAACATATCATGACTATACAAGAACATCACTGATTACCCTCATTTACAATTCCAGTTTGTTTCTGCCTCCTACAGAGATTCTCCCATTGGAGTTTTGTGAGCTATGTTTGTTGTTCTTATAGGAGATATCACTGTGAAAGTGGGGTAAGATAAAACACATTTTAGGCTTGCAAAAATACAAATTGCAACCCTAGAAACAGTCAGGAGCCTGGGCAGAGATGGTACTAAATATGGCCAGTTTTCGTACTTCAAAAGCAAACATCAGAGGATCAGAAATGCCTCAGCCATGAAAGCAGTAGGTCTATTTATACAGAGGATGTAGACTATATAGGCCTTTTGTGCAGCAGCAGACAAGAAAATGTTTAAGTTGTCAAGATAATGTCTCAAAATAATCCTGAATATCAAGGGATCTTTCTTTTATATTATTTTCAGTTTTTGAAAATCTCTACACAAGATGACACCTTCTGATAATTAGAGAAATCCTGTTCTTCAGTGAATCTCATCACTCATATGCAGTGGTCGTTTTGTTTCCAGTGTTCTTCTGAGGGGGGCAGTTTGGTGCTCCAGACTTTCTGTCATTCTTCATACTGTGTGTTGTCTCTCTGCCCTGTGTCTCAGCTCTCCCATTTGTCTGAAACGAAGAGCTTGAAGACATGATCAAACGCGTCACTGCTGCTGATCTGAAAGCCATTTCCAACCCCCTTCACCCTCCACCAACATTTTATCTCCATCTCTACCCCCATCCAAATGCATTTACTACACCACCACCAATCCCTTGAAGGTGTACTGAGCAACTGAACTGACACCGGGAAGCTCACAGTCTTTTTCATGTCTGTCTTTGAGTCTTCAACAGCTCTCCAATTAAAGTACATCTGGCACTCAGGTTGAAGCGAATAACTAATGTATTCATCAGCCCCTTATTCAGTGTCCTGCTAGCACTTTGTATGGCTGAAAACAGACAAGAGGACAAAGTCAAATGTTAGCTGCTTGCAGTAAACAGCCACTAAAGGTTGTTATAATAATAATAAAGACTACAGTCAGTGGCATGCCGTCCAGCTGCTCTGATCTGGATGAATCCACATGCTTACAGTGGCACCTAAACGCCTGCCAATCCCTAACGGTGTCCCATTCATCCTCCACCCCTGGGCACTGGGAAAGGGGGACGGTAAGCCAGCTTCTCAATTAAACATAACCCTACATCAAACGGCCTGTCAACATGCATTAGTCCTCCTTTGTATAGACGAGAAGCTAAATTAAATTGCCGGGCCTATCATAGTCGCTGTGACTCCCATAGGGTTTTTATGAAAGATTCTTGGAGTTGAACAAACTGTGTCTTGAATACTGATTTCCCCTCAATTAAATACATTTTTTTTTTTTTTTACAAAAAATGTCCATTTAAAAAAATGTGTTCAGCTCATTTCTGCATGTTTAGCATTTTTAATGAGAAAATTTAGTAGAAGTAGAATATCAAACCGTGCTGTATGCCTCGTCTTCTCTGTGCTTTACGGAGATCTAATGCGACAGCAGCTGACCTTGATGTGAGTGTGTGCTATCGCAGCAGAACCTATCCCTTTTCTGTCTTTCACATTAGCTTTGGCAGCTTCTTTTATCGCTTTCTTTTCCCTCCTCCCTTTCTCCCCCTTTGACTATATTTTGCATCTCTGTCGACTTGATAGTGAAAGTAGGTCATTAGTTAGACGTTGAATAAGTGATGGATGGAGTAGGCAGAGGCTGGATCTGTGTGAAAACTGCCATGCAATATTAATGACAGCCATTCATGCTGTGAAGTGGCAAACCTGCAAAGTGCCTGCATTCAGACGAGGCCCCTGACCTGTAATATCATCATTGTTTGGACTGTATGAATGAAGTGCTTATCACACAGACAGTTTGTATTATTTAATCGAATAGTAAAATATCGAGTTTCAGCTTAGTGATGTGAAGTCGGGTTAGAAAATAAATTATAATTGAAAAGCAGTCAGTTGTTATTATTATAAAACTCCACGGGGGTGTTAGCTCTGTACCGCTTATTTGTGTCTGAAACTCATATCCCTTAAATAACACTGTCAAGGCTAATGTAAAAGGATTTGTCTGAGCTGTACTCAGTAATAAACTCATGTAATATCATAGTTATATTGAAGAAAACAAAAAGAAAAATAACAAAGTCTGTATGTAGCTGTACAATTGAAACAATCTTAGCTATTAGTTTTTATGCCTGCATGGCTGAATGTTCGCAATCCAAAGATTTTTAATGACATTTCACTGTATTAGCTTACAGCCAGTCAGATAGTGTGGCTGAATCAATCCTGTGTATGTGTGTGTGTTTTTTTTTTTTAAACTCCTAATAACTCTGTCTGTGTTGTCTTGTAATGTGACTTTGTTTGTCTATCCAGAGCCACAGGAGCAGGGGGGATGAACCGTGAGGAGGCCCCAGGGAAGTCTCCTGAAGACATGTACATCCAACAGAAAGTCCGGGTCCTGCTCATGCTTAAGAAAATGGGATCAAATGTGAGTATAATGTCACAACACACACTGTGTTCAGGGGACATTTCAATGTGGGGTATTCACATTTACAAAAATAGCAACAATTACATTTTAGTGCTGCCTGTTGTGTAACCCAAGCACACAATGTTCCTTTGTGTACTTAATAAATTCACACATCATCTCCTGAAATCAACACCTAGCAAACTTCCCCAACTTGTCTATTACCAACAGAAACTATTACTAACATGTCATGTTAAAATGAGTAATTTGTAAGAGGGTTCTAGAATCAGAGGAAGAAGTTATATAGATCAGCCAAAAAAACATGTATGTCGTATGTCTAGAACCTCAAAATAGATTCACAGAAAATGAAGTTCCCTATCCAAATTAAATATGTTTTGGAATAGATAAGCATGTCTTACTCTGTAGAAGAGGTGATCACGCAGACAGACTGAATAACTTGCTAAAGGGTAAATGAAAGTTAGAGATCGGAGCAGAACAGAGGAGCTCCACTGACAAGTTTTTGTTTTTGGCTCAGGTAGTGACATGAATTCATGCAGTGAATTCTGTCTGTATTGACAATGTGGAGGTGTCAACAAGGATGATTAATTTCCACCTTTTGGAGAAAACACAAAAAAGTGACTTTATTCAAAATCTTTATGTATTTCTATCATCCAACTATGTTCTTCTTCAACCTATTTTTCAAATATAACAAAATAAATTTAAAGGCGAAGAAAACTTGTTTGTATAGGATATTTTGCTGAGGGAGAAACCGAAACCTCACGGTCCTTACCCTCTATGAGCAGCAAAAGTCTCACTCTGGTACTGGCTCTGGCAACACACTAGTCAGACAACTGATGAGAGTTACATTTTGTGATTTGGGCAACTTTCAGAAGTAAAAAATAATTTAACATCTATTTTGAGTAGCTTTAAGTTAATGATTTGATGTTTGTTGCTATTTTTATATAGTTAATCTGGCTGTTCAATAATCAAAATGTTTCCAGAGCTATGAACCACAGAGTTGAAGCACTTATCACATATAGCCAACATTAGAGGATGCTCCACTTTTAGTGACTCAAACAGACAAACTGTTTATTGAATCACATATTCTTATACAATTTATAAATGACTGTTTACTTTCTAAACAGGCTGATTCATGTAAAACGTCACATGCTCAGCATTAAGAAGACATTCTTGACTTCTCCTTCATTAAGAGCTTGTTTTACATCTTAGAATTTCACTTTGTTTGCTCCTCTTCAGCTTACGCCGAGTGAAGAGGCTTTTCTTCGAAATTATGCAGGTGTGGTCCACAGTCAGATGAGCCAGCTACCACAGCACAACATAGACCAGGGTAAGGCTTTGACACACACACACATAGAGTTGTTATACTTACAAATCATTTACGTGTTTTTAGAATTTTGAAATGTTGTCAAGTAAATTTTCAGTGTATGTTAGTATATGTACTTTTAGTTTTTAGATATTTGATTCTAATGTTTATTTTAGGTTTTCAAAGGTAGAAAAATTAACATCTCAGTTAGTGGACTAATGTTAAAACCTCTTTAAAACGACATTAACCCACAAACACACACCCAAACTGAACTGAAAAACAAGGGAAAATCCCTCCGCATACATCGCGCCTCTCTGGTCTATACCCCAACAGGCCTAACAGATTCCCTGACTGTGCACTGAGCCGACTCAGCGGCCCACTGGCACTGTGAGATTACTCAGACTGCAAACACTGCGGCTGACTGGAACTAAGTGACTCATCTCAACATGAGTGCATTACTAGTTTCACTCCTGCTTCCCACAAGAGGCATACATACAGAATATATAGAAAGTTCAAATATTGTGGTGTTTACATGATAAAGTAAATTATGTGTGGTGTTAGACCTGGTTTATATGGTTTTACATAAAATGGTTATGTCTTTTCTTGGCACCAGAGGATGCTGTCGAGCTTCCTTTACCTCCTTAATGGTTTTTACACGTTGAAACCACAGGAGGGAGCCAGAATAAACCAAATAGTGGAAGGGTAGAGGCACTGCAGTCACTTGAGAAATCAGGAGCAAACTGTTCCAGATGATTATTTTTTTGTAAGTAGACTTTCAGGTTGAAGTCCTGCTGTCATCATGCGGTAAACCTGCTGGGGCTCAGGTTTTATTTTGTCCTATATTAAATGATATCCTATATTAATTCCTCAAGGGAGCTTTACGCTGAGAAAACTGTCTGTGACGCTTTACCTACAGGGACATGTTCTGTCTCCTTGTCTGCGTCCTTTTGCTGCAAGGAAACAATTAGTGTTGATTAATATGTGATTTTCTAGCTTGGATCAGGTGTATGATTACATATCACAATGATTTTTCTCCTTCTTTGGTGTTTTTTGTTACCTTTGTTTTAACATGAATCATATTACTATTAAACCTTGTTAAATCTATGTTCATTCACAGTATGGGATGCACCATCACAGTTTGAATGTGGGTCAGTGAATCAGATGTAGATTTTACTATTACAATGCGTTTCTCCATTTAGCGGCAGAATATAATGCATTTCCTTGACTCATTAATTTATGATGGATGTTTTCAGTCTTTAAAGAACTACAGACTGGCTGTGCTGCGTCCTGTTGTTCTGTTTCTTTATGGTATTTAATAGATACAGGACTCTTGCATTTACTGGGTCAGTACTGCTAGGAAGAGCCTCATTAATTATAGACAAATATGACTGGTGAAAGGTGAGTAGTGTGCATTATACATTACAAAACAGACACATTTAGTGTAATTTGGCTGCCTGCCATATTGTCAGTTCTCCATTTAATTATTTGTGCTGGGCATGTTTTTTAAAGTACTGTGATTAGACATGTGTTCATAGCTGAGTGTTGATCACTTTTAAATATTCTATGCTGCACTGAAGAAAAGCAATATGTAGACACATTGGGGAAACTTTGAGGTGGTGTGAAGAGGTTCAGTTACATAAAGAGGGAAGTTCTCCATTTGATCTCATTTAGACTTGGTAATAAGGGAGAAATAGATAAAAGGAAACATTTGATTGCCTAGCAACACGTACAGTCATTGTGTGTATTAAAATGCAATTTTACAAAAGCACAGGCTTCAAACAACAAATAACCAGTGTGAAATATTGAAGGATAAAATTAAATTTGATTCCTGTTCAAAAATTCAGTGAATGTTGTTCATGCATTTTGGTGATTCATGGTTGATTGATTTCAATCTGGTAATTGTATTAGACAATTTTTAACATCTATGCCAGAGGGTTGTGGAGATAAATCAGCTTCTCTGTGCCTCGCCCTGTTCTCACTTCATCATGATGACAGTGAACCTTTTCTCTCCTCCTGCTGAAAGCAGCAGTAGTACTCTCCGTCCCACTTGACCATCAGACAGTACAGCAGCCAGACAGACACCTTCTGTGACCAGCCAGCAGTTTTCCAGGCAAAGATTCTCTCTCTGTGTTCAACCTTGTATCATCAACTTTCCAGCTCGCAACAGCACAACCTCCACAATTCATACAATGCTGGCTGATTTCTGCTGCACATAAAAAATGTTTTTTCTCTTAAACAGGTTAGTTTGAGCAATAATTTCCCATTATAATAAGGCAGTTTGAAGAATAATGTGAAATGGTTATTGAAAGAGCTGTCAACTTTAAATACGTACATTTTGGTACAATTTAGCAGAACAGTTTTCACAGTATCTTCTTCTGATGGAACTAGGGTAATATTGTTTTAATTGTTATAAAATGCATACTGTTTCCTATCATTACTGCTCAGCCAGCTGTTTTTAAGACTGATAGTCTAGGGTGGATGAGTCACCTCTTTCAGCTTGTCGAGTAATGCCATTAGTCTGCTTTATAGAATCTTTATTCGCCTCATATATATTATGCAACTTATGGATGTAAAACAAATTGGAAAAACATTCATGCTACTACCACCGGAGCCACTTGTAGAAGTCACATGGACCCAACCAAAGAGATTTATCTGTCTTTAGTGTAAAACTAAGCCCATTCAGGTGGAATATCCACCCTAAGTAGTGTGAAACAGAGCCTAGTTTGAACATGCCAGTTCAGCATGCCTTGAGACCAGTGTCCTCAAGGGGTTTCGCATGGAGTGATAGTGTCACGTGCCAGACACGACCTCATTGATCGAGTGGCAGCATGCTCAGAGGGCACTGAGGACACACTCGCATATTGATTACTCTTAAGTCCAGACAGGGATGTATACAGGAAATGTGAAATAGAAGTGTAGGAGAGAACACAGTAAAAGGTAATGCAGCAAATGGAAAAGACAATGCTGTTGTCAGCCTAGCGTATTCTGGTAAAAAACAAATCTGTAGGTGTTGAAGTCTAATGTATCCAGAAATGTTGTAATCCTTCATCACATCTGATCAGGCTGATTGGAAATGTTTCCTGAATCATCCCCCCCTCTGCTTAGCCTTGTGTTTAGTTTTTTTCTTGTGAAAAATGAGAGAAACCAGCATGGGGGTTGCCACTCATACAGTATTTCTTTTAAAACTATGGGTCACTGAATTTGCATTTTAGATCACTTTAATTGGCTGATTACCATATATGCAAAGTGAGAATTTATTTTTGCAATTTTAATCAGGCAAAAAGGAATTCTTTGTGAACAGCTTTGGAGCAGTCAGTGTTTTTTTCTTTATTTGTTCAGATTTCTCGCTGTGAATATCTTGATGTAGCTGGATTTTGGTGCAACAGAGGAACAGGAGGAGGATTGTGGGCGATCATGACTTTACATGTTGTGTTTAAATGCTGTTATTATAATTGGAAATGAAGTGTGAACTCATTAAGTGATGCCGAGGTTTGAGGGGCTCTGTTTCAGTGTAAATTTTATAAACCATCTTTAAACAATACAGTTTATCAGAGTAAAGCCATCTCAGCATTTGTTATCCAGTCTGGTTTGACGAGGAAAGTTTACTCCTCCTGGAAGGACATCTGACTGCCTCAACAAAAGAGCAGAGATGATGAGAGGTTACCATAGCAACCTCAGTTGTCCCAGGAAAGCTGAGCTTCCCTGCGGGCTTTGGTGTTGTTGCAAGGTGCTGCATCAGTAGATTGGAGCAGATGTCATTAGGGAGCCTGGAGGCAAGCTGGAGTGCTAATTACACAGCGACGGCGTGATATTCCAATCTCTGTCAGAACTATCCCCTCTTACAGAAATATGTCTTTTCTCATTTAAAATATTACCACAGCTCTGCACAATCAATACATGATGATACAATCCTTAAAACTGCCTTTTTAAGTGAAAACCATGTGACCCATAGCAAGGGACTCGTCTTTGTTTGGCGACTCGTTAGGGGCAGAGTGTTATTGATTCTTATATTATCTTGCTCCTTATTATAGTATGAATTAGAGTCAGACACTCAGCTTTATAAACCACTCTGTCTACTTGGTTCAGCTCTCTGAGGAGTCATAATGTAAATATTCTCTCATCTCTGTCTCAAATGTATCATAAGTAAAGCTATTATATACAGCACTGTTTTCAGTCAAATTCTGCATTGACAACAGTCAAAGTAACATGAGTTCTTGACCAGGTGTCCTGCATTATAATCTAATTTGGCTTCTCAATGTGACTTGTGTAAATAATGATTTAAATTTGACCATTTAGATCTATTTAGGCTAGAAAAATGACTCAGTGTCTACTGCTATGATGAATTTTACTTGCATTTCTAAGTCCCTTTGTTTTAAACGTTTAAAGAACCAGCATTATTAGGTAATAACTGCCAAAATAGCAGCATAAATTATCATCAAAATAAAAATCACACAATTCTAAGTGTTCTGAACGTTCCTTGTCAAGAAAAAAGAATTTCAATTAAACAGTTAAATACTGGCCCTTTTATATACCTTTTTAAACTGTGTTAAAATAAATCCACTGTGTTGATGACTCATGTTGATGTCAACATGCTGAGCTGGACCACACACATCCCTGTTGTGTGTTGTGTTTCTTAACCCACCCCTGCTGTCATTTTGGTGGAGGGGGGTGGGAGGTGGTCCCATGTCTTTATCCTCTCAGCTGACCCTGGACAGATTGTGACCTCAAATGCTGCTCAGCCTTCTAACTTAGTGCTTCGTCACTGCCACGCTGGAGTCATCCTACGGCTGCTTCTCTGCTTAATGGAGGAATGCAGCATCGTGCCTTTAATCTCTGAGAGGTTTCAGTGAAGTTGTATGTTTGTTTGTTTTTTGTTTTTTTAAATGTCATATTACCTAGTAGGAACTCCTTAATGATTTATAGTCTTTCAGAAGTGCGAAGAATGACTTTGGTTTTGATTTCATGTTTTTTCAGTTAATTGATTAATTCTCTTTATGTCAGAATAGTAACAGAAAATAACAAGTTTAACAGGTCCATCACAATTTCTCACAAGTCTTTATATACTGCAGTTTGTTTTTACTGACTAAAACTAAACTAAATTGAATTTACGTTAAACAAAACAGGAAATCTCACAAATAGGAATTATTAACTTGGCATTACTGCTTAATAAATGAACACTGGTCAATCTCAACCTGTCATATAATTGTTTTAGCCCTAAACACTGTACCTCTGTCTTCTGTGTTTCTCCCTGATTTCCTTTCATAATCTCTGCAGTTTCTTTTTTTAAACCATTTGACTTTTACTATCTTTTTTTTCCTGGAAAGACCATTTCTGTAATAAATACAGAGGCTTTTCTTTCGTTCAGAGTATTTATGGAGGACAAATCGGATGACATGCCTATTGTTGGTATTATTTATGTAATCCACTGTCCGGAGATGCTCTGTTTACCCCCATCGTGCAGTGTGAGGAGGGGATCAGTGAACAGTGGAGGGAGGGGAAACAGAATGACCAGACGCTGAGCTGTGTTGACAAAAAAAAAAAAGAGCGGTTTGCTCATAGGCGGCAGCAGCCTGCCATCCACGGATGCAGCCTGATTTTTTATCTGTCGCTAGGCAGCAGCTTTGAGGGATCTGACGTTTTCATTGTGATGGCCTGAGGTTGTTTGTGTGTGTGTATTTGTAGCAGGGCGAGGTCCAAACGTGACTCTCGGGCAAAACCGATATATCCCAGCCCCAGCACAGCATCTCACGCCTTTCCTCTGTGCCCCTTACATAGGGGTAACTCTTCCCAAGTAACACAAAATGACCTTTATTATGATAAATGGATCTTTTTGCATAGGCAGAACATCATCTTGAACAGCAGTATTATTCAACTGTAGTGTAAATCAGGTTGGATCTCTTTTTGTATGGTATTATATAATTGTCTCTTGTTCAGTCATTGTTATCCCTATGTGCTGTCTCAAAGCAGATGAAATTTAACAGCATCTCTGCCAGTGTTTTTCTCCACTTTATCTTCAGGTTCCTCTTCTGGTGTTTGCTTTGATGTTGGCTTTTTCTTTGCCATAATCTCATTTGGTAAACCAGTGAGCTCCCATGGGAGGAGGAATTTATATTTATATTAAAAGTCCCCCTCCCCCTAAAGTCTTGATCTTACCAATCCCACGACGACCTCAGCACAACACAGGAACATGCAAATTGTCTTTATTCCGTAGAGATGGCTAAATGAAACACAAACTTGTGTTTGGAGGGTCTGTCTGAATAGAGGGTCCTCCCATTGTGCCAAATACATGTGGAAGCTCACAGGCCTGGCCTACTTTCATATCTCCACAATAATTAAATCTAACTAGTACTTGAGGGCTGCGGTAAGATACTTTTTATAGCACACATGCATGAGGGGCCAATTCTTTTCGATTATCTGTAAAGGTGTGGAATTTGGTGTTAATGATTTTTATTTCAGCATATTTTGCCAAATATTTTCTTTCTGTGATCAAGCCCACTGTTGACCCTCTTATCTGTAAGATATGCTTTTGTAATTAAGAGTTTGAGCAGTTTAGAAATGTTGTTGTATCTACTTTGTGGTCTTATATATTTCACAGTCAATTTGCTTTCATTACCAAGAAGCAGGTGTATGTCACTAGGCCCCCGTGTGCTGAGCTTGACAAGACAACAGGGATTTTAATACTTTCCTACTTCATCTGTGAGAACAGTTTTTAGGCTCCCTCTCTCTTTTTAATTTCTTAAACGAAGGGAGTCTTTGCAAAAACAAATAATGCTATTTCAATATACAGTATGAGCTGCTGAAATAGCTGTGTAATTTTATCTAACCTTACTCAAAGATTGAAAAATGTCTGTTTATTTATGAGAGAAAAAGTGTCTCAGCAGGTGTAGGCAGGCCCAAACAGCTTGATGAATCACAGTTGGAAACAGACTAGTGAATGATGCCTTGTTAAACAAAAGCCAGCTGACTAAGTCCTATTGTGTGGCTGGCAGAATATATCAGTTGATTCTGCCCAGATGAATCTGTAATCATTGGTTGCTTCTCATTAAGTTTGTAGAAGTGAAAGCAACAGAAAAGGAATAGAAAGATATCAAGCTCTGTCTTCTGTCAATCGTTTCAGTCCCTTTTCTTTGGACTTACTGATTCTTTTTCACAGCTTAGCAAGGTTAATATTATCAGATAAAATCATATCGTAGTGTATTTATTTACGGTCTTACGTGTCACAGCCAATGCTGCAACAGCAGAGGTGATTTAATGATATTAAACCCTCAGATCTCACTGTTATAATGGCAGAGCAGGATGCTGCTGTCAGTGGGCCACTGAGTGTGTTACAGCATCCCCCGGCAAGGAGCTGTGACGGCAGACCACAACGGGTGAATATGGTGGTAGATGAAATAACCTGGTTGCACTGAATGGATTTTCATGGCGGTGTATTCCCTCTTGGCTTTATAGTCACAGCTGACAGGATTTACAGGATACTGACAGTATCCAATGAGCTCCAGAAAGTTGACTCACTCACACTTGCACTAAAATTTGTTTTGGTGGATTCCATCATAAGTGGAAGACTTACACGGATCCTGTGAATCAAGCAACAGCTAGACCGATGTCTGGTGTGATGTACAGGGTGGGCCCTTTATATGGATACACCTTAATAAAATGGGAATGGTTGGTGATATTAAAGTCCTGTTTGTGGCA
>JAUYWH010000025.1:10198622-10214094 GCA_034779795.1 Ctenopoma multispine | reverse complement strand
TGCCACAAACAGGACTTTAATATCACCAACCAATCCCATTTTATTAAGGTGTATCCATATAAATGGCCCACCCTGTAGTATAAACCTGACTTGTGGAACCCTCCCTTATAAAGCATAACTTTTCCCCTTTCCCCTACTTTTGCTGTGTAATTTCCAGAAGGCTGTTTAAAGAGAGTTGGATGGAACTGTAAATTATAAAATTCTGGTATTCTGCTGTTGTTTCTCAGGTGCCGAGGATGTGGTAATGGCGTTCTCACGGTCAGAGACGGAGGATCGACGGCAGTGACCCTGGGCCCCACCATCCCATCCTGCTGCACTGCATCCCATCACACTCTACCCCATCCCCGCACCCGTTCTGCCTCGCACGTGATCCACAACGACCCAAACGCCACAAACACAGCACCGATGAGCTCAGGAGAGGAGGGGCACCTGGAAGGGACAGAGGAGGAGGGGAAGAGACACCAGGAGGTGGTTGCCTCGCTCTCCCCTACCCTTTTCCATCCTGGCTCCTCCTCGTACCAGCTGCCACACCATTACCTGAGATGCACTCAAGTGGGTCACTGTGGGTTGAAGCCTTGGCACCAAGGCGGTCAGTGAAAACACTCACGAGTTGTGTGGATGAATATCAAATGTAGTTTTTGTTTTTCTGTAGGGGTTGGGTCAGTTTTGTTTTGTATTATCTTGTCTGTGTTGAGACGTTAGGCAGTGTTACGTGTTAAATCTGCTGTGGTCACTGGAGGAACTGACCGATCAGCAGCTGATTGAAGCAAAGAGAAATATAGTTTTGGTCAAGCAGCGAGCGTGATGATTGATCGTGTTAGGGGAGAGATTTTAATTATTTCTGCTTGTGTTACAAAGGCTTTTGTATTCTGATTCTGTTACACCTGGGGCCTCATTTATAAACATGTAGTGTGCATAACAGGAAGATGTGTACACCATCTTCCACATATATTTACTGGAAGCTGTACGCTGAAGGCGGACAAATAAAATCAGACTCATCAAACACATTATAATGTAGTTCAAGCAGATAAATAATGTTAATATATCAAAATACAGTAATAATACAAAATGTCTGTTCATAGACATAGAGGCTAAATAATTAAATTTAATACTTAAACACGTGTTATAGACACATTACATTAAAAGTGTGTTTTAAAGTGTGTTACTGTAAAATCTTATTCATTACGCTACACAAACAGTTAAAACACTTAATATATCGAATTATGGCATTTTTTTAAATCACTTTTTACCTATACATTGTTCAACGCAGACACGTTGACAAGTGAGCTCTCATGACCTCTGATTCTCATCTCTGGCTGTTCTGTTTACGGACTATCTTTTTCATTTGAGAATAATTTGTCAGTCTGACCTCATGGTGCTCATTGCTGCTACGACGCGCTCATTTGCTCTATCTCGCTGAAAGTCTGCAACATTTTACACTCTGTATCTTTTCTCTTTGTAATTTCCAGCCTGTCTTTTTTGTGCTCTTGTACAAATACTAGAACGACAAGCTGATTGATGTGTGTATTAAGACGCGCAACAGGCCTGTCATTAATCATTCATGTTTAATTACCAGAGTTAACAAGGCAGAATAACCAGGCTCATGACGTGATCGATGGGATTTACAAATGAGAAAACTGCATCAAGGTGTTTTTGAGCATTCTCAGTTTTTTTTTTCTCGTCTTGAATCTCTGCACAGTTTTATAAATGAGGCTCCACTTGTTTTTCTGCTGCTTTGGGTTTTTTTTTTTTTTTACCGTAGGCTGTTGAGAGTGCAACAATGCTGCTCTCATGCAGAGAGAATTAAAGACACTAGCAGACATAATCACATGAAACACAGGTGTACACATTCTCCCAAAGCAAATTCTGGTGTTGTTTTGGGTTATTGTGACATGTACAGATACTTGGGGAAAATACAATAATGAATTGATTGTGCCAATTGTATTTTGTTTGTTTTTTTATCTGTAAGATAAAATTAACATTGATTAAGGAAATTGAGCGACAAGCTGTAGTTGTAATTTATTGTTTACTGAATTGACCTTTCCTCCAACACATCAGTAAAGATGGAGAACTAGTAGATAGTGAAAACCTCACACAAGTCGCTCTTTAATATCATCAGTGGCTCTTTTGTTCACACTAAAAATCATACAAACTCTAATTTTTAACTACTTGTAACTAAACTTGTGAAACCAAACATAAGAGCTGTGTGCTATTTCCAGCTGTACTGTATCTCTTGCACTATTATCAATGGGATATTTGCAAAAAATACATTTTGATTTTTAGCACAGAGATTCTATGTTTGGTTCAGTGGGTAAATGTAAACTTTATAACCATGTTTTTACCTTCTGTGATTAAAGAAAAAAAAAACGTCTGTGTCAATTGACTCAACTGGAATAGCTCAAATTAATATTTGTTAACAACCAACATGTTTTTCTAATGACATGCTAAATATTTAATGTGTTTGAAGTACAGTTTATTAACTTGTATAACTTAAAATAACTGTAACGTAATGTTTTGAAGCCAAGCGTGTCCGCCTCATGGTTTATAAGATTCATTTGAGTGGGGGATCTCTGAAGCCTTGCCACGGTGACTATTGTTTGTACATTCTTGACATTTGTGGAAGCTACTAGCTCTTTTAAAAATGTTAAAGAAAAAATCATTTTTGTATGGGTAAGTGTATTTCAGTATATGTTGTTGGCAATAATTTGAATGTCCTCAACAATCATTGCATTGTAAACCAGCCAACAGATCCCTCATGCTGCCCGCTTATGACAAAGAAATTTGTCTTTTTATATTTACTTTTATTTTAAAACATTCTTTATTTGCCTATGCATTGTTTTGTTTTTCTCAAAAATGTCTTACTGTATATTTTACCTATCAGGGTTGTTCTACAGCCTTTGTTCAAGTTGTGAATGAGTGTGTGCGCATGTGTGTGTGTGTGAGATCATCACTGAACTTGCTACCAGTTTAATTTTCAGCATGCTTTTGAGTTTGACTAGGCTCAGTGTATGTTTTTACTGTGATGACCCGACATTGCCTAATTGTCCTTTTAAGGGATTTTTTTTTGTGTGTTGCTTTTGTATTTTCTTTTTCTTTCTGTCAGCATTGATTAGTTGGTTTTTTTTGTATGGCTGCTGACCATGTCTTGACTTAATGCTTCCAAATCCTATACCAACTGAACCATTAAAGAAAATTTAAACGGCGAGAAGTTACGTTTTCTTCTATTCTCTAGAGTAAAGTTGAACAAACCAGCAAACACAAAAATGAGATACTTGTTTTCAGATAAGGCCTCATGATGGGCATCCATGAAAAAAAGTTCTCAGCAAAGTCACAACAAGGGTCAAATCAGTCTTCCTGAATCTTGAATTAACATTATTGCCATTATAACCAACATTGTCATAAGCAACTTTGCTCCAGGTTCACTTATTGATTTTCATCAGATATTCGTTTGTTCTCAGTTGTTACGAATTCTGAAGATTTCTTCAGAAATTCTAAAATGTTTCCTTGAATTAACTTTTACAGCTGAGTGACAACTGAGATGAGATCTGATAAAAAGCTCCACAAGGCAAGTAACTTTAAGCAGAGATGGTTTATACTCCATACAGGAAAAGTGTTGGCACGTTCTCATGCATTGAAACACACTTGAATCACATTATGTTTGAAGAGAGGCATTTCAGCTCCACAGAGCAACACATAAAATGACACTTGAGCTTGTGACATCTTAACCACTACGTAACCTTGTCATAAAAATTACAACCACTTACCTTGCTACCTGACAATAACCAGTCACAGCCTCCTACATTTCCCTGTCAGGTGTTAATTGAGGCAGATTAATCGGGCTCTATCTTATCACCAAGAAGGATAAATGACTCCATGTTTCACTGTGTTAATGACAAACATCTGTTCACTGTTCCCAGGCCCTCGTTCACACCTGGATAAGAATCCTGTGATTTAGAGGCAGCGAGCTCTGGGAATAACGCACCAGCTGTTGGCCAATTTTTCAGCGTTGTGTACCATTTTTGACAGTAGTTATGATTCGTTTGTCTCACTAGAACTAGTTGAACACTTGTTTTGGTTCCTGTTGAATTAGAAACTGCAATCACTGGTATTAAACCTTGATTTAAGGATTTATATCAATCCTAATTATAGACACAACAGTTGTAAAGAAACAATGGTGTCTTCCTCCGACATATGTGTAGAAGTGCAGCGTGTGAGAGCAGCACATCTTTCCTTCCAACCACGTAAGCTCCCCGTCCCGCTGTACACGTGAGCCTTAACATGTTTATCTGTCACACAGATCAGACCCAGAGCTCAGCACACAGCGGCCGATGAGTGCCACCAGCACTTATCATGTTACGCAACAGTGTGTGGTGTGTGTGTGTGTGCCTGGACAGCAAACTGTAGCTGCTGTGTCCACACACAGAGGTTGGCTGTTTAAGAAGGTGAAATTTATATAAATGATTATTATGTCATTTTCATGACAGAAAAGAAATTAAAAGTATTAATATGTATAAGAAACTTCTCTAACTACTCTTCAAGTTAAATCCTCAGTCTATTCAAATGCTCATTATTTATCAAGCAGAAATTTGGGCAGAGTATCTGTAATTATTCTACTTGCTACAGAGTTTTGGAGCTTGGAGGAATGTGACAGCATGACACATAAATAGTGTATTTAGGACATAAATAGGATTATGCATATGGATGAACAGTGGAGAAGTGATTGTGCTGATTGTTTTGGTTTGATAAATATGCCAGATGGTCTTTGATTGTGTTGTAGTGTCGATGATACATTTCTTTTTAAACTGAGATACAGATTTCAGGCTGCCTATGACGTGCAGTGAGTTTGTCCTCGATGGCTGAATTTAAACAATGATTGACATTTATGCTTAAAATGTGGATGTAAGCCTGTCGTTAAAACACATATATTACATGAATAACCATCTAACTGCTGTACAAAACATTGCTGAGGTCTCATATATATATATATATATATATATATATATCCAGAACAGCTTCACAGAGTTGCTGAACTCTACTGAAATGTAAAATAAATTCTTTCATTTGGTGTACAGTTTGTGAGGACAATGAGGTTATAGGTACAATACACTCTTATTTAGGTCATTTCGTAGCCTGATTTCACTATTTCTGTAGTTGTAGTATGTTCAATTTTCCCATGGTTTGAGGTGATTTAAACAATACACAGTCACTGTTTAAATGAAAATCTAAATTATTTAAATTATTATTTCTAGTCACATTTTATCTATGGAGGTTGGACCAGTGATTTCAACATAGTTGCAAGGGAGACTTTATTTCTATGCAGTTTAAAGTCATACAGTATGATTCTCCTTATCCTGCTCTACCTCCCACCCCATAAATTTGAGAGGACGGATACAACTTTAGAGACCAAATGAATGTGATCAGCTCTACCTTTCATCTTCAAAGCACAAAATGAGCTGAAAGCATAAGCGAGGCAACTCCAGGAGTGTGGGAGGTGACTCTCGCTCCCACTTTGTGACTCGACATTATTAGGCAAAGCCAGGAGGAATCCAGAGAAGAGGAGGGAGAGGCATGCAGGCAGAGAGCGTGCATGCTGTGGAGTAATACTGCACCACACAATCACTCACGGCCTTACACAAAGCTCTGCAGATACACTCTAGTCCACCCTAAACCTTATGACTAATAGATGAGATTTGCACTCAGATCCTTCAGCATCTGAAGTTCTGTGCACAGAGAGAATACACCTTATACAGTGCTGTGAAAAGGTATTTGCCCCTTTCCCTTTTTTCTTGCATATGAAATAGAAATGTTTTTACATGACGATTTAATTTATTAAGGGAAAAAAGCTGTCTGGACCTGCCTGGCCCTATGTGAAAAACTAATTGTCCTGTAAACCTAATAACTGTTTGTGCCACCATTGGCGGCAAAAACTGCAATCAAACACCATGTCCATATTGTGAATCATTTTAAACTCACTGACCACTGTATTAGGAGCACCTGTACAATCTAATGCAATCCAATACAGCAACTCTGCCATTAACGTTTAGAAGGTTTCACATTTTCAGCTTCGTTTCAGTTTCAGAGAATCTATAACCTCATAAAAGTAATGTAACGGCAGTGCTGCTGTATTGGGTTGCATTTAATTGTACTTAATAATGGTGGCCAACGAAGGTATTTTGCCACCCCAGTTTTACATCAGCGAAAACATCTGGCACCCAAGATTCTTCCTGTGGCTCAAAGTCCAAGCAACATATTGGTTTAGCTGATGTGGAGTTGTGAGTTTGCTCATGTACCACAGTAATTTCATATTATGAAGAAAAAAGAAATATCCCATAAAAAAACTGCATTTGTTACAACAAAGATTTGCAGCTTCCCCTCTGTTTCCCAGCTGAGTGCTATGGCACACAGCACCCAGCCATCTGCTCAAGCTCTTTCTGGCTGTGATATTACTTTGACAGAAGTTTACTTTCACAATATACTCTCAGGATCAACATACCTGTCCACCTCCAGGATTCCCACTCCATTGCTGCTGCACAGTGGGTAAGTGTATGGAAATGTCATATCTGGTTTTTGCATATGACACATATGAAGAACATTATACAAAGATTTGTTTATACGTAATTATTTCTATGTTGAACATTTATCATTGTGTGTCTAAATGTGGCTCCTTCCTGAAATGTAAAAACTGTGTGATTTTATTCTGGAGATATTATTTATAATATAATTCCATGTTTTCTGTGTGCATACATTTACAAATCAAATATTATAAGTGTAATCACTGTGTGTTTTTAAATGACATGAAAGTTTCCACTGTAGCCTCAAAATATCAAACCTGGCCTGTTGCAGGCTGTCATAACAAACAGATTCTGGCTGTGCCATCAGGCTATAAGTATGCATCATGCTGACTGAAATAAGCATGAGTGACTGCTGTTGCTGTAGGAACAGATTATACTTAGACAGTGTTTAGAGGAGATCCAGCTACAACAATAACACAAGTGTTGCAGCCAACTGCAATAGTGTCTCAAACATGAAAGGAATTTACAATACACATTTAGTTTCTTTGTCCGTTGTGCCATCTAGGTAGAGTTCTGTACTCTTTTACACTAAAAGCACCTATAGTTCAATTTTCCCTGCTTTTAGCCACGTGATAGAATTCTCTATGCTTTCTTTCTCATTTTAATTCACCCAGTGCAGGAGGGACTTCAAAAAGCCCAATCTTAAAATGATAAAAATTTCTCCCTGAGGAGATTGGGAAGAGAAGAAAAAGATGCATAGCCAGCAGCAGCTCTGGCATTGATTAATGAAACAGACTCCAAGCTCTCAAGTTCAAAGCTGTATAGTCTCTTTTCTTTTTGAGGAGATGATGCCGTCTGAAACCAAAAACATAAACTGTCCATTATGTTTTGAGTAAGACAAATAAATCTATGTGCATTTATATAAATAAAATCCCCAACTGAAACTCGGACTATAAAGGAGATGGACCTTAAATTTTCAAATCAGATCATTAAAAGCAGGATAAAATATTTTGGGGACTGAGCTATTTGTGGACTTTGACCACACATAAATAATTGGAACAGTGAAGCCAGTGCAGCATCCTGCTGAATGCTGGGAATGCGTAGAATGACTCAGCGTTGTCTGCAGGAGTTGGCACAGCAGACATCCATCACGCCAATACTATGGTCTGTGGATTACCTATAAGAAGCTGACGTCTGCTCTGACATTGTAACTAATGGCTCTCCGCGCAGGCCCAGCGGACACTGCTGACTACTTAGGAAGCATAAGTGACCTTCTTCTGCCCCAGGTTCAAACCAATTGAATTTGAGCTGAGGGAGACTTAATTAGTGGATCCGGCTGAAATGTAAACCATGATAATATCTAAACCAACACTGTCTCAGAGTGTCTCAGAGGAACTTACTCCAGTCTCATGGCCAAGGCCAGGTTAACCTGCCTCAGGATCATTTATGGTAAAAATGAGCTGTCGTTAACATTAATCGTATTTCGCTTCTGATGTTATTAAAATAGCCCAATAACACAAATCCTAAATTTGCATCAGTGGCTTCACAATCTGTATAACACATTGTGCCCTTAGATGTAGAATCAGATGTAGATGTTTTACCGTCTTAGGTAGTTTGGGTGTAAACACGTACAGTATTTAGAATTACTAAATGCAACATCTCATACTAGCAAAAGTGAAGGAATAGGTGACATATTTCATAGTCAAATCAGTCAACAAGACTGTCTTGTCCATATATGCTAAAGGAGTAATTAGCTGCTGTAATGGTTCCTCCTGTTTATCGTTGCTGTCCCTGTTCTGCAGCTCACGAGGAAACAATGTTTGTACAGAAAGAAAACTTTCACACGAAAACGACACCCACTTGATGTGACTAACTCAGACGGCTGAAGCTTCGTATTAGCCTTGGCTGCACTTGAAGAATGCATTTCTACACAAGACACTGACTCCACCGTCACTCAGAGTGAAGTCAGTTTAGAAACAGGTCTCTTAACAGACAAGAACAAGTACAGTGACCAATACAAGTTGTGTACATATGGGGATGGCAGTATTGTTTTATTTTGACATATTTCAGTTAATATTGTGCTTTAAATGTTCATATCACCAAACAAATACTGAAATGACCTCAGACTAGATGCTACACAGTCATCTGAGGTCCTTGGGTTCCTAGTGTTCTGTATTCATTAGTCATTACTCATAAGAAAATGAGAGATTGTGAACATGTTAGAACAACAAGGCAAAATCGACCCTTAAAAAAACTAGACAAACCTTTGAAAAACAAAACCACCTGACCCAGTTCATCTTGATTTTAATCATTTGTAAATCGTCAGGGTTCATACACTGAAAATGACAATGCAAACAGTATATTAAGCAAATACAGTAATTAACTTCAGAGGAAGTAGTCAGAGCAGAAAAACATCACCACTGACTGAACAAAATAAGTGAAACAACAGAACAGTGGCTGTTTGCAGCCTCTGCAGCTGCTGATTTCAGCGCCTTGTACAGTATGACCTCCACGTAAGAATTTGTAAATGCATATGTCAATACTAATTCCCGAAAGCGTTGCTGGCGTGAATGGAAGAGATCCGACACTGCCAAAGCATTTCAGTACATCAATATGATGCTACTGCACAATAATGACCCAATGTGGGCTTATGCAACAGTATAATTGATGAGTGACACAGCAGCGACTCTAACCAGCAGCACTTGTTATCATCAGATGATGATGCAGATGCATAAACCATCACCACATGAACAAGATATTTTCACATTAAACCATACACACAAACACACCTATAAATCTCTCACGACGCAGTGGAGGTGTGTCTGAGGTGCCGTTGCTTTTGTGTACACCTGTTCAAATTTACTGTTGCCATGGCAACAGTATACTGGGTCACTCTCTGTCGTGATGTTGGGTCCTGACCTTCCTGAGGCTGCACATGCACCATGCAACTTTTTTGCTTGACTGGAACATGCGTGAGCTCTCAGCTCTCTCTGTGACAACCGTATCCTCGGGACCTCCACTTAAAATTAGAGAGCAGCTGTCCATGGATTATCTTATCCTGAGACAGATTCCTAGAATACCCAGGACAGACTTATCCTGAGGGTGATACAGAGAAGAGGAATGGAGCTGGGTGCCATTTTTGGGACGGGTTAATGCCTATTTTGAACTTTGTTTGTAATCTTGGCAGCGGTCTGGGAAGGACAGTTTATGCTTCTGTATGAACCTGCAGGTGTTTTAACCCTCCAATTTTACATATCTATTTCAGGTTTAAGATTAGAATTCAGGTTCGATCGGAGGTTAAAGGTTAAATGTTAGATTATAATGTGCATAGATATTTATATTGCCTCTGGATGAAAACTGTTTAATTCTACATTTTATGTTTTGACTTGCTCAGTTACCGCCCAGTGGGCTAAAAAAATTACTGGTTAAAAGTTCATGTAAACAGTTTTAAAAGTGATTTCAAGGATTTAACCTGCAAACCAAAATCAAATATGTTATTCTTCATTCCTGAATAGCTTTTCAGGAGAGTGGTATCTACAGAATGTGCATGATTGTGAATTTATATGTGTGCATATATTTTTGTCTTCCTAGGTCTGCAAATAGAGCCTCAGCGAGAGCTGTGACGGCCTATTTAGAGCAGCAGCCCACATGGCTGGGCATGGGGATCTATGGAAAATATACTCAAACCTCTCATGGGGAAAAACACACGGAGTGCTTTCCACAAACTGACATCTCTGAGCAGGAATTGCATCTCGTCACGACGACTGTTGACCTTTATACCCTGGTGAAATATGTGTTTTTGACTGAACAATATTATTTATTCACACCTATAACTCATTCATCTCAATATGAGCGCCGACTGTACAAATATGACAGCATGAGAAGCACACAGTGTTTAATGAGACTGTGAGAGGCTGCCGTTAGTGCAGGGAGAGGTGCTGGATTATTGATGCCTCTGAGCTCCTCTGCTGGGCTCATTCCTGAATGTCTCCTTGGGGAAGAGGTGTGCTCACTCACCTCTAGCCTGGGTGACAGCCCAGCATGAATTATCTTTTCTATTCCTCCCTGCTGACACTGCAGCTAGTGGCCAGCAGCCACACATTTTAATATGGAGGCACGTCAGAGAGAAACAGAGGAGAGTGGTAGAGAAAAGAGGAGCAGATGTGTGTGTATGTGTTCATAAATATGTCTGCAGGAGTGTATGTGACTGTTGTGAGTGATTTGTGTTGAAGGAAAAAACTAAAAAAGGCAGCGAGCAGCAGCGAGATAGAGAGGGGAAAACACAGAGATGAGAGGAGAGACGAGGTCTAGTGAGTTGAAAATCAATAATTAAAAGGTCACCCTGGAAGAGAGAAGATAATTCTCTGTAAACACCGATACTAAATAATACCTTAATCCTACATTAACATGCAGCAGCAAGAACCTGCGCTTCATCATCATGTGAGGTCAGTAATGCAACATGTGATTTATTCATGTAAAATCTGCTACAGTACATGAATACACACAGACAGTGTGGACTGAATAAGCTCTGCGCTGACATGCTCCAGCAATGTACTGTAATTGCTGAATAATACATATTGTAGTTTTCCTTTATGCAGTGGACACAGTGAGTGCAAACTCATGGAGGTTTAGACCTACTGTATTTTATAGGTGTGAGGGCATGACGTGTTTCTTTCATCCATCCATATTGTATGTGATCTTGTTCATTTATATATATATGTATATATATTGCTGACAGATCCTTTTTAATTCATGTTTCACTGATTAAAGATATGTTTTGTGATATATATATATATATATATATATATACATATATTCTGATTATTATTGCTGACAGATCCTTTTTAATTCAGAAAAAAAATAGTTAATTTTTGTTTTGTAATTTGTTTTAGCAAACACAGACAAGATGTCCTAGAAGAGTTGTGGAAAAATGGCTGCGGCTCTAGCTGCACTGATAAAGACATGATCTGAGGATTCAAAGCTCTGGAAAACTAATAAGGGGAATCTGATTTGGGATTTGAATGATAGTCAAACATCCTACAAATCTAGTCGACATGTGTATTTAAATTAGTTTTGCAAAAATGGTTCAAAGCCACTTACGAAACATGGACACTGTTCATTGTACAGAGGGCATTTTTTAAATGATCAAATAAATTCAATCAGTTAATTAAATATCCCATGGTGCACTGGGACACCTGGTGTAATCAGTAAGTGCATCACTCCCTTTATAACCTGGACAAGAGTCAAACTTTTTTAAGGAAAAAGCCAAGCTCAACAAAATCTATAATGACTTAAGATAATTAACCAAATGGATGCAATAAAAGCAACTTTCCAACTTCCCAAGCTTCACACAGCGCTGATGTGTTGATTCTGATAAGCTTAAACAGAGACTATTTCTAAAGGCCTCTCAAAATAATTACACGCTCAAGCCTGAAGGATCATGTGTCGTGTCTTATCAAAGCTCAAAGTCATATCCGGTTGCTCTAGCTTTTTTTTCTGGGTGGGGGCGGATAATAAACAGACGCTGAGTGTAACCAGAGGTATTTCAATTGCTCCACTTCTGGTGTGCTGACCTATCCAGTTAATAGTCACTGATCTCAGTTAACAACTTAATTATAAGCAGCTAGGGAGCACGACAGAACCACTATAATTGGTTTGAGCCACACTGACTGTAGTGACCCTGATACATCTGTGCAGCTTACTCCTCAGCTTCAGATTTAAACATGTTTATACCCACAGCTGCACTAACCTCCATCTTTACATCAGACGAAGAAGAGAAACAACCATCATCAGGTCCAACTGAGTCTAAATGAGCAAAGGTGTATATCAAGAATAAAGCAGGCGGAAGCAGGAAGTATTTACCTTAACTTAGGTGGATAGTAGAAAATGAGGAGAGTTTAAGTTAAATGTAACTTGCTTTAGGTTTTGCTCAAACACAATTTAGAGGCTTTTGCAGACACTTGTTGTCCTAGCCAGTTTCAACATTTGGGTCTTCATCCGCCCAAATGGCTGCACACTCAGTCAGAGATGTGTGAGCGCGCCACACGCTGGCTCCATGCCATTTTTAACCTCCTCCACTTTAATATCACCCACTCGCCATATGAGCCTCCTTCAAGGGTAACGAGGGAGCAGACTGCTCACTTCCGCTGTCTGGACAGCAGGTTTTCTTATTCACAAACATGATTTTAATCACAGACATCAGCTTGGGGGTTGTTACAGAAGGTGAGCAGTGTGTGTTGGGTCTGGGTTATTAGTTTTATCCTGCGTGTGGGTGTTCACGTGTGTGTCAAGTCATGTTTGGGAGATAGATTTGCAGAGAGATCTAATGTTTACAGTAATGGCTCTCAACCTGACAACACTATGAGTCATGTTCCAGATGTATTCATGTGAATTGGTTTTAATTGGATTTAATGGGTTTGGATGGTATTTGATGCTTTTAATTACACAAAACTGAATGTCGATGAAGCAATCTGCAGACGTAATTTTAGTCTCCATTCTTTTTTTTATTGTATATATATCATCATTTAGCCTTAGTTAGTTCAAATGTTTATTAATTCCCATTACGCTGTAGTTGAGTGCTCCTTGGCAGTTTCAGAAGTATCCCCCTGAGCTAGAAGTATCTCTAGGTCTCACTAACTAGACGTTACTGTATGTATTTTCCTACTCTCAATTTAGAAACAACAACTTTGCAATGTCCAACATGCCTTTATTCATCACCTGCCACCCCCGGGGTTCTAATATTCAGTGTTCAAAATGGAAGTCTCCAGGGAGCCAAAAGACCCTGCCTATCACAGATGAATGATTGGACTCATTGTGACAGCCATGTCAGTGCCTCCTCCCTAAACTTTTTGAAGCAATAAAGCCAAGGAGCTGAGAGTTTGACACCAGCTTGACCCACAGTATGAACCCTCCTCATGGCATGTCAGAGGTGACCTTCTGTGGGGGCTAGGGGTCAAGGTCTTAAAACAAAAAAACCTTCAAAATAATGTCATCCTGTCTCCTCTGAGCAACCTGATGCCCATCTGGAAGAATCCACTACACACACACACACACAGGTGGCAAATAGAGACATTTTCATGAACAAATTCAGATGTTAAATTCTATTTCAGGTTTACATAATGAATGCAAATGAAATCAAACATGTCTGACATCCAATGTCACTGTTAAGACTGAAACATAGTTATCATGAATATGCATGTTGGTGAAGGTGCTGAAAGCTTAATCTGCAGGGTCCTTGAGCCCTGTGGAGAGTGTAAAAAAACTATTCTGTGAACTTATCAAGCCTCCATCTGTCAAAATCCCACTCATTGCCATGTGTTTTTAGTGGCCTCATATCAGTAATAACGGCGTTGGGGGCAGAGCTAAAACTGCTGTTTATAGACAAACAGGGGCCATAGAGCATCCAGAGGCTTTCTCACAATGACATAATACAATAGTTTGAGGTTTGTTTTAAAAAAATATTTGATAAGGAGTTTGTAATTTAAGAAGTGCATCCTGGAGCAATGGGAAGTAGATCACAGCTGACACTTTTCCCAACAGCGTCTTTGTTCCTAAACCAAAATAGACAAACATGATTCTGCTGCATAGCATCAATATGGAAATAAGACAAACAGGGGAATAAATGGATTTCTTGTCTCATCACAAAAACCTGCCTATAATATGCTGACAGGGATTATAATACAGCTTCTGGTGAAAGTTTAAGAAAAGAGAGGCTGTGTGCACATGGAGGAGGAGCCAGTGGTTAATAAATGACCATGAGCGACAGATCAGGATATATGATAAATGAGAGCAACTTAAGTGGAAGCGAGTCAATCACCGAGGGTGGGTTTTAAATGTTCCCTGTGGAGAATAAAATAATTTGTTAGCAAAGGCAGCCTTTAAAGGTGCATGGCTTTAGTTTCCATACCCCTGCACATATAGACCCACTGGCTTCAAAAACGTCCTGTGAAAGAACTTTACAATATTCAGATCTTCTGAAGTGAGATTTCCCCCAGCAAAGGATTTTAAAAATGTATTCATGAGCAAAGTCAAGGAGACACCCATGCTTAAAAAGATTGAAGTCTCACTGTATATGAAAAGATTTAGGCTCATAAATTTATGAGGTGACACATATTCAGATTTCACAGGATATATTTTTGATTAGCAGATAAAGACATTAAGAGTAAATAGAAAAAAATAAGGCAAATTAGCATCTAGAGCTATAATCTTCTGAAATCATATTTTTGAGTTCTTCCCTTTGGCCAATTAAATACTGGGACACTCTCTCAAAAATAACATTTGTGAAAAAGACACCAATAAACAAATAATTTGGTCTCTACACATCATTAATATAAAATCACTTGTAAGGAAGTCATTATCAAAAGCTCTGGGCTCTCCAAACAATTAGCTTCTCAGCAATTATTTCCAGTAAAATTTGTCCCTATTGTAAGAAAAGATAATTGAATTCTTACATCTTTTGGTAGCTAGGAGGGAAAAGAAAAAAACAAAACTCTGCAGGAGTTAATGACACAAGCTGCAGTCTAGACACAAGGCAGGAAAGATAATATTGAGAAGTACTGACATTTAATGACTACAACCACTTTGATTCCAATGATAGCAAAGTCTTTTTCATGCTCTGTCTGCTGCAAACCACCCACCATGATTGCAGCACAGTATGCCGAGTCCTACGGTCAGTAACTGAACGTGTTCAACCTCCAGAGTAACCGCCCTCTGTCCATCCTGCAGAGTGTATAACTAACAGAGATACATGAAAACTGAGGTGGAAGAATTTAAAATAATGTGAACAGCAGTGAGGCATTCGTGACCTTCGACTAGGCTAATAATGTGCTGTATCTAATGCCCAAATGCTTGTCTGGGGGCTGAAGCTCAGTCTGTGGTGGATGTTGGATCTATCTATCTATCTATCTATCTATCTATCTATCTATCTATCTATCTATCTATCTATCTATCTATCTATCTAT
>JAUYWH010000025.1:10114142-10198522 GCA_034779795.1 Ctenopoma multispine | reverse complement strand
ATCTATCTATCTATCTATCTATCTATCTATCTATCTATCTATCTATCTATCTATCTATCTATCTATCTATCTATTCATTAAGAGACAATATGAGTGTTATATGTGTGTTTTGTAAATTGTCATCACGGTTTAAATACAATATAATAATTTCAATATAACACTTTTATTCAACTATGAGCACATTCAAATCCAAATAAATCACTTTAGTGCAAGCTTTATTTGAAGCTCTCGGTGCGCTTAATGGTTTTTAATTTAATCTTTGGTTCCACACTTTCTGCTGGGAATACACATAACTGTAACTTTATTGTTTTGTACGAGCAATTTCTTCAACAAAGATTGCGAAGACTTTTACAGCTGATGTTATGTCCAGTGTGCACTATAAATTACATCGTATTATGGTGGAATCATGAATGTCAGACAGATATTTCACATTCTGGGGAACAAAAGCTGATTCCATGGCTAAATGCTACCAAGAATAAAGTGGTGCGACAGCCCTCTGGTATGTGGCATTTAAAGTGTAGCATCAAAGTGCTGAGGAGGACAGATTTGTAGAATGGTGAGAAAACACTAATTAACCTCTGTAGATGTACGATAATCACTACAGTTTGTGTTTGCCAATACGTCTGGATTTACTGGAAACAACAATTCAACAACAGTCATGCAAATCACCAAACAGCAGCGTGAGTGGTCTGGAGGAAGTAACACATTCCTGACTGTTTGTTGATGGCTCACACCTATCCACCAAGCCCCCCTATTGTCCCTCGAGGAATAATAATGGCCACTCAGTCTCCTCCTCAGAGTGCTGGACATCTGTGGTGGGAGGGTGGGGTGCTTCCACTTTCTCTCGGCCGCTTCATGTGTTGCCAAAGTGGAAACAAATAGGCATTGTGCTTCAGCTCAGCTGCTGCCCTGATGCTCATAGACTGTCCCTGTTTAAAGACCCATCACTTAATTGCGGCCTCACAGAACCATGTTGTTCTCTCCTGTTTCCCCATGATAATTGTATCTACTGAGATAGAACTGAGCTCTAATGGTTTACCTTTATTGTGTGTGTTTGGCTTTTTGTTAATGCCACTTTTATTTTGGAAAAGGCGAATTGGAGGATTTGTAACATAACTTGCCTGCTCGTGTTTCTACCAACAAACCCCGCAGCAGGACTTTCCGTGAAGGACTGGTGACCTTTTCAGGAACGTTTGTGAGTTGTGTCTGAATTTGCATAGCAGTCATATCAAGGTTGCTCAGTGTGATCCAGAAAAACAGTGCTGTAGATGCTTGTAATTCTCTGATTGCATCGCATCCTCTTCTCCTCATGGGGTGCTATCTATATCCGAGGGTGTTGATTAGATAGCAGCCCCCATCGTCATTCGCAGTCTCACATTGCAGTGCACTTGATGTTGTGTGGTTGCAGGGTGACAGTAGTGGTTAACTCATAAATGATCAATATGATGCTAATTATTACTGAATG
The DNA here is from genome assembly GCA_034779795.1 of Ctenopoma multispine. Lineage (NCBI taxonomy): Eukaryota > Metazoa > Chordata > Actinopteri > Anabantiformes > Anabantidae > Ctenopoma > Ctenopoma multispine. The sequence continues at coordinate 10,197,057 of JAUYWH010000025.1, read as the reverse complement.
TTGTACATGTCTCTTGAACTTAAAGCAACTTTTTCTGGAATTTGCTCAGTGGAATAAATTCAAAGTGAAATTTAACATGGATGTTTTTGAGATTGATTCCCATCTTGCATGTCTGGACTGGGGGACTAAACAACTTTTTTAGCTTCATGTGTACATAAACACATTTTAGTTAGTCACATTCTGGTTGAATAAGATATTGATAAAAAATCCATTTCAGCACGTCTGGATTATCAAGCGTAGGCCTCAAGGTAGCATGCTGTTTGTTTTCTCTGTACGTATGACGAATGGTACTGATACCTAAAAATCAAATTTCTTTCCTACGGCCTGTATGACTATGGGCTGTATGACCAAGTTTGCCATTAAATTTCAAAATTCTCCAGGTGTTTGGCCAAACATAAAGTTTGGAGGGCCCCTATTGACCCCTGAGCTTTATCTTTTAGTGCAACGCTTAAAGCAGTCATGCATTTCACATTGATGATGATGATGATGGGCACTGGTTGCCTACTGTCTTCACAGACCCCTTTGTAGAACCAGAAGGCATGTGGCCCCCGCCCTCGCCTTAGTTTAGCCGTCTGTGCTAAACAAGCTGCATGCTCCCACAATAACAGTATTGACGTCACTGGCCATCGTTGAACACATGGTGCCTTCAGGTTCTTCTGTAAAGATCAGATTTCTGAGAATTTACGTTTTAAATCTGACTTGAAAGGCTGAAAAGTATTGGAGAGAAACAAGTGTAACAAAGTATTTTTTGGGAGTTAAGAAGAGAAAACAAAAATAACCTAGCATTTTAAATGAACTGTATTATTCAGCTTCTTACAGAGTTTTTGGTATCATTATTTCTTTAAATACAACCTGGAGTTATTTTGATAATTGTCCCAGGTGTTTTCACAGTTCACTAACAACTACTAAGAATGTTGATTGATAAATATATGAATTGCAAACGTGAATGTGTTTCTCTGTGGTGTGTTTGCAAATACAAAACAAACACTAGAACTAAGTGTATGTAGATTTTTTTTCTCAGGTTGTCTCAGAAACATTTTTTCTCCTAAGCATGAACAGTGAAGATTAACTGTGAGCTATGTGTCAGTGCAACACATGGTTAAAAGACATGTTCATATTCATAGCTGTTTCAGAAGACAGAACAGGTTTAATCTGAGTCTTCATTAGCAGTGTACAGGTCTTATGCATTTGTTGACTGTATGCAGATTTGTATATGCTTTAAAATATATGATGTAATTTTGGCAGTTATCGAATTTATTTCATAACATATTTATAATGGTTGGAAAAAACAAAAATAGGTATTACATTTACGAATCAGTTTTATTACAATCATTTATAATCACTGCTAATGTTTTAATAATTAATATGTATCAATATACATTTACTTTATATGTATATATCATACATAATCCACAGTCTAGTTTCTAGCTAAGTAAAACTTGACATGTGATTGGGTGGTCAGATATTTCACTAAAACCTATCATGTGGGCAGCAAGAATGCGCGACAAAGCAATCTGTGTGCCTCACTGCGTTCGGAATGCGTCTTTAAGAATTCCCACACTCCCTGAACGCAGCGGGCTGCAAAACTGCGAGAGAAGCGGTGATTGAAAGGAGAGCAGCAGAGCGGCGGTGGCGACGACGGCCATCTTAGAGCTACCGTAGAAACCGACCCATCCTCTGGATTTTATTTTTCCTGACAGAGAAATATTCCGCCTGACTGACGCGGGAAGAAGAAGGTGGTGTTTTACTTCGCCGCGGTTGAACCTGAAGTCGGGATGCGGTTCCGAGGGAATAAACAATTTGCATCCGCTGTCGGACTGGTCCTCGGACTATTATGTGCGGTGGAGGCAGCTAAAGGTAACTAAGCTGGGATTTATACCCCGTTGTGTTTTGTCTTCCTGTGCGTATCAGACAGGTTCTGCGCAGGGCAGAAAATCACCGGTTAACCGGAGCTTTCCGGTTGTTCGCGCATGTTGAAGGGTGTAACAGAGACATTAGGATGTCCTGGGTCCGGAGGGATGTCTGTTCAATAACCTGTTCAGGGATGGTCAGCTCCGGAGCCGCAGCGTGTCCCGCCCCGGCAGCAAGTGCATCCCCTGACAGAGAGCACATTTTCACCTGAAACATCCCCACACAGCAGAATATATCCTCCCAACATTTATTATAGAGGTGTGAGATCTGACCCTATTATCCAAAGTAGAGTAACGTTACTTAAGAGATAATATCAAGGCCAGGAAACGACCCCCTTCTGTCATCTGCGTTCAGTCTATTTCTGGCTGCTGGTTTGTTCTAGTCTGTTTTTTTAAAGAGTCAAAATATTTCTCACCTTCAACAGAGTTTGATTTTTTAAATTTCTAACTCGACAGTGTCTGGTACTCCCTGTACTTACCTCCTTTAAAGAAAGAGGACTGAGTGTATATAAATGAAGGCGAGCGATGATAAGATTAGAATTAATGTTCATGTTTTTAGATTCAGTGTTATTAACCTCGCAGGTTTATCCTTTCAGTCATCAGTAGGCCTAATTCTCGGTTTGGCAACCTTGTGGTCGCACCAGGATGGAGCTTGGTTGGCTACGCATTGCAGATCCTCTTCACATGCCCCTGTTTTGTCAGTGGATTTAAAAATTGATGTGTTCACTGGCTTGAGTAAAAAAAAAACCCTCAGTAGGTCTGCGCCCGTGTGTGTGATCAGGAGCTATATATAAGAGCTAAAAGTGCAACCCCTCTTCTGCAATGTCACCGACGGACCCCTCCACACACTGAGGAGAAACGAGCCTTTATTTGCTGCAGGGCGGTCCACCTCCCTCCTTACAGCAGCTCAGTGCTCACACATGAATTCCCACCCCCTCCATTGCATGAATTTCTAGACTGTGTTTTAATGTTAAACTCAATTCACTGACTCCTCCTGTTGCAGGGTGTGTACAGGCAGGTGCACATTAGTCAGTGGCCATATCAGCATGCCCGGGCAGTTACCAACGCTGGAGGCCAGTGTGTGGTGTTTCTTTTTAATGTTACACCCATTTTACGCTCTGTGGACAAAAGAAAGTCCATGAAATGATATAGGTAGCCATAAAAATAAGGAGAGGAGAGCCATATTTTTCCTGTTGCCGCGTGAAGCAGCTGAGAATGCAGAGCTCCAGGAAAGCTTAAACATGATTTCTGTAGCAATCAATCAAAAGGAAAAAAAGCCTGTTGTAGTTTATCCTGGTTAGTGTGTGAATGTGACTTTATAAGCTGTAGCCAAGTGTGTGTTTGTAATGAGCACCTGCAGGCGTTCCTGCTCTTATCACAGGAGACCTGTGAAATCACCATCTTGGAGAGGGCTTATCTTTTATTAACCAAAGGTCACTCGCTTATTTTGTGCGCCACCTCTTGTCACCTGCGGCCCAGTTAGCGTTTTCATGGCTTGTTGAGTATTCTTTTTTATTTATTTTTTTTTTATACCAACCACCTTGCAGCAGATAGGAAGGCAAATACTCCTCAGGTCGTTTTGTCGTTCTTGTTCCTCACTTCTCCAGTTTAGATGTTTGCGTGATTTGATGTTATCACTGCAGAAACAAAGATGGAGCCCCAGCACTTTGAAGCGAATTTGCAATTATTGACAAGAGGTGTTATGATCCTCAGCTATTCGCCTCACTGCTGACATGGCTACAACAAACCTTGAAGGGTGTGCTGCCAGCAACGAGGTGTCACTGTGTGAGACACTGGGGCAAACACAGATTGTCTGTAGCAGGCAACAGATTTGAGCATTCCAACTCTGTGGTGTCACTTAAACATTTTTCTCAAGGTTTTCAAGATCTCACAAATGTAGTTTCTGTTTCTGTGGCCATGTGCAGCTGCAGGGTGTCCCCATGTTGTAGAGTCAGGCGTTAGGTCTGCAGATATGCACAAGCTTCCTCTGTGCACACAGTCAGACAAAGGAAAAGCCGGCTGCTGGGAGACTTCTTGGCCCATTCATCATCGAATTAAGTAATTCTAGTTGAACAAATTAGATGCCCTGCTTTGTGTGGTGCTGAGTTAACATATGCACTTTTCTCACATGGCTGGGATAAACTAGATTGTGCTGTTTAGGTGTAAGTGGCTCATTTTCCTGCATTCTTGCATGGGTCTTAGCGCTGATCCACTGAAAACTGTTCAGTTCCTGTTAGGCCAATTTTTTTCATTTTGTAACATAATTTATTGGTGTGTTACGTGGGGTAGATCTGAGAGTCGTCCCTGATCACAGCAACGTTACAGTGTTCAGTTTATTTTGCTTGAAAAGCAGTAAGCTGTCTCCTTATGTAAGGGCCTTCATCAGCTTCACCATCATCTTCAAAGACAATATTGGTTGAAACTTTTTGCCTGATTTATGAAATGACTTAATATTGATTAAAAGATCCCAGAAACTAAAACATAAGATGACCACCATCAGTGACCTCATTGACCCAAGGGAAATAAGTATATCCACATTTCCTTTTGTTGTAGATGATGTGATTTAAGCCTTCAGCTGTGGCGTGGGTCATTTTGCTCTTTTATGGCAAACTGCCCACAGCCGACAATGATGGCATTCCTCCCATGCAGCTGTAGTAAGATTTCTCTAAACTATCATTCAGCATCAGTTTACCACACCTGTTTTTCCTCAGGATTAATTAGTCATTAAATACCAACAGGGTGATAACTGCTCACTCAAAATGTGATTGCGAAACAAGTAATTTTGATCTGAATATCATCTATGTGAATTGTACCCAGAAATATTTGGACTTTTGTGCGAGTTCAATGTGATTTTCTGCAAAATGTCCAATGAACTGAGTCATGGCCTCTGACCTGTGACCATTTATTGTAATATCATCAAAATCTGAAGAGGTGCCAGACTCTTGATTGACAAGAATTTCTTGAAGAAAGGGTTAAAATTCAAAACTCAAGAACAAGCCTTTGAGTATCGCTTATGTACAATATGGTAATGGGTAAGGTTTAAGTCAAGTAAAAAAAATCATGCAGGATCATTAATTGGTATTTCAGTGTTCAGTCCAACAGTCAGATATTATTACTGTTGCTGTAATACTGCATTAGTAAAGGTGAAACAGTATACCCTCTAACCCACAACCCCTAACACCATAAATTACAGATGCTCGCAAAATTAAGGTGGTTAATGCAACATCTACTTTTCAACAATAAAAAAACTTTTTTGTCAAAAATCTTTTAATCACATGTAACAAAACTTACGGACTTAATAAACTAAAACCATCTCCAGAGCTATCGGTACAACATCCTTCTTCAACTCTTTTTTAGCCCCCTGAGCTGGGTCTTTAGGTTTATATCACCTCACGTGCCAATGCCTGGTGCAAAGATAAGATTTTGCTGAGTCAGCTTGTTTCCCATGACAGAAATCTAGGTGTAGGTAAAAAGGCTCTCCCAGGAGAATGTCGTGCTTCTACTCTCCAACCCCCCACCCACAGTGCACCCTGTCCCTCATCCCCAGAGAGGGTGCTGCCATTTTCCTCCCTGGACGGGGTTTCCCCTGGTAGAGAATAGCTCTGCCAAAAAAAGTTCTCTAGAATGCTGCCACCCTAGTACCACAGGGGAGGGCCAGATGTTTCTGTCAGGGGAGGGCCAAGGCCTTTTCAGTTCTACATTGTATGCAGTGTTATCATGACACTTTCAAATCCAGCAGAATGTCAATAAATTTTTTACCACTGTTGAATACTACTACTTGGTCTCTGGATCATGGACTTTACATGAGCCGAACTCTGTGTGTCTTGGACATGGACGTAATAGTTAAGGAGCATAGCACTTCTATTAAAATATTATTTGAAATTGGTTGCTGCTTATGTGGAGTAAGAACCAGTAACAAACATTTTACATTGCACCGCCTTGAATAACAGTTTACTTGCCCCACTCAGAGACTCTGTTCCTACAGTTAACAGTTTTTAGTAGAACAAAGGACTTCTAGGCCCAGACTTCAGGGTCGGGATCTTGACTAAGCGCGTCACAATGCAGTGACTGTTCAGAGGATCAGGATTCAAACCCCTCAAGAATGTGAACATGAGATAAGCCTATAAAAGTGCTAAGTTGTTGATGCATTTGGTAACATGCCACTTGGTGCTGGAAAGATGGGCCATGAGAATACTGGACTTAATTTGGGTCGGTGGTGACTTTCCTTTCATTGGTCCCTTTGTAGGCTGAATGGAGTCAGTGAACTGTTAAGAATGGGTCATTCAGTTGTGAATATTTAGTTGTGCCAGATGACTTGGAAGTTGTGTTGGCCACCAAGACAGGAGTTTACATTCACATGAGCCCTGCTCTTGAGGTTTTACAGTGATGTGTAATGAAAGTGCAGAACAAAAAATAATCTTTTTATTCATTAAATATATATTGTTGATTGACATGAATTAGATAAAAATCTGGTACGTTTTGTTAATGACATGGTTTTCAAGAAGGGAATTCTTGTGCAGATAACAAGGCAATAAACCAAATCCACAAAAATCCAAAAGAAAAAATGTTCTTTATTAAAATGTCAATATAGAAATAGTTTTAACTCTTAATGTAAAATCCAATGGTGCAAATCTCATTGTGTTGTGTTTTTATTAATAGAATGTAATAAAAAGCTCAGTGCAGCTTATCCGGCTGTGTTGCCTCCTCTCTCGAGTCTTGCTGCCTCACGGGGAAAACTTGGCACCGCTGTGTGTTTCACATTTGGGGCGTGTTCACATTTAGATTCAGGCTTCATGGGAGACAGGTAACCAGAGAGCACATTACCTGCCGCAGTTCGTCTCCACCGGAGCTCCTGTGCACTCACGAGCCCGCCTCGATCTCGCTTCTTCACTCTCACTGGCTCTTTTGTGGCGTTTGCACAGAGAGGTGATTGAGTTGCATTCAAGGCTCCGCGCCTCCCAACCCCCTCTTCAGAGCAACACTGTAGCCGTCCTCGTGTGTTCGTTCTGCTGGGCGGTTGTGATTGCACGGAAGACAAACAAATGTCGTTGCCTGGCAGGAAAACTGAGAGGCTCTCCTGTGTTAGTGAGGTGTTTGGGGAGAGAGGGCCCCTGAGGTCTGGGCTTCCTTTAAGGGTCCTTCAACTCTTCATAGAACAGTCCTCAGTCTGTGATGGAGGTGGCTTGCGTCAACAAGCTCAGGAGCTTGTAAATCAAGACAAACAGAGGAGTGTGCCCACTGTTACAGACCGTGAGCAGATTGTCTATTGATTATTCTTGGTCCACAGCATTAAGAGAGCCACTCACCACCATGTTTGAAGTCATTGCTTCACTCAGATTTGCATGCATTACACACCTTCTTATCTTTGACTGCAGTTTCTGTCTCTGCTGTATGGTTCTGTCTGACGTCTTAGTGATGCCTGAAGGTGCTTCATAAAATACCATCAAGGTGCCTTGCGGTTGTTATTGAAAGCACCCCTGTCTGCCAGCAAAACCCTGCTCCTGGCAATGATGGCATTATAGAAAAATTAATAAAAAGCCTACTGCTCATGGACTCTACATTTTACATATTGTTCCATGTTTTTATTTTAACAGTTTAAGCTGCTCAGATTTTCCAAACTTTTCTTTTTGCTGTCTCCCTGGAAACACCTCAAGGTCTGACTGTTGCCTGAACACAGACACTTTCTTCTCTTTTCTTCAGCGTGTTGCTGCAGCTAATGGGACAAATATGAATAACAACCTGGCAACAGAGAGGCTTTATTTAGTCTCAGACAACAATAAGACAGCCTGCACGCTCGGCTAGTAGACTGCGGCGCTATTTCTGTTGCTATTGCTAGTAGAGTTAATGTATTCATAATACTGAGCAATCAAACAGCCAAACAAATCACTGCTAGGTGCGTAATTTAAAACATGTAAACATTTGGCTTTTGCAGCAGACGCACCGTTTCACTCTGTGTGCTGAAGTCACCAGGTAATGGGTGAAAATGGGTCGTTGAATTATTATTGCAATAAGGAGATAAAGTTAGTTAAATGTTTCTCTATGGGAAATTGCCTATGATGAAGTATCAGAGCTTTACCTTTGCATGTAGTCAAAGAAGATGAAGGCTTGCAGGCTTATGGCCACTGAATGTAAAATATAAGTTAAGCGTGCTGACACTTGGCTGCAATGTTGTCATTACACAACAAGCCCTGAGAGGTTCCCATGCGTTATCAGGCTTCATCTGATAATTACAGACTGGTCATCTGCTACAATCAGAGCAGCTGTGGTGTATTTCTCTGGTCCTCCTAGAGTGACCAGTAGCCTGTGAACAGTCTGGGATCATCATGTTTGGCTTAGTCTGTGGAGGGGGTTACACAGCAGCTGGGCTCATGCTGAACTTTTGGCAGCCATTGGGTGGGTGCAGAATGATTCAGTTTCCCCTCCATGAGGATGACGCATCACGGCGGCGGCATGGAGGAGAGAGTGTGCACAGGCATCCCATTAAACCTCTGGATTAACAAAACCTATTGTGACTCCAACGTTCTCGCAGGAAGTTTTTCTTCATGGTTAATAGGTAAAACTGTAAAGGTTAGGCTTCAATAAAAGAGCTACGCAACCAAAGAGGAACTTTGTGTTTGTGTCAATGTGAATGGTCAATACGTTACCCTGTTCTCTGAGGGCTGTGAAAGAAGTCATAGATGGATCACATTGTTGAAGATGAACACATTTCTTTGATTGTTGCTGAAGGGTGTTTGAGAGAAAGTTATTCAGAGACAGTTGAGGTTATATTAATATATGAAATAATTTGTTGTCAGTTGCAAGAAAAGCTCAGATGTTTAGTGTTATATAAAACAAATCTTCTTGGTCCTGTGATTGTGTCTGTTATTGATTGAAGTGGTGATAGCTGCTGGCTCCATGGTCTCACTGCAAGTATTGCAACATAGTATTGAGCACTGAAAGTATTGATCAGAACATACAGTATACAAAGGATAAAAATAAAAACACATGGTGTACCACTGGATTCAATAACATTTTATATGGACTGAATCCAGTTGAGAATACATTTATCAAACCTGAATATTTTTAAGTCCCTTATTCTGTCTGTTTAAGTAGTCAAAGTGTTTTGTGTAGCAAAAGCGTTAACTCAAAGAATCTATTTTTCTCTAGTCATATTAAAAACATTATATTTAATTATTTATTATTTAATTAATATTTTAATTTAGAGATTTAAGGATCAACTACCAGACAAACCTGACACTAATACCAGTGCTGTTGAAATTGGTAAAAAAACAACAATAGAATATTTGTTCTGAAGAAAAGACAACATAAAATCTAAGTATGTGGTCTAGTAAAGTATTTTTGCTCATTATTTCCATAAATGGAGGGACCAGAACAATGATAGGAGTTACTACTTGTTAATAACTAGGTTACCTGTGTGAACTGAACATGGAACAGTTATGTTTTCCTTGACAAGTGACACAAAATGGGAAATAATAATCAAACCATATTTGCCCTCAGGTAACTGGTGTTGAATCGGTGTATATTACAGCATTGACAGTCTGTGTGGTTCAACAGTGCAGGCGGCAGAGAAACAGAGCTGATCAGTAGATTGCTCAGCACAGTCACTTTATCTTGTCCACCTGTGTCATTAGACGGCCTTGTTTGAACCCTGCTCCCTCTCTCCAAAGTGCTTTTGTTCTCCACAGTTCTCCCTTATCTCCCTTTATCATCTGAACCTATTAAAAGTGGATTCCAGATGTTGCGGTATCGTTGTGGGATCAAACTCACGACACAATAGAAACCTGGCAGTGGTTGGTTTTTGGCAGCACTCGTAGCTTTGTGTGATGTCTTGCTCGTCGCTTGACCTTGTCGGTGAATGAAATAGATGCATCCTATTATAGGATTAAATGTCCCTGGCTCTCTTTGCTGCGTAACAGGATTGCACACCAGGTACCATGTTGCCTGGATGTAAGTGGGTACAGTAGCCCAGTGTCTGCTTGTGGCCCATTATTCATATTTCATAGGCTTCTTAAAAGTTTTTATTGAGTTTCTGTCTGCTGGATTGTGACTCAGTTGGTTTAGGACTAGACATGTGACAATATGGTTGTGTGTGAATTAGATATAAAACTTCATTGGTTATTTTATAAACCCCTGTTGTTTTGGCGGATGTTTTTATGTCAACAGCGGATGACACTGCCAGGTGTCAGACTATTGTCTGTTTGCCTTTTTAGCCACGTAAAACATGTACTCTATGTGCAGTGGTGTAGAATTTGAGCTGTTTTATTTATTTTTTCCTTCTTCTGTTCACTTTTCTTCTGTTCTGTCACTCTGACAGGAAAAGAGGCATTAAATAAGATTAGTGAGCCACTATTCTAATTGTTTTTACTGAAAGGCATCAGGCAACGGTTGAGTGAAAATTACAAGTGTGTCAGCTTTTCCTTTGTCCTCTTCAGTGGTTTGATTCAATATACGGATATATTCAGTGACAGCTTTAATGGAAAAAGATTCTAACAGAGTTACGTTCAAGTACAGTACAACAGTATTATTTTCCATACAGATTTGAACATGCTTCTATACTCTGTATAACATCTTCCTCCGTGATATTAAGCAAGATTATATTAAGATAAGATTTTGTTACTTCACAGTGAGTATGCATTGCATTAGATGAATAGGTTTCTTAATTTAGTTAAATTAAGAAAATGGCAGTTTTCCATGTTAAATATCCTGAGTGCTGCAGTACCAGGCCATCATTTCAAAGCCTCTTTCCTAATCTCATCCCATCCTAAATCTTAAAGCCTCCCCTTCTGAAGAAGCAAATTAGTCCAACAATGCAGAGAGTCTCTTTATAATCATATAGGTCATTTCCTATAAAACTATATGTAATAAATCTCCAAGCGTAATCTGTCTGCATTTGTGGAAATCACGTCTTTGTTGGTCTTTGTAAAATGTTATCTGCCAGGCAAGTCACAACACAACAAATGTTCTTCCCGTTCACTGCAGGCTCGCAGGGGGACGATGAAGCTGTCTTATCAAAAGGGCCTTGATGGCAATTTCACACACTGTATGTGAGAATTTTACACATTAAGCAAAATCATGCTTTAGGTTTAGTTTCATTGAAGGTGTGTGATTGAAAAAGGGCTTTGATTTAAACGGTGATCTGCAGCAGTGGTGCAGTTCGCTTTTAAATTTCTCAAATGCCTCCTGGGTCCTCATGCCAACAGCTGTGTCACGTTTTTTCTGCTTCCCAATTTGCCATGTGTGAGAATATCGGCCTTTTATCTCGAATCAGTTGATATATTGGTCTCTTTTGTTTCTTACCACCAAATTGTTAAGCATGTGACCAACTTTCTGTAAAAGCACAGCATTTAGTTTAACCTGTGGCAGTAGATGGCACAGGCAGGACGGCTTGTTGTTGTTGTTTCAGATTAGATTGAAATGTATTGCATAAACCAGCAGGATTTTATAGGCATAATGTTGCTTGATATTGTGTCATTCAGTGCCACAAACGACTCATAGACAAATGTGAGGCCTACATGTGACCAGGCTGACAACTGTCTGTGGAAGCAGATTATTGTAGTAGCCTGACCCGACAGTCTGTCTAAAGACATCCACTCCACTTCAGGTCAGGAGACGCTCAGCAAAGACAGTTTATTGGGCTTGATCACTTCCAAATGACTGACACACACAGCATTACCAGATTCTGAGACTTGTAACGTTACCTGAAATCTATACGCAGTTGTGCAAAATGAGAATTCAGCAGTGGAAAAATATGAGAAAATGAGAAGCAAACACTGTATCGCACTGCATTTCTGGTAACACTTTATAATATTGTTCAGTAGTAATGCGTTTATAAGACATTAGGTAATAATGAACTAACTATGAACAAAACATTTATAAAGGTTTGTTAGTGATTAAGAAATGTTAACAAGCAAATTAGATGTAGTTATTGATTTATTTTAATGGTAATATTTCTTTACATTTATAGTCACCTAGGTGGTGCTAAACACGACTCAATACAACCTGATAACACAGCTTTTCCAGGTGTTACAGTGAACACAGGTGAGTGTTTGTTGGTCAGGAGTTGTGTACTTATCACTTTTATTATATTATATTAATATAGTATAGTTCTTTTGTAGGAATTAACAACTAGTGAAAATAATTTGTTTACATCTTATACAGTTCACACTTTAGATTAGGGGGACACAAAAAGGTTTGTAAATATCTTGTATATGTTCACAGATAATTTGTTAAGGTAAAGAAGATCTACGAATGATTTGTAACATATTTAAACGGGATGAAAACACCATAAGAGGAGCCTTGCTGCTGGGTCAGACATTATTCCACCCAACTCCTTAGTACAGTGATAAGTACACATCTCCTGACCAACACTCACTCACCTGTGTTCACTGTAGCACCTGGAAAAGCTGTGTTATCAGGTTGTATTAAGTCGTGTTTAGCACTGCACCACCTAGGTGACTATAAATGTAAACAAATATTACCATGAAAATAGATCAATAACTACAGCTATTTACTGACTTACAAGTGATTCATGCAACATAAACAGATTATTTCTTAATCACTAACAAATGTTAATAAATGTTTTGTTCATGTTAGTTTATTATTACCTAATGTCTTATAAAGGCATTACTACTGAACAATATTTCTGTTTTTGCTAATCTATTATAACAGATTTTCTGGGTTCAGCTGTGGCCTTTGTTGCATATTATGTCCTCTTCCGGTCTTTTTTTCTACTGTCAAATCTATAATAAAGGAATAAAAATGTCCCTTAAAAAATATATGTTCTAATTGTGATGGTTATATTTCTTGTTAAGACAAGCCAGAAGTATTTCAGACATGTTTTTCGAGAGCTAGCAGCTATAACAAAAATGAATCATTAATTGTTGCAAATGACATAAAGGGTTTTGTACTATGTTATAAATTTGGAAAGCATGTCTACGTCAGTCTGATGAAACCTCTGTACAAACTCATATTCATGGGTAAAATTATTTTATCAGGTAATTCTCATTCATTGTGGTCCCCACATCATACCAATCCTGTGCAAGTAGCTTGTATTTAATTTCCATTGATCATGTAATCACTGAGAATTACACTAAATTATTTAATGACACACAATGCAAGTCATTTGCTCCGCTAAAATTGGATTTCGCAGATTGACACTGAACGTCGTCTGAAAGCATCTGAATCACATATTTATGCGTTTCTATGTTTTCTTTTCAATCTGGTTACTGTTTGAAGCTTATAATATAATTGCAGCACAGACTGTGTTTGAGAACATTATGGGTTTTACTTCCAGTCAGATGATCGATGTGTAATGTTGAAGCGTTAAACCACCAGAGATTTAATTTCACTACAGAAAACATATTATAATTAGGATTTAACAGTAAAGACCAAGCAAAAAAACTATTTCACTGTCATTTGATCTGGATGTGTAACTTAAGGAGCTTCTGGGTTAGCTGATGAGAAATGACTTAATAGCAGTTACATAAAGCAACATGTTTGTGCCACTTTATTTGAATTTATGTACTACTTTCAAATACACAAAGATGCAGGTCACATATACAGTTGGACGTCTTACAAGCACACAGATGCCAACAACATTTTTGTTTGGCAGCCACAGCACACACTTGAATGGCATCAGCTTTTTGCAGCATAGGCGCGGTAATTAATCTGCCTTCTGTTGAAATGATGTTGCCTGTTGAGATGAACACTGGCTTAGTATGTGTCATTGTGGAGTTTGTGCTTCAATAAGTAATGAAGCTGGTAATGTTAAAAATCTTAACTTACATCTTTTTTTCTTTTTTGTCATCAGTGATAAACATCAACTGAATCATTCAATTATAGCAACGTGTCCAAGTCAGCCGCTATATATTAACTGATTGTATAATACTAAACTGACAAAAACTGACACATTATTGCGTAACAGCTTCGGTATCCTTTAAAAACATTCACTCATATACAAAAATAAGTAGTAACAAGAGGTCGTATGCTCCTGGACAGTGACACCTACGGCTACACCAAGTGCTTCCTGTAAGTTTTACTAACAGCTTTAACACTAAGTGCTTTTAGTAGAATGACATTAAAATTGAAAATCTGCTGAAAGATCCTTTACTTAAAAGCTTCACTCGGCAGCTTTGTCTTGCTGTGAGTCACAAATTAAATGTTGGTATTTGTGTGATGATAATAAAGACTGACTAGCAGTTACTTACTGACTGTTGCAGCTTTATTGCTTTTTGCCTTTAAACACCAAATCTCAAAAACATGAAACATGAATCTGGTAGAAAAAAAACCCCTGTAGCAGCTTTATTTCCTGCTGCCTTTGAGAATTTCACATTCATGTCTACTTTGATTCTTCTGACAGCTAAAACGCAGCATTCGTATCAAGAAATATTCCCCCGCAAATCCAAAAAAATATATAGACATGTAGGACCTCTGGCGAATTATGATGCTTTATGAATTATTAAATTGTTGTTAACCTCAGGTGGATTATTATGTAACCAGAAGATTTTCCTGTGTCACATTTGAGCCACATGCTCATTGTGGTATGGTCAGTACTCTGGCGCTGACCTTCTGAGTAAGGACAGTGAGGTTGTAGGTGAGGGGAGAAGGGCACCATGCTCGATTTCAGCAAGTTTTGATTCCCTACATTGTTGAGTAGCATCTAAACACTCAAGTGAACATTGTATGTTTTTATCTGAGAAAACTGCCCTATCTTATCTAACTGCAGAAAAGTAGCACTGCTTGTAAATAGGTCTTGCACAAAGCAATTATGTAATGATGACACACTGCAGCCCTAATTAACTTAACATCATAATATGGCTGCATGAAAACTATCATTCGAAAATAAAAATTGCCACTTTGGGATAAATAAAGGTTTATTTCTCAGGCAGAGTGATGTAAATACTTTGGACCGTGCACGGTTGATGTCCTACCGTCTTGTCTTCAGGAAATGTGCCTGGTGCTAGTGTATCTGTCCTCCACAGTGTGCTGTCAGCCTGAGTTAGCATCACCTTTGCAGATCAGTAACACAGAAGCGCCATGCTCTCCTCTTGCTCAGGAGTGAACACATATTGTCTGTAAGAGAGCTGCATCCAAACTGTTTTCTAAGCCAGCCTAAATATGTCACTCACTGCAGCTGTTTTGCAGCCCCCGGCTACAACAGAGGCCTGTTTGTGACTGGGATGTTTGTGAGTCGAACTAGCTCATAAAGCTGTAAAAGACCCAACTACTGCTCCAAATTGTCCTGAAAGTCTCAGCCAGAGCTTTATCTTCCCTCTGAAAATCCCTGTCAAAACTCATTAACTGATATCATTTGTGATTCTGTCCATCTCCTGAATCATTACTTCAGCTTTATCATAAGTCATCCTAAAACAATTCCATTTCATTTTGGATAAATTCAACAATACAATATCAAAACATTGTGGCTTAGAGATTGAGAATGATACAGGACTTTCTATAAAACCCTACTAATTCTTGCATTATTCTGGGATGTAGGTGATGCTTTTAAGGCATTTAGCGTCCCTTTATTTTATGTGGTGCTTCTAAAAATACAGATAAAAGCATCCAAATCCTCATTAAAAATTAACTTAAGCTGCATTTGGAATACAGATAAAAGCCAAACTGGTAATTTGCAAAAATACATATAAAATCTGATAATTAGAAGCACAGGAGAAAATATGTAATATGGTAATTAGTGCCAGTGACAGAAAAATAATGCATCATGCCTTGGTACATGAATTATTTATAATTTATAATTTAGTATAGTTTTTTTTGTTGTTTTTTACAATAGATTATTAACATTTTCTCTTTCTGTTTCTCACAGTCAATAAGCACAAACCATGGATTGAGACGACGTACCACGGGATCGTAACAGAAAACGATGACAAAGTGCTTCTGGATCCTCCTCTAATTGCACTGGATAAGGATGCTCCTCTACGCTATGCAGGTGAGAGAGGAGGTTTAACACTGCTGCTCCTGCTCCTTTACTACCTCAGCTTCATTTTACTTGGAATTACTCTCAAAACAAACTAGATTCTCTGCAATATTAAAGCTTTGAGATGTGTAATATGGTGACTGCAGAATGTATGAATAATCTGAGTATTGTATGTTTAAACACATGCAGTCTATTTGATAATGGGTTATTATCCTTAAATGTAGTGTCAGCGTCATGTCATGGTTAATATGTGAAGCTCCCTCTCTCTTTAATGTTTTTATTACCTCTGAATCTTACTCATGTTTAAACACTATGTCACTTACACAAATCAAATGATCACTGGCTCCGTAGTGAAACAGTGTTTAATAATGATTTAATGCGCTTCTGATAACAGACATTTTTATGACTATTTAAAATTCAGATCAAAATAATCTTGTATGTATTTTTTCCTCCCAGTGAAGAACCACAATTAGTGTGCTTTATGCACCAAGGCAGCATTAGCTGTGGGGTTTTTAATCACATCGAGATTGACTTTGGCCAGGATTCAGAGCACCACAGCACTGGAAACGATTTGACATCACATGCGTCATGTGATCTTTTGTCTGCTACTCGCTTCACACTCAGCACTCTCACACTACTTTATATGTCCATTTTTATCTCAGATTACATCTCCTGATTTAGCAAGGGAGGCTTTGACAGCCACGTGTCTGTCAGAGGAGATGCCAAATGTAATGATCTTCACCATATTGTGCGAAATAATATTAATAATAATAATAATGCAGTTGTTCATCAGAACTAATCGGATGCACACAGTCTTTAAGGTGGACAACTTCAGCAAGAGGCCCATAATATCTGAAGGATAATGAATTAATTAAATAATATTCTCAGTGTCTGCATGATGTTAGTCTCCTTTCACGGTAAATTAGCACTGAATACAGAGCTCGGTGCTCCCTTTTCTTTCAGCTGGGGCTCCCTTTTCCATGAGCAGGGCTTCGCAAATGGACTGTGTGTCCCTGTGAACTAGCTCTCTCAAGAGGCAGCGCAAGAAATCTGGCTTCACGTGGCAGCAGGGGTGACCAGCTCTGTCATGCCAGCCTCCCTCTAGTTGGTCCATCTGTGCCAGCAAAGAGGGTTCACCGTAAAGCTAACCCAGAGGCCACCCAAAAGCCCAATCACATGCTCTTAAGTCAGATCTGAGAGAGTAGGTGAATGTTTAACACCAATGAGGAGCCACTGTGTGTGAGTTAGTGTGTGTCAGGATGGCGTACTGTGGGACTCACTTTAAGTGGGTCTTTTTGTGCCTATCTGTGCGGTGAGTTCAGTGAGAGTGATTGGAGCTGAAATACTTGAAACCAAAAGCCCCTCACAGACTTAAAAATGAGCTCAGTGTTCATGACTTACTTTGCTATTAAAGGAATGAGGAACACAATTCAGAAAAGATTTACCCACCAGATATGGGTTATTTGATTCATAGAGGAATAATAGAGAGTGAACAGTAGAAGAAATACGTCTTTCTGAGAGAGTTCCTTCAAATGAGTTAATCAAATCAGCTGCCAGGGCATACATACACAGCATATTGATTTCATGAGCCCGTGAATATTCTGAGTTTATAATTCCGTGGTTGTTAAATAACTACTGCAGCGGGAGACTGTAAAATCAATATGTAACTATCACTGTAATGGCTGTGCTGACACAGGGTTAGGGGCCAGTGTGCCCAGTGAAAAACAGCGGAATTCCTAAAGTTCTGGTGTGAGCAGGTCATTAGAGCTGTGGTGAACACAGAGGCCCACAACTCCCACTGCATGACTGGCCCTGAACAGCGGCCACTAATGTGAAATCCAATTCTAATTGTTTAGTTGGTGAAAACAAAATTACCAGCTCGCTGGGTGACTTAACAGGACTTGAATACAAATATCTGAGCAGAAAAAAACTTCAGAAACCATTGTTTTATTAGTAATGTAATTTTAATTACCATTAAAGAGAATCAACCCATCGACTAGTCAACAGGAAACAGAAGTGTGAGGGGCCGACTCTCCAGAATTCCCCCAGATATGCTGACATATAATAAATAAATTTCTGTTTGTTGTGATGTGATATTCTGCCACTGTTTCACTAGTTGTTTCTTCTAAAAGAATTTGCTGAGCTATTAATAAAACTGCAAAGACACAGTCAGCTCTTCATAAATGTTTAAATTCGTCCTTTCTTTCAACTGGCAGAAGATTTTTTTTTTTCACATAGAAGACACTGAATTACATTTTTTTTCCGATGATGGTTTTGTAAGTTTCCTCCCTGTTCTGTCTGTGCTTTCTCTGGGCTTCTAACTCTTCTTTTAACTGATCTCAGTTTATCTTTTCTCCCTTCCTTGTAGAGAGTTTTGAGGTGACCCTAACTGAAGAAGGTGAACTTGGGCTCTTTCTTCTGCCTTGCGCTTAGTTGTTATTATTAACCCACTAACGCAAAAAACAGCATCCACACTTTTACACAGAAACTCCTGCCATGCTCTGTAATCTCCCCATTTGGTTTTCTCAACTTTACGTTTTTCTCACCCTGAATTTTTTGGAGTTCCTACAGCTGGATGAAAAGTGTGATGTGGGGCTGACTGTACTTAGAAATATCTGTGCATGAGACATCCATTGCAGTTTGCAGACCCTAACAGTTTTTCAGCTGTCACCAGGAAACACAACGCTGCATAAAAACAGGAGTTCTCAGTCACTCTGCCGCCAATCTTTTATATCAAAGAATATTTAAGAGGACAAAGGCAGTTATACTAACGTTAGAATAATCTAAAATAACACATTAGATGATTTCATAACCTCTCAACACGATTTGATCAGAAATTGACATTAAAATTGGTATTTATAGAAGATCAGATCTGTACAGTTGCAGTGACTCCTGTGGACCTGTCTGAACATTGAAATCTTTAAATGAAAGCTGCTGAGATTGTTAACTAATGCAAACTCTCTCTGCTGCAAAGTTTCTGTTGTTGCATCTTTGCCTCAGTGGATCTCTTGAGTTAATTCTCCGCCACTAATCTCTACCATTAGCATGGCTGCAGTTGTCATTTGATGTGGATGTCAAGCAAGTTGATATTTCTAACCCCAGTTCTCATCCAGTTCTTTTTGTTTGAATACTGTTATTGTGCCGGTTTGGTTTCCTATGATTTTATTATTTTATTTGGATTCATTTTGCAGTAGTGTTTGGGGGAGAGGCAAGATTACACAGGAAGACTTTAAAGTATGAAACATATTACTGTAGATGTTTCCTGAGTTTTTTTTCTTTCAGAGTGTTTTGGGGGTTATGATGGCTGAATTGGTGCTGGATCACCTTATCACTATGCTCTCTAATTTAAAGAATTTGTTTTTATTTTCTTTTTTGTTAATTATCTTTCCCTCATCAGATAGGTTGTAATTTTGTTCATTACAGACATAAACGACCTTCACTTCAAATACTATTCTCTCTGTACTTACATTTTTGGCTTGGTTTTATGACTTTCATTTAAAATATCTTAAGTACTCCTGTGAAATGCCTGTCCACATCTTTTCGGTTTCTGCCTGCATGATTGGATGCAATGTTTTCAAGTGGCTTGGAAAAGACACTTTGTCTACTGATACTAAATGCCCCACACCCTCTCCCAACTTCTCCAACTACTCACCCATATGACAGTGCTTTTGGGCTTCCTCCACAGACACCACCCACCCCAATCTACAATTCCCTGGCTCTCAAACCTGTGGCTGACCTTTTTGTTAGTTTTTTTTGCGTGAATTTATGATTTTGTTAACTTTTTTCTATTGTTTCAACAAAAATATTTAACACCTGCCATCACTTATTTTGAGCAAACTCTCCTTTGGCTTTTGACATGTTCAGGTGAGATTTGCGGCTTCAGGATCCACGGACAGAATGTCCCCTTCGAGGCAGTGGTCCTGGACAAGTCCACTGGTGAGGGGGTCATCAGGGCCAAAGACAAGCTGGACTGTGAGCTTCAGAAGGAGCACACCTTCACCATCCAGGCCTACGACTGTGGAGAGGGTCCTGATGGTGCCAACATGAAGAAGTCCCACAAGTGAGTCATGAGCCTCAGTACCCAATGTGCATTTAGAGGTTTGAAGGCATTTAAAATAACAGGATTCCATCATCACAGCACCAATCCATATATACCATAATTAACATTTGTCCATGTCAGGGCCACTGTCCACATCCAGGTGAACGACATCAATGAGTATTCACCAGTGTTCAAGGAGAAGTCCTACAAAGCTACCGTCATAGAGGGAAAGAAGTACGACAGCATCCTGAAGGTGGAGGCAGTGGACGCCGACTGCTCCTTCCAGTTTAGCCAAATCTGCAACTACGAGATTGTCACCCCCGATGTGCCCTTCACCATAGACAAAGATGGTAAAGACCTCCGCGTAGCTGCCTCGTTGGAAAAAAAAGCTGTCTATGAACTAGACTGTTTTGACACACAGCACGTTGTCTATTGATCTGTGTAAACAATGGTGCTGCGAGACTGATGTTTAGAATTCACCACAGCTTGTGAGACAGTGATGGTCTCCTTTAAATGTCACCCAAGTCACTCAGTCTTTCACGTCCGACTGTGGGATTATTTATCTTTGTGCCTTGCAAAAGAAAATTAAAGATCCAGTGAAAAAAGACATTAGATAACCAGGCTCAGCTGATATGATGCCGAGACAGGTGATAATGTGAGGGGGACAATCAGAGAAAAGATACACATTGTTGGTAACAGTGTTCACTTGTGACAGCTAATTAGTGTTGGTGGAAATAAAAGGACATGGAGATGAGATTTGATCGTAGTCAATCAAATTCCATTACTTTTATTTATCCACTTGCATGCTAACCAGACAGTGTCCACACATGAGCATCTTAAGGAGACTATTACAATGGCCATACGAAATGTCAAACAAATAATATGATTTTACCACAACTTGACAGTGAATCACTTCTGGGATGTTTGTGTGAAGATTTTTGTTTGGCCGTTCTGGCAGAACTGGAACTTCTGTTTAATCTAAAATACTTTGATTTGGTGTGCTGCTTATGAGTTTGTTTTTCTTCTACCTGCTGTCTCAACCGTACTTATTTTCTAGTGCAGCTGCAGCTTTGAAATCAAACAAAGAGTGGCACAGGCACTTACACCCTTTTTTTCTTTGCTCAGGCTTCATTAAGAACACAGAGAAACTGAGCTATGGCAAAGAACACATGTATAAGCTGACTGTGACCGCCTACGACTGTGGAAAGAATCGTGCCTCTGAGGACGTGCTGGTCAAGATCAGTGTCAAGCCCACCTGCAAACCAAGCTGGCAAGGTATCAAAGCTCTCCTCCACTCACTGTAGCTTGCCAACTGTACAACTATCTCTGGTTAGGTGTGTCTTTGTTGAACAAAAGCAATCCACCGACGCAGAGTCCTGACAGGCTACAGTTATCAAAAAGATCATTTGACTCTTTTAAGCCATAAGGCTTTTTATCATGTTTGAAGTACCCAAAGTACTGCTTAAAGAGTAATTAGTATTGACGGGACTCTGTACTGACTGCTCACCTGTTATCAGTGCTGCACTGAAGGATGTTTTCATTCTTTCTCCCCTCTGTTCGTCTTTCAGGCTTTAATAAGAGGATTGAATATGAGCCTGGCACAGGCAGCCTGGCCCTTTTCCCCAGCATGCACTTGGAGACCTGTGATGAGCCAATCACCTCCATCCAGGCCAGTATTGAACTGGAAACCAACCATATTGGGAAGGGCTGCGACCGTGACACTTATTCTGAGAAGTCACTGCACAAGCTGTGTGGTAAGTGACTGCACAGGTGATGGTTACCGTCAGCAGCTGGAATCAAAGGGCCCGGTATAACTGCCTTTGTCCTCTTTTCTTTCAGGCGCCAGTTCTGGTACAGTGGAGCTTCTTCCTGCACCAAGCAGCTCTGCCAACTGGACAGTAGGACTTCCCACAGATAACGGACATGACAGCGACCAGGTCTTTGAGTTCAACGGTACCCAGGCCATCAAGGTGCCTGATGGCATGGTGACCACCAGCCTGAAGGAGCCCTTCACCATCTCTGTGTGGATGAGACATGGCCCTGGGGCCCATGAGAAGGAGACCATCCTCTGCAACTCTGACAAGACAGGTAACAAACGTGGAAAAGAGTCAAATCATTTCATTCACTGACTAACATGTCAAGCTGTTCAAATGTTTGGGGTCTGTTGGAAGTTTCCTTGTTTTGGTAGTAAAACCAGATATTTATAGCTTTATAGCATCAGATTGATCAGAAATGCAATGTAGACAATATTAATGTTGTAAATGGGTATTATAGTTGGTTTATAATAGAATATCTACATAGGTGAACGACTGGCACAATGTGGTTTTGCTAAGGTAAGGGTCAATTTCAAAGGCTAAGTGGTCATTACAAAGTTGTTTTTATCAATTCTGAAGATGTTTTCAGGGAAAACGTTTCTAAGTGACCCCAGACTTAGTGTATGTGAACTGTAGTGTGTGTGGATATACCTGTTACTTATATCACCACAAACTACTAATTAAAAACAGAAATACAGTGAAGTACAAACAATGTCGTACCATAACCTGGACCAAACAAAGTCCACAACATGGACTTAGTAATGTGGAGATTTCAGCATCCTTTATTGTGTTAAAAAATATATAATTCTTTTTTTATAATAATTAATGCTGCACACAAAAACATTTTAACTTGTAAGTCATTACTGTCTTTGCTCAACTGGCTGACTAACCCATGGAGACACGTTTTCTTTCATCATCTTTGTCACCTCTGCTGTGTGCTTACTGACCTTTCCATTTTTGTCACTAGTTGTAAATTATACATGTGGTCACAAGCGCCTCGATCTTATTGACTGTAAAGTCTGTGCTATGACCAGTGAGGGGGAGGCAGTTCATCAGCTTTTGTCTGACACTTATATAAGTAGGATTACATCAGAACGTCTGCACCCCGAACAGGAAGCTCCCATACCCATGATCTCAGCAGCATTTGCGAAAAACACTGTAAATCTTTGAATCTTTTCAAGGATTAACAGCCAGCTACAGTTGCATTTGCAAGCTAGAGAACAATATGTTTAATATTATAAAATTGGTTGGAACTGGTTTCAGAAACATGTAAGTGCATGTTTAAAATCCTAACAAGTCAACAAGTCTTTAATGAAATGTCATTTACTTCCATTTACTTTAGTGCAGTCATCAGTTGAAAAGAAATTCAATAATATCACAGGCTACACAAGTTTTTTCAATGCATACTGCTTGGCAGCTTCACTAAACTAATATGAGTACATTTCTTTCTTTCAGTCTGATGTTGATGCAGTTGATTAAATGAATCGCAGCCCATTATCAAAATATTCATATACACTTACAGCTATTATAACCTGATCGTACTCTCTTCTGCAGAGATGAACAGACACCACTACTCGCTCTACATTCACAACTGTAGGCTGATCCTCCTCCTCCGCCAGGATCCGTCAGAGGCTGAGAACTACAAACCAGCAGAGTTTCACTGGAAACTCGACCAGGTCAGCTGCTTCTCCTACCAAACTCAGGCTCAATTTAAGTGAACGATAGCCTGCGTCGTGTGTGAATGTAACATCCACAGACTGGATTTCAGCTTTTCATTCCATGGGTTTCCCTTTCTCCAGGTGTGTGACAAAGAATGGCATCATTATGTGCTTAATGTGGAGTTCCCCACCGTGTCTCTGTTTGTGGACGGGACCGCCTTTGAGCCCTTCCTGGTTACAGAGGACTACCCACTGCACGCCTCCAAGATTGAAACTCAGCTCACTATTGGTGCCTGCTGGCAAGGTACACTCTTAAAGAAATGTTTTGGAGCAATGCTGCAAAAGGAAACCGCTGGTACTCTGCTTCTGTAACATTTTGTTATTTTGACAGTAAATTACTAAAATGTTTCTCTGATGCCAGCTGCCTGTGTAAAATACAAAGTGCACGTTATTTAATAGATAGCTGGTGCAGTATTAACTCTCTGTTGCGATGTGATCTTGTATGCAGCATCTAAATCTCTCCTTCAGATCCTCAACCTTCCTTCTTGTCTCTCCCCGCTCTCTTGTTTCTGTCCTTTACAGAAAACTCAGGACATGACAATGACACTGAGACAGTCTCTGAGCCCACGTCAGGTTGCTCAAACCTTACCGTACTCCTCAGATATGTCCATGTGTCCAGATTGCCCCGCCCCATGCATCCTCATGCCATTTTGACTAGAATGATTCTTACACATTCTAGATGCAGAAAGATTAATTTTTCATTAAGTGTTTGCAGCATGATGCAGTTTGAATGAGACTGGTGTGATTGTAAAGCTGGCTGATTATTTTTCCTATTTTTGTCATCCACCATTTAAAGACTCACTGCAGCGGCCAGGCAGTTCACCGCAAGGTGATACACAAGAACAGAAACAGAAATAGACATATGATGAGTACAAAACTCTGGGTCCTGGCTGCAGAATTGTGGCAGTGCAGGCACATCTTTTAAAACATGACCTTGGTGTCTGAAGCAGTAGCTTCTCGATATCAGATATCAAAGCTACAGCGCGCGTGCACGCACACACACACACACACACACACACACACACACACACACACACACACACACACACACACACACAGATATCACTGCGCTGTGTGTCCTTGAGATGTAGAGGTCTAGATTTGTCTCTTATTCTGCAGTGGTGCAGTCTTTCTATATGATTTAACAGGAAGACATGACACAGGCATTTCACTTCTGATTTGGCAGGATTGGGGCATTTCCCACAACAAGACTAATATATTAAGATATATCAGTGGTCCAAATTTCATATAATAGTCTGTACTGTGAGCATGTTGCTGTCCTTAAATGGTTCCATTATTTTGTGAAAATGAAGTGAAGTAAGAGGATTAGTTTCATCATCTTAGAAAATCTCCTTTTTTTTGTCTTATAACCATCTTTTTCCACAGTAAGGCAGTGGTTCACCTTGTTAATGCTGATGTTGCATGTGTCTGAGGCGTGTATAAACTCATCCATCACTCTCCTGTCTCGTTGTCTGGGCCTCAGGCCTTGTAAGGCATATAAACTAACTTGCATGAACTCCATTCACGCCAGCTTTGCACATTGAGACGGCATGCTTGAATTGCCAGCCCAGAAAAGGTGAAGTCCGTGATAAGTACACTTGAGTAACTACTTTACCGTTTTCTTCTCCACACCTCCATCCTGACGTAACTAGGCGGAAGCGCTCGAATGGCTCAGTTTTTCCGGGGGAACCTTGCTGGGCTGATGATTCGCTCTGGCAAGCTGGAAAATAAGAAGGTGATTGACTGTTTGTACACCTGCAAAGAAGGACTGGATGTGCAGCTGCCTGAGGAGGTAGCTTCAGCTGTCAAGGTGAGGAGGCAAAAGTGTTGAGAGACACAAAACCACATGCACGTAGATAAAAGACCTTCAAGGCAAACACTACTCTCAACTCTGTGAATCAAGAATGTTCTTTTTAAGGCCTATAGTAGAAAAAATTGTTTAAATAATTAAAAACATAGCATGTACCTACTGTTCAAGTGCTTTTTATGTGGAGCATGTTAAATGAAACTACCTTGGCACTTGTTTTAATTGTTGCAGACATTCTTGCTTCAAATGACATAGAGTGTCATCCCATTTCTGCTCTCAGGTGGAGTTCAACCCCAACCAGTCTTCCCTGACAGTAGAGGGCGATGATGTTGGTGCCTTTGACAAGGTCATGCAACACATCTCTTACTTGAACTCCCGCCAGTTCCCAACTCCTGGCATCAGGCACCTTCGCATCTCCACCACCATCAAGTAAGTAGCAGAAGCCAAAAATACTTCACTAGTTGTTATGATGTCTTCTGTTGTTTCACCTCATCTGTCAGTCAGCAGCAGCGTGGCGTGTTCCTTCTGTCTAATAGACATTCAGAGAGGCTTTGAGGTGAAATAGAGGTCAAGATTGTACTTGATTTCCATAACAAAGAGAGTAAACATGAGAGGTTGTTCCACTGAAGGATGGAAGAATTAATCTCTTTGGTGTAACTTTTTATAATAATGATGTGTTCAGACACTGAAACACAGCAGCACATTTGCAGGTGATGTATAAAAAGAATGTATTAAAACTCTTTATCTGTCAGAGTGGTGCAAATTAGGGTTTTAACCCTTGAACTTCTTTTTACCTTTGCTTTACACACTGTTCCAGTCCAGGTTGATTTCATTTTTTCAAATTTAATTAGTCGTGTGTGCTATGAACAGTTATCTATCCACATCACCCTGCTTCAACTGAACATATGTTCAATAATGAAAGCAAACAAAAATTCAAGATTCAAGATGTTATTTTTGTGGTGAAGGGCAGAATTTACAAACTCCTCTGGGTGTTCAATCTGAAATCTTCCTCCAGGTGCTTCAACGAGGAGTCCTGCGTAACAGTGCCAGATGCTGAAGGTTATGTGATGGTGCTGCAGCCCGAAGAACCCAAGATCAGCCTGAGCGGCATTGACCACTTTGCCCGCAGTGCGGCCGAATTTGAGAGCCAGGAAGGCGTGACACTGTTCCCCGAGCTGCGAATCGTGAGCACCATCACCCGTGAAGTGGAGGCTGACACTGAGGCTGAAGCTGCAGAGGGAGCTGATGATGACCCCACAGGTATAAGAAATTCAAATGGTCATCCGTTATCTTGAATTAACTTAGACATTGAATTCCACAGATACAATGAATGTACAGTTGCTTGTGGTGTACTTATGCAGTAAGTGGTGAGGATTATGTGAGGACGCAGGGATTGGACAGACAGAGTGAGAGAGAGAGAGAAAAGAGTTAAGTTGTTTACTCCTTTATGTGAGGGGTCATTTGACCAGCCGTGCCATCTGTTAGTCTTGTACATGAGCTGAGGGGAGGAGAGACAATAGACATGCACCGAGGTTGACACAGATACAGGCAGATACGATGTCCTGTGGTGAGCAGCAGACCATATGGGACAAAAGAGCTTACAGAGATCTGGGCTATTACCTGTATTAACCTGCCCCACCTTACACAGCCACCGAACAAGAGATGTCACAGTCGATGATTAAGAATCACATATTAAGAGCTTCCACAACAGGTGCCAACTGTAGCTGCATGATATAATAACATAGGTGACCTCAACTGGGCTATTAAAAAAAATATTATATATAAATTAGATATTGAAAATGAAATGACGTTTCGGAGTAGCTCTTCCTGGATATGTTGGAACATATTTCAGAGCTGCTTGAAATCTTGTCTTACTCGCAAGATCTTGTGTCTCAGCTACTTAATAGAATTATTGGGATATAATACCAGAGTATCTGAGCCTGGAATTTGGATAGTGAAGGGTATTGTGTTATGTGGGATGTTTACTCACCTGGCTCTCTGTCCTGTTCTTTATTCTCCTCTTTCGAATAACTGATCTTTTAAGTTCAGTTGTTTCCTCTATTACAAAGTACCATTGAAGAATTTGGTAACTAGTCTTTGTACTTATTAAAGATAAACACAGCCATCTAGTAATTTCAGATAAACACACAATGAACGTAATGCACACAGTGAACTGTGTAAATGTTTTCTTGCATGAAGTGAAATTTTAAATCACAAATTTGAATCAAGTTTGATTGAGTCTACATCTTGTTTTCTCTGTTGTTCATTCAGCCCAAGAGACGGTGGTGTCAGAGGAGATCATGCACAACCTGGACACATGTGAAGTGACTGTAGTGGGAGATGAGCTGGATGGGGAGCATGAGAGCTTGGAGGTGGACATGTCCCAGCTGCAGCAGCGTGGACTGGAAATGAGCTCCTCTAACCTGGGCCTCGTCATCACTGGTACAAACCACTGAGCTGTCCAAACTAGTACTGAGCCCTGTTTACTAGAAATTTGACAAACCTGACCAAACAAACCATTTCACTGTGTTTTCCTTTAATATGGAAATTTACCATCATGAAATTTATGAGCTCTCCTCTGTGTTTCCAGGTGTGAACACCATGGCCAACTATGAGCAGGTCCTGCACCTTGTCCGCTATAAGAACTGGCACACCGAGGCTCTCTTTGACAGGAAATTCAAACTGGTCTGCTCTGAGCTCAACGGTCGCTACATCAGCAATGACTTCAAGGTTGAGGTATGACTGACCATTTGTCAGTTAAGCCACGTAACAGCGATGCATTCACAACACAGAACTGCAACTCCATGCCTTTGTGTTACTGAAGCATTTTTGTGTCACCTCATAGTACTAAAATCGAAAATAGTCCGTTGACAAGAGTTTGTAGCTTTTTTTTGTAGCATGTATGTGTTTTTTATTCTCTAGGTGAATGTAATCCACACAGCAAATCCTGTGGAGCACGCAAACAATGCCATGTTACAGCCAAACTTCATTAACCCCATCCACCATGCCTCTGTGGATCTGTCTGGTCACAACCTGGTCAACGCTCACCAGGCCTCAGGTACTGAAACATGGGAGCTATGTTCTTTTTATTGTTATTATGCAAACCAAGGCTGTGTCCATTTTCTGCAAGCTGCGTTTAGAACTGTTAGTGGTGTAATGGACAGTAGTTGATCCATTCACCAAAGATGTTTAAATTTTACTCTTAACATTGCCATATTGCTAAGGAGCTACCTTGCTGTGCCTGACATTTCATTTCATTTGTAGACATTGCAATCTTAAAATAAGATCTTATAACTTGAAAAATAATTTCAAGTTATAAGCCTCCTCAAATTAATGAATGAATTTGAGTTTGCTGCGTGTTACCTGTATGCAGAGACATAGAGCACAAATGATTTTAGTGAGTCGTTTTCTGAAGCAGCATCACTCTGCTGGCAGCAAATTCACACAACACCATGATGCCTAATGACAACTGATGCTGCGTCAAAAACTCCAGAGTAGTCTGTGTTGCTTTATTAATGATTGATTTTGACACAGCTGCTTTGTACTGCATGAAACTGAGGGCAGCGGGGCAGATGTGCCAGAGCACAGTTCAATTAAATTAAATTAAATCATGTGCAAATCAAGAAAGAATGCCCTCTCCCCAAAAAAGCATCCGTCACCCTCCCCGAGCTTGACGTTGTGGCGCTACCTGTGTGCCAAACAAGTAATCTGCTTAATTGTTTTCCTGTTGAAAAACCTATTTGATATATCAAGCCTTGCTGCAGATGGATTACAGTCTATTAACCAGAAGTAGGACACACATGAAACCCTGTTTTTAATGGCACAAGTTTAGGGATTACTCTTGAGTGCTGTCTGTGACATCTGTACAGGCGGTGCTCTGAGCACAACCTTTTATTTCCTGGTCTCAGTAATCTTCTAGGCTGTCAAGCTCACTAAGCCTGCCACCACACAAGTGGAACATTTTCCTGCTAATATGGGGCAAAGTGGAGCGGGATGACAGGAGATAGGCAAACCTATTTAATGGAGACACATAACTACAGCTAGAGGAAGCATACATCTGCTGTATCAGTTTAGTAAGAGCCCCTTAATGTCAGCACTAGCACAACAAGAAACTAACTTTTATGTGCAAACTGAACGTATTTAACAGCTAACCTGTCATTTTGTGTGTTTGTTGGTGTTTTGTTGCTCGCAGTGGTTCCCAGCGCTGCCACCATTGTCATTGTGGTATGTGTGAGTTTCCTGGTGTTTATGATCATCCTGGGTGTGTTCCGCATCCGAGCTGCACACCAACGCACCATGAGAGACCAGGAAAACGGCAAGGAGAACGAGATGGACTGGGATGACTCAGCCCTCACTATAACTGTCAACCCCATGGAGGTAAAAATAAAAAAAGCTGCAGAAGAAGACATTTCTGAAAAAATTTTTTGTGGTGATTAGCCAGTGAAAAGCTGTTTATCACTTTCACTTCTCAGCAAAATGTGTTGCAGGCTAGACAGCTTTTCACCTGCTAATACTCTCTGGTAGATGTGACTGTGTCCTACTTTTAGCTGCAATTTCATGATTGACAGTTCTGTGGGGATGTGAGAAGACGCTTTGTACATATCTGCAGAGTTTCATCTTGCAAACACTTACAAAGAGAAACATATTTTTGTGCAACCAACCACTGTCTTGAAGATTTAGAGCATTTTTGTGCAGCTCCATTTTTTTGTCTTTTGTCCGCAATTATTTTAAGGGCTTGCAACTAATTAGATTTACAGTATATTATGTTCTATGTTGATAGCTAGTTATTATGCAGCAGCTTTAAGTACAGCAATCTGTCACAGCACAAACCACAACATTCAGTTGCATTACAAAATAGCATCACATCCTCGCTAAGTGATTAACCAGTTTGTTTCAAATTCAGTTATGGTGTGGGGCATGATCATTCAAACTCAGTAAATGATGAATGGTAACTTGAGAAGTGAAAAACAAGTTCTCTGTTCAGTGAGCATCCAGAAAAGCTAAAGTCAGAGTCAGATCAGTTTCTTTGATCTATTTTGTATCATCAGAACCAGTTGGGTGAGTGTGTTCATATAACTGACATGTTGTTAAATGATGTTTCAGGGTGCTATTCCAGAAAGAAGGTAAATTCTAAATCTGAACTTAACCCTGAACTCTGAGATGATTAACCCTGAGATGGGAAACTCAGAGTTATGTGAGATTAATGCACATTTATCTTTGAACATTTATCGCAGCAGCAGTGAAAGTAAAACTAAACCTTAGTTATTTTATTAATATAATAAAAATATATATTTTGAATTATAAGTATTAGTTCTAGGACTGTTACTTAGTGAGTGTTCATAACAACTTTCTCCCTTTGTCTCTAACGCAGACGTATGAGGACCAGCACAGCAGTGAAGAGGAGGAGGAAGAGGAGGAGGAGAGCGAGGATGGAGAGGAGGAAGATGACATCACGAGTGCTGAGTCAGAGAGCAGCGAAGACGAGGAGGGTGGGGAGCCGGAAGACCAGCAGGGAGCCAGCAGACAGCAGCAGCTGGAGTGGGACGACTCCACCCTCACTTACTAAAACAACACACACACACACATACACACACTAGCAAACACACACTCAACACAAACTCTCGCGCTCACATCACCAGCTCACTCAGATCCTCATACTCACTGCTTCACACACACTCCCCCGTGACATGTTCAAGGAGCCATGATGTAAAAAAAAAATACCATGAAAAACAAAAATTCCCTTCAGCTTATATATGGTCAAAGTTTTCCTATTGTTCTCTTAGTGGTGGTACTCAGTGTAGTGTAGTCATCACCGGATTGCTGATTTTTACTATATATTTTTTTATTTATTATATTTTAATTCCCAGGAAAACTTGTCCTACATTTGATTTAAACTGTGTGAGGAAGCCAACCCTGCACTTTGTTTTCTCTCACAAATGAGGCTTTCAAACGGAGAATTATTTTTTTTTCCTGATGTATATTCTTGCTTAATGCTTTTAGATTTGTTTGCCGCTAAACTCACGTATAGCTTTGACTTGAGTTCTCTTGACTTGTAGTCCACAGTAAAACAAAATACTTTTAATAAGTAGACTGCATTTTTTTAATTTTCTTCTTTTAGTGCATGAGGATATTTGAGAAGTCATATGTGTAGAGAAATAAATTGCTTTTTAAAGATTTTGTAAATATAAAGAAAACATGTAATTAGTCGTGTTCGTGAAGGCCTACTCATCAGGGTTCAGTAACTAAAAAATGACGCAGTTCGTAATGTAGAATATTTGTGTCACACAGGCTCTAGCATGTCTGCAAAAAGTTCTGCAAAAGCTGTTCCATCATGCTTGTACAAAAATGTCCGATCTATGATGAGAAACCCAGGACTGTTAAGCGGAGGTTTCTATGACAAGTTGATGTCCATTTTGTCTTTTCTTTTTTTCAAAAGTGGAAAATCATTTCTTGTTCTTTCTCATAGGCAGGACTGGTTGATAGTTTAAGCTTCATACGTGTTTTGCTTGCACAGATGGCAACGATCAACTCCAGGTGTCCGGTGTATTTCATTCCCAGTAGATCTCACTGTTGTACAGAAGGGATTTTCTTTTTGTTCAGAGAAATGTTAATGTACAAATTGACATTTTGTGTGTATCAGTACAAACACCAGGCCGGCAGGTACTGTAGTCCTGTTGATTTTGAAGTATGGGTACTAATATTTCTGCCAGTTTGTTTGGACAAGTAGAGAGATTACTGCAGCAGCTTTAAAGAGCTTTTTATGTGTATCCCAGTCCTGCTGTGTTGACAGACGTAGGAAGAAAAAAAAACTTCAAACTACTGAAAGATTGAGAACTTTAGTGCAGCCTGGTTAAATAGTGCAGTTGCTGGCATTGTTTTTGGGGAACGAATGGTTAATTGAAAGTACTTTTCAGGATTGCATTGTTGCAACTTTATGTTCAATGGCACAATTATTTAACCTGAAATAATAATACATATATTAGGTGCATTTAGATACATTTTTTTTGCAGTATACCACTAGATTTTATTGTACATGAAACTGTACTGTAGAGGTGTTCTAAGATATTTGTTTACATTTGGTAAACCTGTTTTCCTTCTGGTGTTAGTATAAAACTGTTACATGTTATTGGGAAAATGTGTCCAAATCCAAATGTTCTTTCAGACATTGTTGTCACATCACTGTTGTATATATCTTTCAAACCATAATCAAATGTACTTTCACACTTAACTATTTAGTGTTTGTCTCATGTTCTTGGGTACGAAGTAAAATGTAAACATTTCCCAAACCTGCATTAATGAAAGCAGATCAGATTTGGGGCACAGCAGTGCATAAAATGTGGCATTATCAGGATTAGAAATGTTGGTGTTGCGAGTCTCATCTTTTGCATGCAAATCTATTTTCAGAGGCCAAAAATCAAGTCATAAAATGCTCTTTAGGAGACAGTTCAGGCTTACGTTCTTAGGTTCAGGCTATTTTATTATTTTTTTTAGAAGTCTGTGGTGGAAATGTATAGTGAACAGTCTCCCCTTCACAATGACTTGGACTTGGACTATAAAGGGGGCCATGTCTGAGCTGGCTGAGATGGGAGTGCCTTTTGCTGATCATAGTGCAAATAGCAGGACTAACAAAATGCATCAATGCTCTTTTATTTGTGGCTTTTTTCTTTCTTTTTTTGCTTTTTAATTTGTATTTGTTTAATGCTAGTTTTCTTACAGAGCTGGGAATTACATTTTCTTTCAGTTTGTTGTAACTATAGTCCACTGCTAGTTTGATTAAAAGTGACAAATGTTTTACATAGATGTCATGTGTCCATGTTGATGTGTAGAACAAGTAGATTCATATTGTATCTTTTATAGATATTGTACTAAATCATATTGACAGAATCCACCTTTAAAAAGATGTACAGAACATAATAATGAAATTGCTTTGACAGCATAGATGGGTATACTGTTAATTGACCTATTTGTGTATAGTGGAAGGTAATTTTGACCAGTGTACTGTTGCCTGAGTTGTTGAGAAATGATTTTGAGGGCAGCATGAAATTCACAAGACTATATGCCTGTCAGCTCTGAAATACTCACGGTTTCATTATGTCAAACACTCACTGTCCACATTTCATCTACAGCTTAAACCATGGGGTCACTGATATGTGCACGCTGACTCTGAAGTCAAGTCTCCACAGTGACTACACCATCTCAAGTTACTCATATACCTTCTGTTCCGTTCCTGATTTAAGTGTCTGTTATTTGAATTGAATGTCACTGCCTAACAAACTAAAATGCAGCCATACTGTAATAACACTAAGATATAAGGGGAATTTACTTCGCATGAACCACAAATTTATGTACGTTCCATGTGGGGTTGTGAGACTGGAGTGGAAAAGGAGATGTGATAACACTACTGATTCTCAGATTGTCTGTTTCACAAGTCCACAACACTCCAGATATATATAAATATATATATATATTTTTGTTTCATTTTCTTTTAAAAATTGGCTCAAAATGGAAGGTCACCATGTTTTCAGAATAGTTGGATGCTTCCTTTGTGCTTGTTGGAGCTGCTCTCACTTTTCTACCAATTAAAAAGGCAAATTGTAGTGAAGTTGATGCTTGCTCGTAAACAAAATAAAGGATGATAAGATGGGGTCTGTCTGTTCTTGATTCTTTTCAATCATTACTCATACTGAAAGTGTATCACTAGTCAAACATACAGTAGTGCTGCTGATAGTACTACTCACACTGAGTTGTGTTTCAAATATTGAGCACTAGTGTCCTCTGGTGGTGGAAAAATTATCAGAAGCCCACAAATAAAACAGGTGGAAACAATCAGTAAAAAAAAAAAAACATTATCTTGATTTTTTTTTTAATTGCATCACTTAAAGACTGAACATCAATTAAAACAGATGCTGTAAACATTGTGACATACTGTAATGTTGTAATTGTTTAAACCACTCAAATGTGAAGATGCATTACAATTCACCATTGTACTTATGAATAATAATAATAATACAATGAATTACTACACAGAGGCTGGACAAAATAAACAGAACCTAACAAAGTGTAGTCCTCGCTGTGTATTCTGAAATGTAAGAATTCATAAACTCACATTATTTAAAACATCTGTCAGGTATATAGTCGGTGACTGCAGAGATGCAAGGGTTTTAATTTCATCTCCCCGCAACCATCATCATTTTGCAGTTTGAACGACAGTAAATGTCTCCTCTAGTAAACTTGTGTTTCTTATATAATCACAATGACTATTTATCAAACTGAAGGAGTCTCATGAGATGGCTGCTGAAACTATCCCAAGATCCTTTGCAGCATTTAAGTGTGCCATAAGCAACCAAACTGGTCAGAAACTCATCTGATCATTTTTGTATTTACCTTTATACTAAATTAGACCAAATATAAAATTTGGAAATGTGGTTTCCACATTCTGTAGTGTCATTTTGTTTCTTCAAGTTGTCCTTTGGTATGTCTGTTATTTTGTCCAAATCTCTGAACACAGCACATTTTAGTTAAAATAAAATCACTTGACATATTAAAAATACCACAGTTGATTTTTTAGGCTACAGGACAGATAGACACAGCAATCCAGTAAGAAATACAGCATAAATCACAACATAATATTTCTCACTGCCTCTACATTCACACACGTCTTTGAATTAAAGCACCTGTTCATACCTATAATACAACTGTACACTTATCTGGACAAATAAAAGACATTTACAAAAGTCAAGGGGTATAAAACAATACTGTTAAAAAGTGTTATCTAAAGCAACACAGATAAGTGCACTGATTATTTTCAAAATTGATGACCAGTTGGCACACTTTTTTCTTCATAATAAAGGGAATAATAATTAACATTTTGTATGAGTACTATGCCTTGGTTTTAACACCTGAGCTAGCCAAAGCCATAATTTTGTCTTCTGACCCTGAAAAAGAAGGCAGAGCAAGATAAATAAGATAGAAAGAAGACAAATATAGGTGTTCATCCAATAATTTGTGTAATTAAGCACTTATGAAATCACAGGTTTATTCTCACCTAGGTTTGCAGTGACTTTTTCGAACTGGCTGAGGGTAGCTGTTGCATTTTCGGTCAGAAAAATCTCATCCTCTGTAGTGAGCTGTAAGACCAGCCAGAAAAATTAAGTCATTTTTCTTTATGTTTTTATTGGACAATTAGAACATGTTAAAAAGGCTAAAATCAATAGTCCAGTGATACTGAAATGACTAAAATAATTCAGTGCAGCTGTAAGACTTTGTGTGGACTCTTTAGCACAAGACACTGAATCATCCATGAGCTCATGGAAAAACACTGCATCTCTGCTGTGAGCATTCCTCACCTTCTCTCCAAGTTTTCTAAGGGCTGTGAGAATTTCCAGTTTCTGCTGCGTGAACAAGTCCCGGGACAGTTTCCCCACCATGACATCTCGGTCCATCTGGGCAGAATACCACACATTTGAATTTTTAAGGCCAAGCAATGCACAGACAAACAGTATATGATTAAGTAGTTTAAAAAATGGTATAGCATTGCATTAAACAACAAGACAAAAATCATGTCTGTGACATTGCAAACCTCTGCTAGTCTGGTCCTCAGCTGTCCTGGCTGCTTTCTAGCAAAGAGTCGGATCACCTCTGGGGTTTTGAATGCCTGGCTGATAGCGGCCTGTATTGCCTGATGAGAACAGAGATATAAGAAACAAATTATCATTTTAAACCATATTGCTTTATGTTAGGTCTTCTATAAGCTAAATGCTTGATTGTGTATACCAGCTGTATTCCACTGAGTTCATCCACAAGTGTCATGTCTCCTGTCATAATCTTCTTCAGAGAGTCATTGAATTCACTCAACTGTTCCAAAGTTTCCTTTTTTGTCTCTTCATATTCTTCTTCATCCAGTTCTTCTCTAGAATAAGCAACGTATGGGAAACGTAACAAAGAAAATCAAGGAAAAACAACTCCAATACTTTAGTAATATTGTCTGGATTTTAACTTTTAACAACAGCAATTCAACATTTAACCGATTTGTATGATCCAGTTAAGAGATTTTACAGCTGTAGATTTAATCGATGTCTCTATACTGCACCTGCATTCCTCGAGATCCTGAAGCTGTTGCATTAGTCTGTCAAGTTGTTCCTCCATATTTTTCCTCAGTTTTCCAGTTTCTGATTTACCGCGAGAAGCCATTCTTAGTTAAATGATATTTCCAACCTAAGGAGAAACCGAACAGAAAATAAGACGGGAACCAGATATTCTCACTAGTAATAATTATGCAAGTAACCTAGCTAAACACAACATAACATTAATGCAAACAGTAGCATGCTAGCTTAACTATTTTAATGAACATTGTTGAAGATGGTCTTGCATTTTGAACAATGAAGTAGACACTAAGTATATAGTCAAAATGTGAATTCATCTATCTCTAGAGCTCAGGCGGTGAATTGTGACGCAAATAGTTACAAGTTGTTTAGAACGTTAGTTAGCTGGCTGGCTAGCATGCTAAAAGAAAACATCTTACCGGAACTATCTTTGTTATCAGTAAAACAGTCTTGTGAGATGTTTGACAGACAGATAAATGAACCGCAAAAATCACCTGAACCAGTATATGGGTATTCGACGAAATGTAACTACTTCAAAACACGCTTACAAAATATTTAGGGTTTGTCGAGTCATTTATGTTTTTGGGCGTTTGTAGTTGTGAACGCAGCTCAGGGGTGTAGTAGGTGCGACTGTCGTCTTCCTGCTCCATCCTAACCAATCACTTTTCTTCATCTTAATGCGTCCATATTAGAGGAAGCCGGCGACGCAGTATAGGTCATCTGATTCCCCTGGTAGGATGACCGCTATTTTCGTTATCTTCCTAACAAAGACGCGCTTTGGTGTTTAAGTTAATGTCTGCGAGCGTCCATTAACGCCACGTTTATTCTAGTGTCAACCGTCAAACCCGTAGCTTAGTTACGGATAAAGCTAGCAGCGTTGATGTTGCATGAAGCTAACGTTAACATGAGATGACGTTTGTAATGATTTATGCTGTCGTAGCGGCCACATAGTTTCCACTCACAGGTCACACATACATAGGTGGTTTATTTCTCGCTAGCTAACTGCAGTATTTGTTTTGTTCACCTTATGTTCACCTTATCTTATGTAAACATAGCTCCAGCATGAGTCATGGAGGGTCCAAACATCATCAAAGTGGTCCTACTGGCCTGCGGGTCCTTCAACCCCATCACCAACATGCACCTGAGAATGTTTGAACTGGCTCGAGATCATTTGGAAGAAACGGGTTGAGTTTTTGCTTGTCTGTCTTTTAGAATTAAGAATGAAAGAGTGGTTTATTAGTGATTACACAAAAGCACACACTTCCACTAATTCTCATGACTTCATACTGTGTAGATAAAAATGGCTTCAACATCCCAGTCAAGTCACAAATTTGCCTACAGGGACTAATGGACAAAATTGCAGTACAGATTCTGTTTTGCTGTTTAACAGTTAACTCAATCTTCTGTGCTTTTTATCTTTATCGACTTCAAATCCCACTTATTTCTTTGTATCTCAGGTCTGTACAGGGTGGTAAAAGGCATAATATCTCCAGTGGGTGATGCCTATAAGAAGAAGGGTTTGATTGAGGTCCCTCACCGCCTGGAGATGGCCCGATTGGCCACTGAAACATCAGACTGGATCACTGTAGATTCCTGGGAAAGTTTGCAGCCGGAGTGGGTGGAGACGGCTAAAGTTGTTCGGTAAGTTGACATCTTTCTGGTTTGTGACAGTGTTTTCTGCAGGCTTATCTAGTTGTGTTTGTTGTTGAGTTGTTGTGTAGGGAAATCTGGCAAAGAATTGAAGACATTTGTCAGAACTTTGCTCAATCAGATTCCCTGTTGCCTGCCTCTAATCGTTGTTTGACTACACTTCCATCAAATGCGTAAACATAGCGATAGGTAATAATGTCTGACAATACTCAAGCCAAGATTTGATGTGGTCCTTATGTGCTGGTGTTTTGCTGGCACAAATTCTAACAAAAGATAGTGTTCAAGTCATCTGGTTCCTCTAGGCATTTTAATAGCTCTTTTATAATTGTATCTATTCTGCTTATACGTGTAGTACATTAAAATCACTCAGCTTTGCAAAGCTCAGTGTCACACTTTCAGTTTAAGGTTGAAAATTCCATCTTATATTATACAGCAATAAAAATGTAATTATCTGGTTTCACCTCAGTTATTGCGCATGTGCGATACTATCTCATAAATAAAAAAAAAAGTAATCCAGTTATTAAATTGTACATGCCCTGTAGTAAGTTTTAAAAGGACATTTCCACAAGCAGCACTGGGCCTCATGCAACATGTAGGGTACAGAGTAGGCTATGTGGCACATTTAATGCTAAATTAATATTCTGTTCACCATATGATTGTCATCATTTGTCCTGATTTTATTTCTGCAGCTTCTACTTTTCAGTAAACTGGGCAAATTATCTTATTGCTCTCATTGCATCAGGGTTATAAAGCAGGTTGTTGTCCACTATCAGACCCAACAGATTTAGGACAAGAATGTAAAAATATTCCTGCATGTTCATACATTTTCTATCACAGAGGTGCAAGAGGGTTTCAGGCTTTAAAACCTATGTAAAATTATTGGACATCTTCCTGTTTATGGAAACAAGCGCTTTTTTAACATTTCTGTTAAGGGCTGGGCAAGGTAATTATTAGTTTGAATTATTGATCAATGCCCAGAATGCTGTATTCCAAACAAGGAATTTATCCTTGGATGAAAAAAAAAACACACTGAAAGAAGTACTGTCAAAAATGCAGTAGCACTGACATGCACAGCTATTACATGTGGAAAGAATATCACCACCAAATCCACTGCAGTCGCACAAAGCAGCATTTTGTGAGTTGGAAGTTGTAAACTATGGGAAATGTTAAACCAAGTTCAGATTCAAATGTACTTTTCACAAAGAAAAAATATTGAGTGATATATTGCCAACATGACACATTTCCAGTATGATGACCTTTATGCAATGCAGTTCACTCTGCATCCTTACCTCCCCCACTGATCTTTTTATGCTGTATTCATTTTATCTGTAGGCATTACAATGGGGAGCTGCTTGCCGCAGAGCAGAACAACGATGATGTGGACACGGTTAAGTACACCAAGAAGAGACGTATAGAGGATAATTATTTTAAAGGTTCATCTCGTCAGAAAAGCAGAGGTTTGTCGTGTGTATCTGTGTACAGTTTGCAACTTCAACAATGCTCTCCGTCTTCTTTTCAACTCCTCCCTTTTCCAGTCCCTGAGTCCAGACAGATAACAAGTCTCATCTTGCTTCAACTGTATTCATGGTTTACAGGATTCAGCTTAACACAATAACAGACAATGATTTAAAGGTGCGGATGCACAGGGTGTGGTATGTGGTGGGTGGCACCTAATCACACCACCTAGACAGGCACAGTTAAAAAGAAAACTGTTTTGATAATTGCTATATCATTTCAGTGAATTGTTGCTTTTCCTTGTATATATCACTGTAAAGTGAATATCTGGATTATCATGAATTGTTTTTACTCCATTCAGAGAGCCCTCAGTTGATGTTGCTCTGTGGGGCTGACGTCCTGGAGTCCTTTGCTGTGCCCAATCTGTGGAAGCAGGACGATATCATTGAGATTGTGGGCCGATTCGGTTTGGTTTGCATCACCCGCAGTGGCAGTGACCCCCACAAGTTCATCCACCAATCAGACAATCTGTGGAAGTATCGCAAGAACATCCATGTGGTCCATGAGTGGGTGACCAACGAGATCTCAGCCACTCATGTGAGACGGGCACTTCGCAGAGGTCAGAGTGTCAAGTACCTTCTGCCAGATCCTGTAATTCGCTACATAAAAGAGCACGACCTCTACAGCGCTGAGAGCGAACAGAAAAATGCTGGTTTGGTTCTAGCACCTCTTCAGAGATTTACAGGTTCCTCGTCAAGTTGAGGAGGTTTTCTGCTGTAGCTGCAAAAACACTGAATTTTGAACAAATTAGAAGTTTTACTTGAGTTTTCACTGGTGCCTACTCTGCACATTAGTCTTTTCTAGTAGTTTTTTGACAGAATAAAACTTCAGGGACTTTCCTTAGTTAACAGAATTTAGTGACTGTCTCACTTTGCTACACGTTAGCTTGTGTGTCTGTAGAAATGCGAGTCACAAACACAATAGCAGAGCAGCAGTTTAACCAGCATGAAGGAAACATTAGCATATAAATCTGATGAGTGATTATTGAAACAAGTTCTCCATTTTATATATAACAATTTATACGCATCAAGTTTTTATGATTATGAAAAAATTTAATTTAATATTTTTACTCGTACCAAAATTATTTCCAGCTGTACTCTTCTCAACTCATAACATTTTTTACCTAGACTAGGAGTTTTTTTATGCAGTTCCCGGAGCAAAACCGAAAACCAGGCACTATGCTTAAAATTTGTTTACAAAGTGCTGCAGATTTAAAAATGAAAGTGTGATTTGTATTGACTTGAAATAAACAATGGTCTTTGTTAACAGCTTGCAAGCTTTTCAGTACTGTTACGATGCTATTATCACATAGAATCTGCTGACATCAAACAAACAAGGGCTTAACTCAGGGGTGTTGGTAATCATCACAGACAAAAGTTAAAAGCTGAATTAACAAATTTTAACCAAAGAGAGAAAGACTCATTATGACGGCAATGTGTTGAAATAAAAGTATGACTGATTGCATCACACTAGAATCAGAGTTGAATCAGTAAGAATCAGTGCAGGTTTCACTGTTGGAGGAATGGTATTAGATCAAAAAGATGAATATTGTACATTATAGTTTAATTACTACTTAATCTAATGCAAAGGAATTCATTTTTCATTTGATCCTATTATGAAGTTAACATCTGAGTCATTTTTCTACATAACATCCTAAGGAATTTATCTGCTTGCTGATCAGTTGAAGTCACACATGTAAAAACCTATTTAATGTTAAGACAAGCCCTATCCATCTTATTTTATTTCAAACCGAAATTGTGTTAGTACCTTTCACGCTGCATGCCAGGATAACTAGTAGGTTTCACTTTGCGTACATATAAACAGCAGGTATATGTCATGACATAAAGCAATAGATACCAGATAAGAAAGGATTATAATTAACCACCTTCCTCTTCACATGAAGATCAGTGTGTTTCTTTCTTGTGCATGCATGATTACTTAATGTGTGACACAAGATACATTTTCATGCATTTATGATTCAGCATAATGGAGCTGGTCAGACACGTCTGTCTTCCCCTCTACACCCTGGGACTGATGTGCGCACCTCCCTAATCTTCGCATTGTCTGCAGGTGACAGCAAGTGAGGGAAGGGCACTCCTACTTTTGTTACTCTAGGTCTCTCTCTCAAAACAGCATTTTCTCAGGCTTGATTCAAACTTCCTCAGAGTCCAACGTATTCCAACGTATCTCAGAAGGACAAGATGCCAGCTAGTCTCTGTGGTACGTGGGACATCATCAGCAATGTCAACTTTGAGGGTTACATGATTGCACTTGGTAAGTCCTTAAAGTTCGTTGTGTTAGTCCAACAACATTCTGTATATTAAATCTGAAACAGGAAGATTTGGGATATCTGCAGATACAGTGTCGTGTGAAAATCACTGCCACTATGGGGTGAAAAAATACTTAGCTGTTCTGTTGGATTGCTGCTGTTTGTGGTGTGCATATGATTATGTGAGGTAAAAAATGTGCCTGTAGACTGCAGATGCATCTGTACAGTAACTTTATAGTCTGTGCATTAAGGTGAAACATACCGATCCTTTCCAGGTATCAGCCCTAATTTACGGAAGATTGCTCTGAAGCTGAAGCTGAAGAAGGTGATTGAGCAGCACGGAGAACAGTACATCATCAAAACCACCTGCACCTTCCGAAACTACACCATATCTTTCAGAGTGGGTCAGGATTTTGAGGAGTTTACCAAGGGACTGGACAACAGACATCTCAAGGTGAAGTTGAATAGCAGAACTGTGTGTTGTGAAAGTGCAAAGAAGCATGAAGTGTTTTGTACGTTGTATAGTGTTGCACCTTTTATATTGGCTATTAAAACTGTGATTTACACTCTCTCTTTCTCTACTACCTGAGTAGTCACTGGTAACATGGGAGGGAAATAAAATGGTGTGTGAACAAAGTGGAGAGAAGAAGAACAGAGGCTGGGCTCACTGGATTGAAGATGACAAGCTGCATCTGGTAGGAATATGAACATTTTAACTATCTTTGTTTTACATAATGCACCAAACTGAAATAACTTAGATGATTTAATTAACAATACCTCATTAAAGTCTTGTACTAATTAATGACGTACTGCATTTCTGTTGCCTTCAGGAGCTGTACTGTGATGGAGAAGTCTGCAGTCAGGTCTTCAAGAAGAAAGTGGCAAACGAGTGAAGAGGAATTTGTATTTCTGGAGAAGTGACTGTCATGTCATGTGCTAGATCCATTCAGGCGTCATGTGCTAGATCCATTACCCTGAATAACAAAAACCATGCTACTTGTTCAGTTTGAGGTAGTTTCCCTGTAATGCAGTGTTTCTCAACTAGTGGGGCGCGCCCCCCCTGGAGGGCCCGAGGGGTGGTCAAGGGGAGCGCGAGAGAGAATGAGAATCCATAATTTTTAGCAATTTTTTTTTCATGCTGGAACGCTAAACCACCCCCACTCGATAGGTGGCAGCAGCGCTCAAACTAATCAACAGGCTGCCTGTTTAACCCAGCAGAAGTAGAACGACCCCAAACACACACACACACACACACACACACACACACACACACACACACGGGTGTCCCAGTGTGCAGAGCGCTGATGGAGGAGTTCATGACAGTCAAAAGAAAAACGCAAGTAGAGAATGTGACGGTAAAAAAGACCAGAAAATATGACGAAGCCTACTTAGCGCTTGAATTTACCGTGAACACGGTAAAATAACAGTACTATTGTTAAAAATGTTAAATGTTAAAAAACTATATAAGAAAAAGAATAAAATGTTGAAGTGGACAACTAATGTTTACAGTTAATAAAAAGTTTTGAATAAGTTAATAAACTGAACTTTGAAATAGTTTTAAATTGGTGCATCTTATTTTCTTAATTTGATTAGATAATCAGATTCGTGGTGCCAGAAACCACATACAGTGGTTTGTACAGATAAATAAGTAAATATTGTCTTGTTCTATATCAGATTTCAATCCAGGGGGGGGGCGTGAATTGTTTTTTCCCTAAACGGGGGGCACAACAGAAAATGATTGAGAACCACTGCTGTGATGCGACTTCAATGCTGAGTTCATGAGAAAATGTCTTGATGATTTTAGCGCCACTAGATGGCATAATTTTATTACTTTTGTCAGATGCTCGACTACGCTGGTATGTATGTTTAGTTTTTTTCAGCTGGATGAAAAGAAAAGCTCTTCAAATAAGACCAGTCATAGATACTGCATTTTTTGACACTGGCTGGAGCAGTCCACCTGTAAAACAAAATGTGAGGTGATATTAAAATGATATTAAAATTGGATTTTTATAAAACTCTGAAATTGCATTTTCTTGTCTTTCAGTTATTCATTTTTGTCATTATAGATTTACTAAAACTTATTTTTCTAATCTAATTTCTGTCAGCTCACTAACAAATCAGCTGGTGTCATCAACAGTCCCACATATTATAAGGAGGCAGGAACTTTAATATAATATTAAATGATAAATTGAGGCACCTGGTGTAAATTGTACAATAGTTAATTATCCATTTACTTACCAGTGTCCAACATAAACATAATTATGCATTACATTAACTAAAAAGCAGGTAGCTAATAGTCAGTCCGTTATTAGACTGACATATAGAGAGGCATGTATAACGTCGTCACTGTAGATACTGTGCAATATGAAGTTTCGCACCTCCTCCTGAAGCCTCTTAAGTCACGTGACATATTGTAGAACCAAAATGGCCGCCGTTGTATTTTGACGTATAATAGCTTGCTACTTTTCTTTTTGTTTCATTCTTGGTAGAAAACTAGTAAACGACACAGTTGTTGGAGCAAGTGTGTTTTCCACTCTCTGTATACTAGTGTCCTAGTTTTTATCTTGAAG
Organism: Ctenopoma multispine; assembly: GCA_034779795.1. Taxonomy (NCBI): domain Eukaryota; kingdom Metazoa; phylum Chordata; class Actinopteri; order Anabantiformes; family Anabantidae; genus Ctenopoma; species Ctenopoma multispine. The sequence goes on along the minus strand of JAUYWH010000025.1, from coordinate 10,152,733 downwards.
ACAATCAAGGCTGATACATATTTGTTGAACGAGTTAGACTATGCATATTTAGTTCTAAATCAGGCTAGCTAGCTGGCTCTGGCTGGCACATATTAAAGCGGTTCAAAGTGAAATAGCTAGCTTACTTAGCTGCGATGGAGGAGTTGAGCGCAGACGAGGTAAGATGACGCTCATAATTACTACCGACAAATAATGTAGGCATGTTGTACTACTGTTAAAATTCAGGCTTAAGTATATAAATTCTTACCACTTAATGCCAAATTGTCGTGTTACTCGCAGACATGCGAAAGCTAACTCACAGACTAGCATAGTCTAAATCGAAGAGATGCATCCGCAACAAAATTTCACATTTAACGTTAGTTTAACACCAGCGTACACAAACGCACAATACCCAACGCTATGCACTAAATTTATATTTACACGAGTTACTTAAAATAAAAATATAAGTTTGATGTTTCTGTCATCGTTGTCACTACGCTAATTCAGTTTAGCTGGAGCTCAGTGCTGTTTAGCTAACGTAATACTACAGGCTGTGCACAATCTGGCCCATGGAAGACATTGTTTTCATATAAAACTATAAGTCCTATAAATGCATACAAATAATTTTCATCTGTCACATGTTTTATCGTGTTATATTGTGATAGATAATGTTACACGCTGCCTGCTGAATTGATTTTGCGTGTCTTCTTGTAGGTAGTTAAGCTAGCTGACAGTTGCTAACGTTGTTTTGCTAACAACCAAAAATTAGCCTGCGAGACGACTCAGCATAAAAAACACACCGGGCCACCATTGTGCAAGCATCCGTCGGCCGACTGTGTGGACACTGTACTGCTCCCCTTGAGCCATACTCGGCATTTTATAAAACATTGTTTCATCGTCCCTTTGTGTCTGTATTTAGCTATTCAATCAACTCACAACCGAGTATACGGTAGATTTACTGTAAGGTTAATTGCTTAGCTCCTCAGCTGAGTTGTGACGATTAGTGCTCACGTCTGACTTCTGTTTGTAATGTAGGTGATATTGTTTTTGTTCGATAAGGTTTTTTCCTTGAATGTGATGAATGAAAACCAGTCACTTTGATATGGGGCTAATTATCAAATAATGAAAACTAACACGCCAAAAATAAAGAGAGATTACATTTTCAATACACGTTTTAATTCTAATGTAAGGTCAAATTTTACAAGTTTTTATATAGCACTTCGAATTAATATGTAAGTGTGCTGGTATGTTAATTCAAGATTCGCAGAAGGCGACTGGCACGACTGGCAGGGGGACAGACGTCGCAGCCCAGCACCCCTCTCAGCACACCCCTAACATCCCCCCAGAGAGAGACTCCACCTGGACCCCTCCCTGGACCCTCAGGTGTGGCACCCCATGCCCTGCCACCAGCTGCCTCTCAATCACTGGGACTCAATGTCCACAGTAGTACTCCTGCCACATCCCCCATGGGCACCTCTGGTAAGAACTGAATAAAACCTAAAGACTGTGGGGTGTGTGTATTCATTTTATATTCATTACTCCAATTGCAAACAAAAAGATAAATACTTGATGTATTGATGTTAACACCAGATTAAGTCCCATCAGCTTTCGAAGGTTGTCCCCACAAAGTTATAGTTGGTAATTTCTTTTGTGACCTATAGTAAAACAATATATTCCTACTCAAGTGGTCCTGTAACATATTGTCTGTGAGGCTTGGAAAATGTAAGTTTGAGCATAACAATGAAAGGGACGTTTTGTGATGTTGCTATTTGAACAGCAAGAACCACTGATAGATCGTGAATGACATCAGCAGCAAAAGCTTGTTTTTATCACTGTCCCTGTTTGACAAGCGTAGGCACTGATGTTCAGAATGAGCATTGATGTATTCACCCATGCACTCCTCTCTAGAAAATACACTGGTAAGCCTCGTATGGTGCAGTGAAAATTTCCTGGTATGAGTGGTAGCTTGGTGGTGTAGTGTTGAGCACTGTTGCCTCATAACTAACTCCCCAGGAGTTTGCATGTTCTCCCCGTGCTTGCATGAGCTTCCTCCAGATACTCCATTTCCCCTTCTGATTCAAAGACATGCAGTTAGGCTAATTGGTAATTGTATAAACGTCAGTCTGAGTGTCTGACTCTGGATAACGGCAGCCTGAGTTTGCCCAAACTTTGAAGACTTAAAAAATATATATACATACAGTTTTGATACTTAAGAAAAATGCACAGATGCTCACTGTAAGTGTAATGATACATATGTCTTTTTTATTTTATGTGCTTCATTGTGTTTTGCTTTTTAGGGGTAGCGTATGGTAGTCAGAGCAGCGAGGGTGTGAGCTCCCTCTCCAGCTCTCCCTCCAACAGCCTTGAAACTCAGTCCCAGAGTTTGTCCCGATCACAGAGCATGGACATTGACACTGCCTCCTGTGAAAAGAGGTAATCTACTACTTTATTCTACTGCACCATTCAAAAGCTGTGAAAAACTCACTGGGAAGATTGGTTGTGTTCAACATAAACATTATTTAGTTACATTTCAGTGGTGACCAGTTAAATAATTCATATTAAAAAATAATACTGAAATGCATATTCACAAAATGAACACAGAATGTCACAGGTCTTTTTTATGTAACTTTCTTTTAAAGGAAAGGAACATGTTTGTTATAGTCTTTTGTTATTTCATAGCATGGCCACATGATTTGCTCTTACAAGATCTGATAATTACTTTTATTGTAAATGAGATAAGACAGAAGTGACATTTCATATGGACCTTTGAGCCTGGATTGTTAGTGGTCTGCGTAGAGATGAAGGGGCTTTTAAAGCACTGCATCTCTTTTATTCCAGCATGTCCCAGGTGGATGTGGACTCAGGGATCGAGAACATGGAGGTGGAGGATAGTGATCGCAGGGAGAAGAGGAACTTGACTGATAAGGTAAAAGCAGCAGAGTACAATACTCAAAAGGAAGTGCCTTTTATGTTTAATGATCTGGCCTACTTGACTTCACTCCTATCTTCAGATGAATTGAGTGTTTAAATGAGTAAATATTGAAAGAGTCTTTGAGTTATTTACAGGAAAGTAGCCGGGGACTTTCCATAGACGCTGTTCTAAGTTTCATTTGTATTTATTTCATTGACACTGTCTCTTGATAGACTGGACTAATCAAGTGACAATGAGTGTCATGAGGAGTAATGCTAATCTAGTTGACATTTACTCTGTAAACAACTCTAGATTGTGGTCAAATTCTCATTGTTGCTTTGGTTCACCCAACTCAGGACACCTCTACAAACTCAGACGTATCTGAAGAACAGGCTCTGCAGCTCATTTGTAAGATACTCCGCGTATCATGGAAGGAGCAGGATAGAGATGTCATCTTCCTCCCTTCACTGGCTGCAGAGTTCCAGCAGAACCATAAAGATGGTGTGTGACTGAATAGCATCTTCATCGTTGAATTAATTAAATTGAATGAAAGTTAAATGTTTTCTGTAAAATAACTTCAGTGTTGGGTTTATTTCTCCTGTAGTGTACTCTGACTTTAAAGACCTGATTGGCCAGATCCTGATGGAAGTCCTAATGATGTCCACCCAGTCACGTGTCCACAACCCCTTCGCCAGCTTGACCGCCACCTCTCAGCCAATTGCAGTAGCCAAATCTCCCGATCACCGTCTGACACTGGTGCAGCCCTCCAGCCAAGGTGGCAGCCCCATGGGGCCCAATGCAGGGTCCTTTGGAGCCAGCTCTTTGTCTAGGCATGTACCTCAACTAAGCATTGTGATCAGTGAGAACCCCCAGAAACATATCAAGCTGTGTATTGGTGGTCATCTGTGCTCATGTTTTCCTTATTGATATGCGTCTACTATTGTGGTAACTTTGCATTAATCTTTTTTTATTTCAGTGTTTGATTGTTAGATATTTTTTACCAATGATTACCTCAACAATGTTGTCCACAGTCTTTATGGATGTGTTAGTCCTCAACCGATGTCTTTGGATGCTGCCAAGAGGTCTTCTCCATCTCTCCCCACCCCTTCTAGACCCTCTGAACCTTCTATACCTTCTACCCCACAATTCATTGTTCCCCCCAGCCCACCTGCTGCTGCCCCTCCACGACACTCCCTGAACACTCCTTCTGCCCCCGTTCCCATCTCCCAACGATATCGGCCTTACTCTGTCACCTCATCCTGGGGGGCTCCTTCTCCAACTAGCCCAGGTCACAGAGGATTCAGTTTCCTTGGGCCTTCTCCAAGCCCTGGAGGACTCTCTGTTCCTCCCAACACCCCAGTTTGTGTGCCCCCACCAAGCCCTCAGTCCCGCTCTTTGAGCTCACATAGGGCTCGTAACCAGCCCTCTTCAACACCCCCTAGTATGGTACCCCCTTCTCCTAGCTCAAATACCCGACAAACCGCCTTTGGTGCCAGGATCCTACCATCTAGGTATCTTATCTTCTATTTGCATGTTTGTGGTGCACATGCAAACAAAATATACTAAAACGTGATTTGATGTTGGATGCGTAGTAATAGCTGGATCTGTGGCACGTTAAACTACATTTATTGCCATCAATTTTCAATTACTCAATATTAACCCAAATGCGTAGGGTGTTCAGACAATTAACTGGTGCAGGGTTTTTTGTTTTCAGTATTAAAGCTGCTTGTTGCTAATATGTATAATTTTGAAAGATCTAACCCTGAACAAATAACTAATACTAGATATATTTAAACCAATATATTTAATATACTTGTGTAAAAAAAAAAATCAAATAGATAACATGTGGCTTATGCCTTTTTGCATTAGTTGGAACAGGTCAGGTTTTGAGAGTGATTGACATTTGAATCAGTTGAAAAAATGTGATGGTGTAAATAAAATTCCAGGTAGAATGGCATTAATAAATATTAAACAGCACTAGTAATTGTTTCAAAGCAAGCATGCAACTCTCCAGGAACCTTTTCTTAGTGTTTTTCTTCTGTCTTCCTTTCATGTGATTTCACTACTCCATGTTTTTCTTCACATATTCTCACTTCCCCTCTGTTTCCGCATTCATGCATAACATCCTCTTTTCTTCCAATCTTTCCCTTGCTCCTCCTGTCTTTTCCTTGTCATGTTAGCCCCTTGTCGTTGCTGTTCTTTGCCCTCTCTGATATGTCTCAGGATAGCAGCGATGAAGATTCTGAGGAAGATGAGGATTTTGCACGGGTTCAGTTTGGGTCCAGGTACACAGTGTGTGTTAACCTGCGTGTGAGCGCTTGCACATTGATGGGCCCAGTGCATGTTTCAGTGGGACAAGGAGACTAACTGCACAAACACCAGGGTGCAGTGGCAAAATAAACTTATTTATTTATTAAATACAGTCTAAACAGATAATTAAAGTGCTACAGACAGCTGCTGAAGAAAATTGTCACATGATTTGTTTTTTCATATTTCAAAAGAGCAACCTAAATGGAAACGGGTCAGGTCTATGTAGCCTGTTTAGTACAACATGAGACTGCCGTGCAATGGCTACTCGATCTGAACTGTGTATGTTTATATATTTTATGCATGGAAGAAAACATGGGGGAGAAGAGCTTATGTCTTTTATGGTTAATTATACTGCCACGTAGTAAAGCATATAGGCGAAGCCAAATTAGCTTAAAAACGGCAAAGCATTGCTTACCTCTTAAGTTTTGTTGTGCTTTGATGCAACTCACAACATTAGGTTTTGCTGTTACAACTGACCATTAACAGCAATCTGAACTCATGTCTTCACATCACATTTGTCAGTTAAATGTTGCAAGCTGATTTCTAACATTGGCTTCAAAGACTTGCTGCAAAACAGCATCTGAATTTTAAATATTTTTGATTTCTTTTCTTTTCCAAGAGATGCTGCAGTGTTGTTACTAATGCCTTGTAGTTTGTTTCTTTCAGGACCTTTGAGAGTGGGTTTAATTGTTAATCAGAAAATGTATGATAATGTTTACTGCTGAAGGTACATATTTCTGTTCTGTGTTGTTTTCTCTTACATAATGAACCCCTCTCTTTCCTTTTTTCTGTTTACCCTTTTGTTTATAGTCTTGGTGCATGCGGAGGGGGAATGTCCAGTGATACAGCTAGCGACCGTTTCACCATTGAAGCATGCAAAGAGACAGAGATGCTGAACTACCTCATTGAGCGTTTTGACAGTGTTGGCATGGAGGAGAGGAAAGCTCCCAAGGTAACTAGTTGTCTAAATGACATGGATGTAAATGTCTCAACCAGATTTTATTCAGATTAGTTACAATAATTTTTTTTTTACCTTATTCACCATTCCTTTGTTTTGTTATAAATGTTCTGAGGACAGAACACTCTGTACTTCAGAGACTATCTGCAGGCCAGTTGGTCTAGTTGGGCCAGCTCACTGTGATTCAAGTCTGGAAAGAGATTCTGTGAAATTGACAGCATACATTTTATCACACCTCATTTCTCTCGTCTCCTCTTTTTCTTGTTTCTTCCTTAGATGTGTAGCCAACCGAATGTCAGCCAGCTTCTCAGCAACATTCGCTCTCAGTGTATTTCCCATGTTGCCCTAGTTCTGCAAGGCACCTTGACCCAGCCTCGGTAAGCAAGCCAGCAGGACACTGTGACAATCTATGGGCTATTTCTATTTCACTGTCTCCCATTATGCTTCTGTACCTACTATTCATTACTGTGTCTCCATAGCAACTAGTCTTTCACCATGCACACATTTATTTTCACCTCAGATGATTTCTGACTGTTTTTTACATGTAGGAGCCCTCTCCAGCAGTCACTACTGGTACCTTATATGCTGTGTCGGAACCTTCCATACGGTTTTATTCAGGAGTTGGTGCGCATTACCCACCAGGAGGAAGAAGCATTCAGACAGGTGGGAAGCCCGGCTGTCCATTTTTTGAAACATGATAATGCTTATGTCACTGTTGTAAGGTGAAACCTGTTACAACATAGTAATGAAAAAGAGTCCTCAAACATACTCCTGTTCACTCATATGGAACTGCACTGTTCTAACATTTTTTCTTATTAAAAGTTAAATTCTAATAAAAAAAAAAAAAAACAATCTGTCTCTAGAGGTAACAATTTAACCACTGAGGGAGCAGTTGTGATTAATGTCATCTGATATGTCAGATACTGACTCAACAACTTCACTATAATAAAGAAATTGCAGTAAGTCAGGCAAAATTACACATATTGATATTTTTCTGTAAAGTGTAATTCCAAAGGTTTTTGTATGATGCATGTGTCTAAAATATTTTTTATTATTGCACCTCTGTCCTTACTTGCAGATCTTTATTCCCATCCTCCATGGATTGGCTCTTGCAGTGAAAGAATGTTCTTTTGACAGCGACAACTACAAATTTCCTCTCATGGTAAGGAGTTATTCCTTTTGCCCATATCAATACCAGTACCATACATAGTGCAACAGAGCTTAATGACATTCTCGCAGCTTGTCAGATAGCTTGCTCCAAATATGGAGTATATGTAGGGTCTTGCATAAATGAAAAATAAAAGTGTCAATATATTTGATGTGTCAATTTGATTTGGGTTGTGCGATTTTGGTGCATTTAGCTGTTTTTTTTATGACATCATTGTTTGTGACTTATTTCTTAGAAAATATTTGTGTTTTGTTGTTTTTTTAAACAGGCATTAGCTGAACTTTGTGAAATCAAGTTCGGAAAGACTCACCCAGTGTGCAGCTTGGTGAGTATACAGATGGGTACTTAAGTGTTCTTCATTATTTCCACAAGGCAATATGTTTATCAAGTATATCACACTGTTCTGTCGGTTGGGTATTTCCATGAGAGGCGTGATTTTTGTATGCCTGTCTGGCTATTGTCTTTTTTGTTTACACATTCCTCATACTAGCATGACCACGTGACATCAGCACGTGAAAATGTGGTCTGAATATTTTTTTATTGTTGACACTAGGAATACTTCCTGGTCCTTAGGACACAATGAAATTCTGCCTTACATGAAAAACGACTTGCTTATATTTAGTAATATAATTGTTATCTCTGTGCTAATGGGTTAATTTGTTATTAAACATAACTACTGCATATTTATTTCAAGTTGCATTTAGACATTTAGCTTCTTTTTGTGACTTATTTTGAGCGAGCAGATGGAAATACCTTATTTCAGTTTATTTACTTTGACTGATGGGATGGTTACTAGACATTCAAATTTGTTACATCTTGACAACATAAAAACCTGGTAGAGCTGAATGCTATAAGTCTCATCTATGCAGATAACGTCACTGCCTCTGTGGTGTCCCAAACCTCTGAGCCCTGGTTGTGGCAGAGAGATCCAGAGATTGTCCTACCTGGGAGCCTTCTTCAGCCTTTCTGTGTTTGCTGAGGATGATGTGAGTTGTCTGTTCTAATAAATGATGGACATAATGGCAAATCTGCTACAATCTAGCTTTTAATTGATTTTATATTGTTCTGATTTTATCACTGTTTATGCTGTTTGTGTTGCAAATCACTTTTAACCATGTTTTGTATTAATTGGGCTATATAAATAAAAGATCAATTGACTGATTGAATTTGGTGCTATTGAATGTATACTCGTAGTTTAAGGTTCTACCCAAAGCTGAGGAGTGGCTATGAATGGAGAGCAGTAATCTTGCTGTAATTATACTGCAAAAACAAAACAAGGCAAGTAGTTTCATGTGCAAATCAACTTTAATGTTTGTCTTCTTCTTTAGACCAAAGTAGGAGACAAGTATTTCTCTGGCCCAGCCATCACTATGGAGAACACACGAGTTGTCAGTCAGTCATTGCAGCACTACCTGGAGTCAGCGAGGGTGGGTGTCCTTTAATAATCTTTTTAATTTAACACTTGTCCTAATTATTGTCGACAAATGTACAAAATTTTATGTGATTTTTTTTTTCTCTCTTCAGAGTGACCTGTTCAAAGTTCTCCATAACATCCTACTTAATGGAGAGACACGCGAGCTGGCTCTTAATTACATGGCAGCTTTAGTAAACTATAATGTAAAAAAAGCTCAGATGCAGGTGAGTCCCAAAAGTCAGTCTGTATTAAAACAGGAAAATGTTGATTAGGATTACCAGACACATTAAGAGAGAGTTGTTTTTACATAACTTTTATTTGAAATGTATATCTTTGTACTGTGAAAATATTTAAATAGTTTAGAGGAAAATATACAACTTTGTACAGACACTTAATAAACTGCCTTGTTCTGGTGTTTGATTCACTTCTGGTCTGCGTTTTGTACTCATTATCTTATCTGGGCATGTGTCTAAAAAATGTAGGACGCAAATACATTTTTTTTGAACATGAATTTCTTCTTTCTCATAGACTGATGACAAGCTGGTGTCGACAGACGGCTTCATGCTCAACTTCTTATGGGTGCTGCAACAGCTGAGCATGAAGATCAAGCTGGAGACGGTGGACCCTTATTATATTTTCCACCCACGCTGTCGACTTGTTGTCAGCCTAGAGGAGACACGTCTAAAAGCCACTATGGAGGAGCTAAAGAACTGGATGACTGAACTGCGTAAGTTGAAGTTAGAGTATGTGACTTACATGATTGTGAGAGTTTTTAATTTAAGCTGAATTAAAATGCTCTGTTTCCTGTTTATTTCATTAACTAAAAACATTTGTCTTTTTGAGAAATCACACAGAGGAGGCATTTTGCATATTTATTAGTTCTCAGTATTTCATTAATTTGAAAACATACGATTACTTATTTTTTTCCTTCAGAAGTGATCAAGATAATCTCAGAAGAATCATCGTGTCACTGTTGCTATATTTCTTCTAATTCTGCTTTATTTGGAGTAATCTATGAGTTAAATGTGCTATACTGTAGATAATTCTTTTCATATGCTACAAGTGAAATAATCTTAAAAACAACCCTTCCTCACCAACACAATATTGCCAAAAGTATTGGGACACTTCACACAAACATGCACTTTAATGGCTTCAACTCTTCTGGGAAGGCTGTCCACAAGGTTTAGAGGTGTGTTTATGGGAATATTTGACCATTCTTCCAGAAGAGCATTTGTGAAGTCAGGCACTGACGTTGAACAAGAAAGGCCTGGCTCACAGTCTCTGCTCTAATTCATCCCAAAGTTTAGTGAAGGTCAGGGCTCTGTGCAGGCCATTCACTCATCCATGTCCTCATGACCCTGCTTTGTGCACTGGATTCATTAATTCGGAGGGGTGTCTCAATAGTTTTGGCAATATAGTGTACGTTTCTATAGGCAGAAGATACTGAATCTGACTGATATGTTTTCTTTTTGAAAATAATAAGTGTCTTTGTTCACAGACGAAGACCCTAACAAATTTTCCGAGCCCAAGTTCCCCACAGAGTGTTTCTTCTTGACACTGCATACCCACCATTTGTCAATCCTGCCTGGCTGCAGACGCTACATCCGCAGATTGCGAGCCATTCGTGAACTGAACAGGTACACACACACACACACACACACACACACACACGTGCGCACACACATGTTCAAAACATGCTCAGTATGTGTGTTTTAATATTATTGTTAGAACTGTGGAGGAGCTGAAAAACAGTGAAAACCAATGGAAAGATTCTCCCCTGGCCAGTCGACATAGAGAGATGCTCAAGCGATGCAAAGCCCAGCTGAAGGTTAGTTTAACAATTTTGTACACGTAACAAGGTATTTATTTTACAGACAGGTACAGACATGCAAATACTCATCTCTTAGTTCACTGCATTTGGACATTTGAAGAGTTATACACACGACTGAACACTGAAACATGACATTCTACAACAAAGCATATTTACAGGGTTGTGATTGTTATCATGTGTGACTTTGTCCTGTCAGAAACTCGTGCGAGCCAAAGCTTGTGCTGACGTGGGCCTTCTGGATGAGAATCTGCTCCGCAGATGTCTGCAGTTCTACAGCACAGTCATTCAGCTTATTCTTCGCATGGTAGACCCTGCCTACCCTGAGTAAGTGGCCCTGCCGCTGACAGACCATACTAGTCTTGGTTGTGATATTTATGTACTGTAAAAAGAACAGATGTTTAAATGGGTTTTTTTATTTTTGCTGTCTGTTACACTCTCTTTCACTTCAGAGTTGATTGTAAATCAGGATCTAAATGCCATACTTTCCTTTATCCCTTACGCAGCATTAACCTGCCACTGAACCTTGATATTCCCAAAAGCTTCGCTGCTCTCCCTGAGTTCTACATTGAAGATGTGGCTGAGTTTCTGCTTTTTGTCGTGCAGTAAGTTAATACTTTAGTGCTTGGTTCACCCGTGTCTTCACAATAAAAATCTTATGGATATGAGTCACTAAGAATAGATACTGTTACATTTGTGTTTAAAAAAATGTGTATATTAAAATCAACATCTATGAAATAATATATGTTTTATAAGATAATTCCTTGCTAAAAATCAGTGCCAGCTTCCATACAGAAGCTAAAGTCAACTCTGATTATAACCCATTTTCAGTGCTGCTTGTTTCATTTATTCCTATATGTCATTGTCATCCATTCTTCCAGGTATTCTCCCCAGGTTTTATATGAGCCGTGTGTCCAGGACATTGTCACCTTTTTGGTGGTGTTCATCTGCAGCCAGAACTACATCAGGAACCCCTACCTTATTGCCAAGTTGGTGGAGGTGCTGTTTGTCACGAACCCTTCTGTTCAGCCTCGTACTCAGCGATTTTCTGAAATGATGGAGAACCATCCGTTGTCCATCAAACATCTGGTCCCTGCCCTCATGAAGTTCTACACTGGTGAGTACTGTGTATACTGTAGTACTAAGCTGTGGTTGTACCAAATGGGTTTTATTCTACATTAGATAGTAATCTTCATAAAGAAATAATGAAGTAATTTCTGCACCTTCAAGAATTGATTGATGATCTCTCATTTTTTACTATTTCCCTTTGTCAGATGTTGAGCACACTGGTGCCACCAGTGAGTTCTATGACAAGTTCACTATAAGGTACCATATCAGCACCATCTTCAAGAGCCTCTGGCAGAACATTGCCCACCATGGCACCTTCATGGAGGAGTTTAAGTGAGTTTGTTCTTTGACAAATATGACATTTGGAAAATTACTTACAGTAAGAATAAGTAAGTGAATCAGTTCTAACCCGACACATTTTGTCCTGTGTGTGTGTTTATACTTCCTTCTAGCTCTGGCAAGCAGTTTGTGCGTTACATCAACATGCTGATTAATGACACCACCTTCTTGTTAGACGAGAGCCTTGAATCCCTGAAGCGAATTCATGAAATTCAAGAAGAGATGAAGAACAAGGAGCAGTGGGATCAGCTGCCTCGGGTCAGTGCTTAGCCTCACATGGAAAGCATGTTGTACTGTTCTGTGAAAAAGTATTTGCCCCCTTTCTGATATATATTTTTTTATTATTCAGCTGTCCAAACCAGGCTCGATTACTGTATTTAAGTCATGATTTAAAAACTGCATTATGTATAAACTCAGGTGTGTGGTTTGTGTAAAGTTAAAAATTATTTGATCTAAATCAGGGGTAATAAACTCAATTAGGTGAGCTGTGTGGTTTTTCACAGCACTGTAGCTGGAGCATATTATAACCTCACTTCTAATTGTTCTGAACTGAGAGACTTTGCAGATTTGTTTTCAGAATAGAACAGTTATTATTACATGTTATTATATATTTCCTGCAACCTTTCAGGAGCAGCAGCAGAGCCGTCAGTCCCAGCTGACTCAGGATGAACGGGTGTCTCGCTCATATCTGGCCCTGGCCACAGAAACAGTTGAAATGTTCCACATCCTCACCAAGCAGGTCCAGAAGCCTTTCCTCAGACCTGTGAGTGCTGCTGCTTCCACTGGAGATTTTTTTTTGTCCACCTATTATTTTCTAGGCAGTATAAGGGGAGATGTCTTCTCAGTTGTAGAATAACAATTAATGTAAGGGCAACATTGTTTACCTGGATTTGACAGTTTGAAAACAATTTCTAAATGGTGCCTCCTTCTTCACACAGGAGCTGGGACCACGTTTAGCTGCCATGCTGAACTTCAATCTCCAGCAGCTTTGTGGGCCCAAGTGTCGGGACCTTAAGGTGGAGAATCCAGAGAAATATGGATTTGAACCCAAGAAACTCTTAGACCAGCTGACTGACATCTACCTGCAGCTGGACTGTGCTCGCTTTGCTAAAGCAATTGCAGATGATCAGGTTGGCTGACAGATATTGTCTTCACTAAAAGATTAAGATTAAAGATTAAGCTTGAAGTATTCACTCTAATGATAATGGTCTAATGATAAGATGTTTTACCATAGAGCCTATACACTAAATAACCCAATTGCAGTTTGTTCACTTACATTGTAACAACCTGTGAAATAAATTGTGCACATAACAGTGATGCTCCCCCCTTGCAGATTCCTAACTATTGTTCTGTTTGTGTGCAGAGGTCGTACAGCCGTGAGCTCTTTGAAGAAGTGATCTCAAAGATGAGGAAGGCTGGTATCAAGTCCTCCATTGCCATTGAAAAATTCAAGCTGTTAGCAGAAAAGGTGGAAGAAATAGTTGCCAAGAACTCCCAGTCTGAAATGGACTATAGTGACGCACCTGACGAGTTCAAAGGTGTGTGTGTGCACATTTGTCCAGTGTGTATAAGCAGGATCAGTGAATGAGGTGATAAATTGTTTAGAAGCACCGGATCGTCTTTCCCTCAAATGTTCCACTTTCATTGTAATTGTTTATTTAGTACAATCTTATTAACCACAGTAGATGAAAATATTTTATGAAAGTTGTTGTTGTGTTTGCCCTAAACCACTTCCAGCAGGTCTTTAGCCCTAAGCAGAAAAGGCACTTTTGGTCTGCTGAAATCTGGTGTGACCCCGGCTCAGTCAGTGTAGACAGACAAGATCTTCAGCAGCCTCTGTTGTTGAATTCCAGACATTTGCAGGGATTTTGCAGCTCATAGAGGTCACATAGATGGCTTAGAGCAAGGCTATCCTGTAACCACAGACTTAATATAATCTAGTAAGGGAACATGGCCCACATACCTCCTTTGATTCCCAGATATGCCAGCCAACAAACTACAGTTGATGGGAGTGTGCCATACAGGAGACTTAAGTATCAGCTTTCTATGTGGTTAAAAATTCCCACACCAGGTTTTATTTTTGTAACTCAGAGGCAACCTTGTGACATTTCAATATATATAGGCCCAGATTTGTTGAATGCTCTTACTTTTATTGCATATATATTTAATGGGGTTTTGATAAGTGCACCAATATTGCTGTCACATAAAACACTGTTATGTGTTTGATAAAGATATGATTGAATTTGGTTTTATTTTTCTCATAAAGAATTGCCTTTTTTGTTTTGTTTTCTCGATTAACTCAATGTAACAACAATAGTTAAGGTGAGAAGATGGATTAACTAGAAGCAAATCTCTGGTCAGGTGTATGCACAATACATACTAACACAATACTAACGCTTCTCCAATAGTAGGAGCAGCTTCGTAAGCAGTTTGTTTAAATAAAAGAAAGTGAAAATGGAGATTTGATGACTAGCTTTGACTTCAATGAAAGAGAGGTACTGGATCTTAATCCTCTGTAAAATGTGTTGACTGTGTTATAACAGACCCTCTGATGGACACACTGATGACTGACCCTGTGATGCTGCCTTCGGGGAACATCATGGACCGATCAATCATCCTGCGCCACCTGCTCAACTCCCCCACTGATCCCTTCAACAGGCAGCCGCTGACAGAGAGCATGCTGGAGTCAGGTAACCCCACCTTGATGCCTTTTCACCAGTGATTACATGTATTGCTGTCCTGTTCAGGGAAAGAGAATAGCAAGTGCTTAAGTATTTACTTACTAGGGACAACAAAGCAACTGTCCTGTAAAAATAAATTACAGCTTGTTAGAGTTTAAATGTTGTTGGTTTTTTGTATCTGCTTCTCACAGTCTGTTTTTAATTTTACAGTGCCAGAACTGAAGGAGAGGATCCATGCCTGGATGAGAGAGAAACAGGGTGGACGGCTTGTTTAAGGATGATGTCACAAATGTCTGACCTGCTAACAACCATTAAGGGATCTGTCCAAATCGCCTGAATTCAGTGTCACTACTACCAATGACAAAAACATTTTGAATGGAAGAAAAAGGAGACCTGATTTGATTTTTATCCGCATTTACCCTTTTTGTCTCAAACCATTATCATGGTTCTAAAAACAAAACATAATAAAGTTAAGCCTTTTAAGTTTTTTTTCTCATGAGTTTGTGTGTGTATGTGTGTGTATATATATATGTGTGTATATATATATGTGTATATATATATATGTGTGTGTATATATATATATATATATGTATATATATCTCAAAATATATACATATATTTAACAAGAGTTAGTTAATTCATTATAATGCTGCAAGAATAAGTTTACCACCAACAGCAGGTTTACCAGCAGGGTTCTTACAGCCACTTCAGTAATGGTTTTCCTTTACCGTTCTCATTTTGTTTTGGAATACTGAATATTTTGGCTTTGTTAACGACTGATAATTATTAGAGGGGGGAGAGCATATGGGGGAGTCTGTGTGGGTTCTGATAAAACTGATTATCAAGACTGTGACAATTATAAACTTGAGTCAATGTAATGTATGCTGGTGTCCCAGAGTTCACACATGCACAGTTTGTGCTTGTAGACAAAAATCAGTTCTGGGAATATACATTAAGGACGTAGCTTAAACCAATATTAAATGTCAGCTTCCTTTTGACTACAGTAGGAAGATAAGCAGCAGATTACCAAAATACAGTATGTTCAGTTGTTCCTCTTTAGTCATATTTCCCCTGCTGACTTTGATAGGCTAAAATTACTTGCGTGTGCATGGCCTCAATTCCAGATCCTCCTAAGCGCCTCATGGACAAATAACCCTCTTCAGGCAAAGTGAAAGGAACATGAGAGAATGTAGCACCACCACCACCAGAAACATCATCTTAGAAGCACACCATTAAATCTGTTCTTCAGAACCACTGACATTTTAAGATGGTCTCTTTCAAACAACACTGTACCTAACTTGACCTTGCTGACCTTAACTGTTCAGGAAATAAGTTCGTTTAACCACACCTGTTTTGGAAGCTAGGATTTTGAACTGAAATAAACGATGATGCACATTATTTTGCAATTTGTCACTGTATTATTTTTTTTCCACCAGATAAGATGTTTTAATGTTTTTTGTTTTTTCCTGTTTGGTCAAATATTATATTGTTTTATTTAAATTCAACATGACGCACATAACTTCAAAATTATAAGTAAAGAGAGTAAACAGGTGAAATTCAGGCGGTAGATGACCTGCTACTTTGAATAACACAATTATGAATGACATTACTCAGTTCAGACTGCAGAAATGTAGGTTCTTTTTTTCCCAGCTCTTGGCAAACCACAAAGTTTTTCAATGCGGTTTCCGAAATACATAAGCTTAGTCATTCTTCCACTGTAGTTGTTATAAACTAATGGATTAAACTTGGCAACAAGTGTTAAACGTGGTGTACATTTTTGATTGAGGTCAGTCTAAATATTTAACATATATCATATCTGCTCCTGCGGGTCTACTATTACATACTATATAATAGGACTGTAGACATCGTGAAGTTAATGAGATGCACAGCAGCGTGCATGAATCTGAAATACATAGCTTCTCGCTAGACGGCGCTCTTTGCGGTGACTGGGTGTTGCGGTGACTGTGGCGTGGGGAGCGGTGGGTAGAAATCCTGCAGTGTGGCGTCACGGTTGGGAAAAAAAAGAGAAAGATCCCACCCACTTCTTCGTCACTTTCCAATTTTGAGCGTCGACATTGGCTCTGCGACCAATTAGTCATGGATGTCTCTTCGTTCATTGGTCGGTTAGGCTGCCTATCAACTTGGCCGAGAGAGAGTTGACGTAATCTCTTCGGTAAATCAAGGCGATCTATCAGTTCTGCTTTTCGCCTCTGTGCAGAGAGTCGTCCGCCTTTTATTTGTGCTGGAAAATAAACCCGTCAAGGAGTCACTGGTTGCAATCACAGCTCCAACCGGCGGAGGATACCGCTATAATGGGTGTTTTTAGCAAAAGCGGACTTTGCAACAGTTTTCGTTCTCACAGATTCTGATATATAGATATATATAAAAAAAAAACACAGCATATTTTGACGCCCGCCAGCTAACGTTAGTTCTTGCCGTCTTGAGGGTTTGGTGTTATCTTGGCGAGAGTTTTCAAACGTAAGTAAATATTTCTTTATGTACATTTTAATGTTTTGTAGTGTTATATGCTATTATTAACGTCAGCTGCTGGTGGCTCGTGAGCAGTTGTACGTCTAACGTTAGCTAACGTTGGTCGCAGACGTGCAAGTGACTCGCAGCGTCTTTGGTCCATTAGCTATAAATTCCTGCTTCCGATAACAGTTTAATTTTTGTTGCTTCAAGTGATTTACAAATTATATGATATTATATGTTTACAAACACGGTGTACGTCTGGGTAGCTAGCAAGTAACATTATTTGCAACGCAGTCACCGGGGGTTAGTTAACGGCAGTTCCGTGTCATAGCTGGATACTGAAGTCACAGTCGTTAGCGTTTTATGAGATAACGTCGGCCTACGGTAAACATTTACCGATTGAAACGCCGCACTTGTTGGTGTTTAATGTTAAATTCCGTACACTCGCAGTGTGTCGTGTCTGTGCTGCTAAAATAAGCATGCAACTCCTCCCTGCTCTGTCCCACAACATACAGCAGCGGGGGATTAGCCTACTTCTTAACATCAGCGAATTAATTTTTTTCAAAATGAAACATTTAAGCATTGTCCGCACAGAATGAACACTGCCATATGTAGCAAACAGGCCCAGCTCACTGTCCCACCATAGCCCGCATCAAATAGGGTAGATAGAATTTCATGGGCGTATGCTTTAGCAAGTATGGCTGACTGCAAGGGCATGGAAAAACATGAGATATTTGGGCCGTGTAGTCATGGGGCGAGGGATGTATAGCTTAGATTGACTGTAAATATATTTGAAAGTTGTGTTACAAGTAAAACATATTTATCTAATGCTGTTTATGTTGCTGGGTTATTACATGCAGTAGTAGCATCTTTGTCTGAAAATTGTATTTCACATATACTGTGGAATTAAAATTAATATGCATCACAGTTCACTGCATTTGACAATTAAATGTTTGATCGAATATTAAAACGCTACAATGGTCAGCCATATTTGTTGTCACCACAGAGCCTTTTACATTTTGCTGTACTTGTACTACAATGACAATAAATCTAAATCTGAACTTTAATTGTGTTTAATTTACATTTTGTGGTGATAGATTCTGAGCCTTTGTGTTCTGACAGTTTATAGTTTTCAAGTGAGAAATGACAGTTCTGCTACATTTGCTTAACCACCAAATGCTCTGTTTACTAAGCAGATGCAAATATCTCATTTTGTGTTTCCTTTAGGAGGGATATACAAAAATCTTAGTGGGAAACAGCTTAAACAGCAAACATGTCTGGGGCATCTGTAAAAGTCGCTGTCCGAGTTCGACCCTTCAACTCCAGGGAGATGAGCAAAGAATCAAAATGTATCATTCAGATGCAAGGCAACACTACAAGTAAGTAGACCACTGGCATGCACACAACAACAAAATGTCTTTAATTTATACAGTCTTGTCTGCATGGTCTTCCTTCAGGAGTCTTAGCAAAGAACAGTAGAATTAGTGAACTGAATAGTGGACGGTTGGGGGCAAACAGCCTGAAAGAGAATAAAAGGCATACAGAGTGAAATTCCTCCTCCTCTGAAGGGGCCTGCAAGCCTAGGGAGTCTCTGTGTGAGAAACGCTGATTGAGTTCATACTGGGAGACCCAGGGGTCACCACACAACTTGTCCTGCCAACACCCCAATTCATCTAGGCTTTATCACACAGTTGCTTTTCTGGTATAGTTACATGTTGTTTGGTAGTTTGATTATGTTACCGATTTATACACAGTTTGTGAAGAGCTTGTAGAGGAATATAAAGTGTTATGGGTAGAAGTGAAACATATGCAAGATTCATACTCTAGCCATTAGTGGGTTTTACATGTCTTGTAAAACTTGTATGTTTTAGTATGTGTACTTGCAGTATAATCATTGCATAGCTTTCTATGAACTCATTCATTTTGTTGGTGTAAATCTGTGACACCCTCATCCAGTGTTATTGTGGGATCTGTGAAAGTATATGAAAGGATAACAGAGTAAGAGCAGAATACCTGAATGTGATTTGTAGTCTTCTGATTCAACCTGCTTACTTGTGACTGTGAGCCATCAGGTATTGTGAAGTGGTAGCTGCTTCCTTACTCATGCCTGTGCTGTATGTCCCATTTCAGCAGGCACATGAACACAGTCTCTCTGACATTAGCATGGAAACATAATGACCCAGTAACAAGACAGCATGTGACGACAGGAACCTATTCTGTCAGCAGGCTCTCTTAGTTGCCTCGAGTTTTGTCTGTCAGTCTTACCGGGTTCATTAGAATAAGCCTATATGAATCTTCTATAAGATTCCTGCCTGTTATGGCTCACTTGCCTTTTATCTCTAACACTTCACCAAAGACAGGCTTTGTGTCAATCCCCACTACTTTTACTTCATATCCTTGGGTTTTCATTATGCCAATGTCATTCAGAGGTGCTAGAGGGTGACTTGTGATTTGTAGCAGAACTGCAGTGGAATATGCAGTTTTTGGGGGGTTAGTGAGTGAGTAAAGAGGAGGAGGCTGCAGTACTGCCTACTCTACCTCCTATCACATGGGCAGATTGCAGAACAGAAAGGGAGGCTGGCAGGCAGCCATACTCTCCCTTCATCAGGACTTCATTGCAGATAGTATGCTGTGAATGCTGTCTTACTAGGATGCTAAGAGGTTGAATGGGAGCTATAATTTTAAACATGCACAGGTTTATATATTCAGTTAGGGTTATTCGATGTGCAGTGTGAAAATCTGACTCTCTACCTTTTCAAAGCTGTGAGTCACTGGATTTTGTTAAACTGTTTATATCTACGTACCAAAATCACATAACTTATGTTTGTAGTCTAAACTAGTCAATGGTTTGTTTTGAAGTCTGAGATAGTTTGCACAATGTTGATGGAATGGACAGAATGGAATGATATTTTGTAGCATTTCTTTTGCAAAGCAAGTTAGTTAGTATTTTCTTTCGTATGGCTAACTTTACAACCTATAACAGTGTTTGAAAGATTAAGCGCATTAACCTGTCAAAAGTGTGATTTCATTTTAGGAAAAAAAAACGACAAGCTAATTAGCTGCAAGTCCAGTTGCACGTGGCATCTAACCAAACATTTAAGGCAACATGGAATCAATGTGAAAGACTGTTCAGTGTTTTATGTCCTGTGGCCTCCGAGCCATAGTGTATCATCATCCATTTCACAGGCACCTCTAGTAGAGCCAGGGACAGCTAGCCATTACACTATTCCTTTTGGCATTAAACGGGGAAGCTGAGAAAAAGTTGTTGAATCGCTGACATTTTGGTAAAGTTAGGCAAGGTAAAAAAAAAACATGAATCATCATGATCATAGGATTCCTGTATAGTAAAATAATTCCTGTCTGCTGCTGCTTTAGTTGCCACACTGCAGCATTGAGTGTGCATTTAACAAGACGATGAAGACACACCAGCGCGTGTAACAGTTTGAGTCGTCTTATGTTTTAAATTTAACAGATTTTAATGGATTTTTTACATTTTTTTTTGTAAAACAAGGGACAGTATACTGTATTACTATATCTATCTGTCAGTATCAACTGTCTCCATAGCAGGAATAGCAGAATCTTTTAATTCAATCAGAACATTGGAATTGAAATAAAGAATCAATTAGATCCAGACTTGATAAGTATAATTGGAATCAGAATTAGCGTTTTTTTTTTAGTATTAGATACTTACCATTAGGTTTGAAAGTTGGTTATCACATATTTGCAACTTGCTTGGTTTTTACTAAAATTCTTATTAGTCTAAACTGATTGACCATTTATAGCATACATTAGAAATTTGAGTCCACTGTTACAGTAATATCTATTTCTCAGTTGTTTAAGTTTCTGTTTTTAGCATGTTTTAGGCATAATATGATTCAAATACTGCTTTAGTCAGAATCAACAGTATAGTAGTGCTAGGCTAACTCTATCTGTGATACGACTCTGTGTTTTATTTTAGGGTGTCTGTGCTGATGTCTACAGAGGCTGAAAGCTGCTTGACACAAATAGGATGTTTTACAGAGTTGCTTGGTCAGCTTGTAGGTGTTTGGCGGGAGGAGGCCGTGACTCTCACCTTATTGTTGTATCTCACCCAAGGGCATATGTGTCCATCTGTGGATGTGTCAACAACACAGAGAAATAGAGCTTGGGGGCAGGAGTGGGATATGCTGTTTTCCCCTCTCCTTTTCACCATGCACAGAGGGTTGTCAAGGATAGGCTGCAGGCATAGGAGCAGCAAATTGATTATCCAGTGTGCAAGAAATGTGTCCAAGGCCTCTGTAGGTTGGAAACAAGTAAAGGTCTCTCTCAGTAGAAGCTCTTAAACATACCAGAGCTAATGTAAAAATAAAAGGGTGGATCCAATGGGCTGTTGCATTAGTTAGTGTTGGTCCGCCAAATGTTGAATAACTCTAGGATGCCCAAAGCCTGCATGTATTCTCCACATCAGTCATTGTCTTGTTAGGTAACTCCCTAACAGTGAGTCCCCTCTGGCAGTGAGCATGCACTCGTGTATGTGTGGCCAAAGATGGTCTGTAGGACTTGCACAGCGCACAATAAGAGGAAGAATTCTGTATATTAGAAAATGACGTCAACTTTAGTGGAACAAAATCTCTGTTGAAATAGATGTCATAATTTTTTTTTATCCATTAGGGAAGATTTATAGTGTTAGGAATGGTATTCACACATTGACAAAGAGAAGGTCACCTTATCAATTAAGCCTTCAGCTTTCAGATGAAATTCTGCTGAGTGTCCTCTTGGTGTAAGCTAAGTGGATGGTGACCTTACAAAAACCCCATTTGGAGGAATTGGCTGCGTTCTAGTGTTAGCAACACAACAGCAGAAATGATAATGAACACATCTCATGTGAATGAATTGTGGTCATTGAGTGGGGAGTAAGATTTGAACGAGGGATGCTCGTTGAAATCTGAACAGACAGGGCTGATCTACCTGATTAAGAGCAGTAATCCACTGGCTTGTCTCAGGTCACCGTGCCCTGCTGCCGTAATCCCTGTGACCCTTGTAGGTACACTTACCTACATACACAGCGTGTTCCTTATCACATCATGCTGAGACTGAGCGACACGCATTTGCCCACATGCGTTACAGAGCAGACTCACGCATTACAGAGCAGACTCACACATTCCAGACTGCCCTCCTAATGACGAGCGAGGACAGGCAGATGTCTTTCTCTTATGAGCTCATGTTGTGTCATGGCACTGTCAGGTCAGATGCACAAATGCATGTTGTGCAGACATCCATGTAACAGAAAGTGACATATATATCAGTTATTATAAGTTACATTATCAGTGTTTTTTGACAAAGTGTAAATCAGGTGGATATTCTATAAAACCTTTTCATAATATTATACCAACCAGGAAGCGACAGTAATCTTATGAGTCAGAAAATGATGAGACATCTCTTGTGGTTGACTTCTATTCTTGGTAGTCATGGCAACATAACAGTTTTTCTTCTGCTGCAAAAATGTCTTCAAATGAAAATGTTTGTCTTCTTCCGCATTATTGTTTTTCATGTCATGGGCTCTAGTTTGCATTGCATACTTGATATCCCTTAAAGGTTTTGGTCTCAGTTTTTCATGTTTCTCTGAATAGGTATTGCTGTAGCAGGTTTTAAAACCATAAACAGAGACTGTTCATCTAGGGTTAAAATGCATGTCTGGATGGGTGTTGATCCAGCTAAAAGTATTGTTATCAGGTTTTTAAGTCTTATTAGAGGTTCTTAACTATTGAAGTCTTGTCTGTAGGTCTCAACAATTAATTTATGCCCGTCTGACGGCAGGCGATAGCCATGAATTGGCCTTTATTTATCCAGTTAAATGTTTTATTAAGCTCAGCCAGCATCACTCACCAAAGTGTTTGTCACTGATTCAGGTGATGAGTAGTGAAAGACAAAAAGAACCACAATATGGCACAGTAAGTGGTGTGACAGAGGTCAGGGGAAAGGGAAAAGTGACAGTAATCTCTGTTACTAAACTGAGATTTCAGATATGTAGCTGGGCATTTATAGGTTTCACTCCACAACAAACGTTGACTCTTTATTACCACCTACTCATTTTTTGCCTTTGTTTTCACATATAGTCATATTTATTACAATTACATTAAAGTCTTGCCTCAGTAAGATGCCTTCCCATTTTAGTGCTCAAACATGTTTTTTGGCACTTGTTGTTTGTATATATTCAACATGGAAAAATGCTTTATAAATGTCACAGCAACAATGTCACACTCTGGCTGTATAACTGTTTGTTAAGTGTTACTCTGCTTATGTAGAGTAGAGTAAAGATGGTTTGATTGGTTTCTTTCCACAGAATCTTATATAGCATACTAGCCACGGTGATGATTACACAGTTACCTTTTTAGTACTTGTCTTATGTCATTGCATTTTTTCCCATGTGTTGTCTTTTATGCAGCTCATTGTTTTTCACTTCCCCCTTCGTTCTACGATGTGATGGGGATAAGAGAAACTGTGTGAACCTTTGGCAGAAAATGTGGCATATTAGAAAAGAGGATGGGATCGGAGCTGACTCGAGGGGGAGGGGGATGTAAACGTAGCAGCAGAGACAGTGAAAGTCGTGCATGAGGACTATTCACGTGTAGGACAGCGTGAGACAACATTACATGCACTCACTCAGCCAGAGATGAGGCTTCACTCATAGTGATGAAAGCTATGAAACAGCATTCATGCATTTGAGGTAAACAAAAGAAAAGGCAAAGCTGTTATACTGTATTTGTCATTGTGTTGTTGTTTGTACCTACACTGACAAAACAACTGGCCTTCTTTTCTCATTGAGGCACGTGTCACTACATGTTTTTAATTCTTAATTTAGGGTTCAATGACAAAATAAATATATTCTCTATGTGTTTTGCAGTATTGAATCCTTCAGGAAAAACAAGTTATTGATGGGGTTAGGGAACTGTTCCTGAGGGTTCCACTTCGATTGGCTGCTTGTCTCCAGACCAAATAGATCCATTAGTGTTAGTAATATTACCAGAGATAAAAGGCTCACCATTAGCCCTCCCTCACAGAGCAAGGTGAGTGAGGGCAACAACACGATGCTAAATTAGTCTGGTGAAATGCAGACAACTGTGTCCCTAAAATGTGTCCCAGTCTTTCAGCAGTTACATACAGTTGTGAGAGATACAAGTGTTAGAGATTGTGTACAGGAATGATCATACATCCTTGTGATGTGTGTAGACAGGATAATAAAAGAATAGCCAGTAGATTTTACTGTGACATTTGTCTTTGACTTGATGATGGAAGTAGGGCCTAAAAAGTAGATAATTGTTTTTTTGAATGATATGGCTCTCCAGGCCTGTTCCTCTTACCTTCTGTTTGGTTCATTGCCTGAGATGGGCGAAATGGCTGGACTTTCCCACATTCAAGAGAGAATGTGTGTGTTTGGTTTTGTTTTTTAGTTTTTGTGCCCTCACCGACACAGCTTTCTTTGCAGACTGTATTGTTTGGTTTCCTCCCACAGTCTGAGGCCTGAATTCTGAGGCAAACAGGAGAGCTTTGCAGTCCAGGCACGGGGAGCTTGGTGGTGGGCATGATGCTGGCTTTGTATAATTCATGAGTAAGACGGGGTGTCAGTATATTATTTTTGAAACCTTAAGACAGTAGAGCTGACCCTCTAATCTGGTTGGCTACTGGAATATTATCTCCTCCAAGATGGAATACTATCTGACATCAGCTAGAGGCATCAGTCAGTGCTTATTTTTTCGGGGGGCTCTACAGAACTTCTTAAGACAAGTAGACAAGTAAAATATTTTTAAGATGGGCACTGAACCATGACAGTTTTTTTTTTTTGAGATCCATGTGCTCGAGTTGTGTTCATGATGTCATGATGCTACACTGCTTACATAAATCCAGAAAGCATTTTAAAAGTGAGAGTTCACCTTCTGAGGGGAGGGTAGTTAAGGAAATCCAGGTCTCTGTAAAAATGGGTGCCTGTGGTGAGCAGTGAAGCGCCTTGTTTGCGCAGCCTGGTCCAAACCGTTGTCTACACTATGCTATTCTGCCTGATCATGTAATGACCTGTATGTTGTTGTAAGTATTTGAGATACTGTTCAATCATGATTTAAATCTAAAAAAACAAATTGCATTTATTTTGAAAGAACAGATTGTCATTGTTGGTGTTGATAACTAAAGTTAAACTGACTAAAATCAGTTAAGATATATTGTGGATGAAACCTTAATGTGTCACATGCAGACCCACTTCCCCAAACTTAGTTAGTGCAAAGAAGTTTAAATTGTTCATAGTTTAAGTTGTATTTATAAACAAGAAAATACCAGCCTCTTCTAAAGCTGCAGCGGTACTTCTATAGCTTTTCATGTCACAGGATGTGTTTGGGGAAAAACCTCTGACCTTTGGTGCAGCACCTGCAAGGAGGAGAGCATCCTCCTTAGACATGACCCATGAGAAGCATTGCCCATTTTAGCTGTGAAAACAGCTGACTACTACCATCATCCCATGTTGTTTTCTTAGTGTTAACATTTGCTTAAAACAGAAAATATGTTTATTAGTTAGATTTAGGCATGATTTTTGAGTTTTGTTAAAAACACAAGACATTAGACTTGAAAACAGTTGGCATGTAATTGGGATAATAATTTCTATTTCAGCTCTGATTTCCTGCCAAATCTATGTGCCTTGTGGGTTTAACCCCCCCCCCCATGTCATCACCTGAGAGGCTGCCTGATATCCCTGTCTCTTTGTTATAGTTCTGTGTTTGTTCAGCTTCTGAATGGAGTCCTGCTGGCTTAGCATGTTTTCTCTGTCTGGTGGCTTCTAGAAGCTTCTCTTTAGTCCCTGTTATCCTAGAATCAGTGTGTCTGTGTGAGCTGCTAATATCAAAAGGCACTCACAGCCCTAGCTAGCTATCAGTGTCTGTAGACTGAGAGCAATGTATGGTTTGGCTACGAGTTCAGCGGAAAGGTTGTGGTGGCTGAAATCTGCCCATTCCTTCCTGTCACTGACAGTCTGTCGGCATGTGAGGCACTAGCTGCCATCTGCTGCTGTATAAATAGACAGTAGTCAGAGCTGGAACAGCTGGCACACAGGCCTGAACTGCAGCCCTTTCCTCTGCTTTCTAGTTAGACCTGCAACACAGCCCATGACCATTTCAATCTATGTATGTAAAACTTTTTCTCATGGAGTTGGTAAAACAACACTTAGCAGAAAAATCTGAACAAACCTAATTTTCTAGTTATAAATCAGAGCTAATTTGTGAGTTTGGATGCTCAGAAACTTGAAAATCTTTCTGTTGATTTCCCAATTCTAAATTCTGTATTCATCAGTTTTCGCAATGGAGAAAGGAATTATGAATAATCCTGTTGCCAAGTATGTGTGCATAAAAAAATTGTGCGTGCTCTATTATCACTACATCACTTGTGTTTTCAATGCTTTGTCGCTCCAAGTGCTCTGAGAAAATCCTCAGAAGTTTAGTATAGTACTACTGCTACTACATTTCCTCAGTTATAAACTTTTGAAAACCCAGCTGTATTAATTTCATATGTTTTTTTGTTAGATAGATTAATGAACATCTACATTTTCCAGTGTAGTCTAATTGTTTTTATTTAGCTCACTTAAATTAGTTCTAATTACAATAATAATACGTTTTAGCGAGTGATAAAGTAGTAAAAGGGTGGGGTAAGGCAGTGTGAAAAGGGTCATTGTTATACAGGGGACTGGGCACATAAAGCCTTGTCATAACAGATTACCTAATGTGTTTTGCAGGCTCTGTTGTTGCCCCACATTTAGTACATTGTACTGTTGTCTTCCTGTGCATTTTCACCTTTCTACTCTGGAAGGGAACAATGATATGAGCATCCTTCTCACTAGAAGGAGAGGATTTGTATGTGGGAACTACTGTAATTTCCTTCCTTTACAGTGTCAGTAATTACTCTGATGGAGGAGCTTGTCTGATTAGACAGAAATGTGTTCTTACCATTAATAGAAAGTCTGTTTTAGTTTATCAGTTTTAGAAAGTAATATGGATTCTTATGTGAAGGGTCACATCTCCTGACTAGACAAACTCATTTGCCAGCCTGGAAATTGCCAGGATATGTAACAGGAGTATTAAATTGCTGTTTGGATATTTTTTAATTAAAGGCCACAAGGCATCTCCCTGACCAGACGTGAAAGTGCACCGTATCCAAGGGTGTCAAGATACCACGTTAGTTGTTTTGGAGATGCTGTATGTGCTGTGTTTTGGCTGCGACAAGCTCAGCTGTTAAATGTTAAATGTGCACAGCAGTGCTCAGACACTACTTTTAGCCTGCAGCTTTGAGATGCATCCAGTGACATCTCTGTCACCTGTGCCGCAGCCTGGGCAACCAGGCCATCACACACTCTTTGCCAAAGTCACTGGATACAACATGAGACACAAGACTGAGCAACCATATTAGCATTACTGCGGTACTGCTCAAACTGTCGGCTCTTGTCTGCAGCTGCTTTGCTTCACCACTCATTCACAAACTGTGACACAGGTGTGCAGCTATAGTGTTGTATAGAGATATACAGCATTAGAGCTTAGAGTTTTCTTCTTGCCATGGTGATATGACAAGACACACTAACATTTAAATCCTGTATATATGTCTCCTAAAACACCACGCACTTGATTTTAAATATGTATTTTCTTGATAACATGCTAAAATGCCTATAATCATATCAGTCAGTTACATTCTGAAAAAAGTGAACTGTTACATCACACTGCTGCACATATACATATAAACCCCAGAGATTCTATTCAAATTCCTTAGCCTTGCTAAAAGAAGTCCATGTTTATTATCATATTAAATCTCTGAATGGCTGTTTTTTTTAACTGTTATCCTTTTTGTATTTTTCCTTTGCATCGTTTTATACTCTCTTACAATGATGTTGGACAGACATTGATTAATTTAAACTAACAGTTATCAGGTCCTTAGAGGGTTCCTGGAAGAGAAGTTGATATGTTCAGCCATTTTAAACCCTTTTTGTCTGCTAGTGTCGGGTGAATGGGGATAGCTTTTAGTCCCCATCTGGTGCTCAGAGACCTCCTAACAACCTAATTACTGAGGGGTATCTTTGCTTTCCTGGGCTGATTGTTGGCCCCATGTTGAACACTGGAGCACAAAATGTCTGCCGGCTACAATCAGCTGAGTGATGTTCTTTAGATAGCAGGATGTGGTTAGTTAACTGGTATCCACCCTGCCTTGAAATGGAGATCCCATGTGGAGTGCTAGCATCCTATCAGACATACCCTCTGTACAACAGGAACTGAAAATGCAGAGCTGTAGCATTATGGAAAATAAAAGAACACAAATTGGGCCTTTCAGTGAGCATGTGGCTCTGACTAAACTTCTTTGTCTTGAGAGAATAGTGTCTCATGCATAGTTGGTGTTCCACTTATATAATTAAAGTTTAGTGTTGTTTGTTACCTTGATGATGACAGTAATGATAAAACAGTCCTCTAAGTTGCACATTTGAACGATTTTGTGAAATATTGTGAAGTTCCTGATATTGTTTATCAAGCTATTTATCTCTTTGTCTTGGTATGTTTCAGGATTTTTAAATGATTAAAATCCTCAAATAATTGTTTGATAAATAATTGCAACTGCCCATAAAACTGTATTTTAAGCAACACTATGTAATTTCTAGATGGCAGTAACGGGGACTGCTTGAGGCAACAGAAAACAGAACGCAATGTGCTGCATCCTCCTCTCTTGAGCCAAGTTGCGGTTGTTATGGCAACCAGAATCTGGTCCTATACCTGTTGCCATGGTTGAGGAAGACAGAGTGGTGACGTTGTTTATTAGACAGCAGAATGCATCTGCCATTTTAAGTTCAGGGTGTGGGAATATTTACTATAAATGGAAAGCAGAGGAATTCCTCATTGACATCTGCTTTTGTGACCAATACTATCTGTGCAACAGTGCTCACATAGACTGTGTGTATAGGAGCAAGTGTAGAAGTAAACTCAATGATTGATATTCAGTAGCGACAATGAGTAATTTTTGAATATATGAGGCACTCCTGACTGATTTACTTAATGTCAGATGTAGGGAGTAAAAAGCACCTGCTTCACAGTTTATTAATATAATACAATAGTCTTAGATTAGACTAAAATTTGACTGCATATTGTTTTGTAAGCATTTCCATTCCTGTCCCTTACCAGGGCAGATGCAGCAGTAGTTACAGCTTTGTCTGTGTCTTTGACTTCAATTTAATATTCTAGACTCAAGAGAAACCCCCTCATATGACGCACTACAGACACCACATGGGTAAAGCGACTGTCTGCTCTGACAGTAGTGGTGTGGGCAATTGAATGAGACAACCATGCCACATCGTGAGCATGATTCACCTTTAGGAGTGGAGCAGTCTCCCACTATCTGCTACCATGTAGTGTGGCTGTGCCTAGGTACAGTTTTACACTGCATCATCCAGCCCAATACCAAATTTAGGAAAATTGACTGAGGTAATTCTCAGTAACGATAGTCACAATTGGTCAACTGGCCTGTTATGACCATCCCACTGTCTAAATGCCACGCACATGGCATGGTCTCATCATCTTTCTCTTTTTAGTTGTATGTTACGTCAGAGACACTGAAGGAGAATGTAGGCTGCTCCTTTATGAATTACCAATGTAGATTGTTACAGGAAAGGGGAATAGGTACACTGGAAACCTAAATCTGCCTTCATTTCTTCATGTCCTGGCTCCAGTTTCCCTTTGGAGCAGGTCAAAGGTAAAACTGGGCTTTATTTAGCCACCTGTCTTGCTGTATCTTCTTCCAGTGCAATACCCAATATAGATACCACTGCTCTGCCTGTGCATCCTAACCTGTTCTAAGATAGTAGGAGGTATAAACAAATGCATTCTTTTTATCTGTGCTATGTTGTAGCTGTCTGGGTTTCAGTAAAATGACTTCTATAATCATCATATATTTAGCATGAAGCAGTTAATGCTCTGGAGACGAGGACACACTTTGCTCTTCTGTAACTCTGAGACTCATGGAGGGTGATATGCAATCCCTTACTCTCCACATCTCCTGCATTATTGATAAGTGTGCTAAAATCCTCTGAACACATAAGGCACTCTGCCTGGGACACCTTGATGCAAAAAAGCCTCTCAAGCACCCTCATGTCAAGGAGGCAGTCTGGCTTTAATTTGCCCATTAGCAAAGAATTTGCATGAAACAATGCTAATTAATGCTTTGTGACTCCCACTGTAGATTTGCTTGGAAAGACTGAAATGCTCTAAATACACAGATTACATTGTTCCTACTAAGATCCAAATGTACAGTCTTTCTTTTGTCCTGCCTTTGGTTTGTTATTGCTGTGTTTGGAACGTTGCTAGGCCTTTGAGCACACCCGCTACTCTTGTCTCTCAACCCTTTCCTTTTCTTTTTCTTAGCCATTTTCTTGCTTCTTCCTCTACCTCCACATCAGTTCTAAAGGTGTAGGGATACATGTGGTCATCTAAACTTTCATCTAAACAAAAAAAAACACTTTTTTGTGGTTTTGTGCCCTTTGGTCAATAAAAGTGCAGTTTGTTTAATAGGGGGTTTGAAGAACAGCTGGAATATGGGATATCTGCAAATATATTTTTATAGTTTTTCTCTCACATATCCGTTGCATACTGTGGAAAGCTTGAACACTAGTCCCAGGGGAACCACCAGGCATGGTTGAGAAGGATGACATGCCATGCATGGCTACAGATTCCTGTTCATTCAGAGATGTCTGTGCAGCAATGGGGAATAGCTGGGTAGCTTGGAAATATTTTGTCATCATCCCTTTTGAAAATGGTGCACCAGGACTATTATTATTCTTATTACTCAGGCTCTGAATTGTTTGTTTTTCTCTATTGCATGTGATGAAGGAAGGCAACGGTTATAGATGGTATGTTTGGTAAAACTTAACTGTTCTCAAAAGAGTCAGTGGCTCATAATCCCTCATTGGTTCATGTGGCTTTCATTTCCAAATATATATCACTTTTAGTGCTGTTTGAGGAACAGGATGTTGAGAGACCCACTATTTGTCAATCAGGATAAAAATGATTAAGTGTATTAACTGAGTGTATTTATTTACCTTATTTATGTTATTATTGTGAAGGTGATGTTTGCTTTTAATAAAGACTAGAAAAAAATAAAGGGAGTTATATGGATTTAGTTTATTAGTCCGAGTAGTTAGTCTAAGAGCTTTTAAAATTAAATTATAAAAACATGAGGGTAGTTTTTCTGTCTTAAATTCACATTTAAACTATCAGTTGCATTAATAATTCCGTTCCTATCCCACAGCTATTGTCAACCCCAAAGCCCCAAAGGAACCAGCAAAAACCTTCAGTTTTGATTACTCCTACTGGTCACACACCACAGTGAGTTGGTACATTTTCTATGTTTTCTAGTCCAGAGCAATAGCTAAGATGAAGAAAGATGTATCTATATAAATGTATTGTTAACTTCACATACTATATGTTTATTGAACTGTTATATTGTAATATTATATAATTTATTTCTGCCTGTTCCACAGCTGGAAGACCCCTCCTTTGCCTCACAGAAACTTGTGTACAATGACATTGGCAAAGAAATGCTGGAGCATGCTTTTGAGGGGTACAACGTCTGCATATTTGCTTATGGCCAGACAGGAGCTGGCAAGTCCTACACCATGATGGGCAAGCAGGAGGAGGGGCAAGAAGGAATCATTCCCATGGTTTGTTCTTCTCTTAAGATTGACTTTGACTTTGTCTTTTAAGTATCATCTAATGCAGCTTCTTTCTTTTCAATGAACACAGTAAATATCTGCCAATAATTCAGTTATCCTGTCAGAATTCTAAACCAAATTGATTCAGACTATACAGACTACTTACTTGCAGTGAGATTGCTCTTTGGTTGTGATGTTTGTCTTTTTAATATGGTGCTGTGTTTCTATTTGCATATTTGTTACACAAATTTTAATATTACACAAAATAAAACCTAGTAAACACGAAAGTTTTTAAATGATGATTTCATATATTTAGCCCCACATGCTAAATCATAAACAAACTGTGATTAACCACAATTTGCCACACCCAGGCCTGATTACTGCTAGATCTGTTGAATCAAGATATTACCTAAATAGAAGCTGTCTGACAAAGTGAAGCATGCCAAAAGATCTCAAAAAGCAACACATCATGTCACGATCTGAGGAAATTCAAGAAGGAAAAAAGTAATTGACATGTATGAGTCTGGAAAAGTTACAAAGCCATTTCCAAGACTTTGGGACTCCAGCAAACCACTATAAGAGCCATTATCCACACATGGAGAAAGCTTGGAAGACCTAACTGGTTTGAAACACTATAATGACATTAAAAAGTAGGGTGTGACTTGGGGTGTGTGTTTTTGTTAGATCTCATTATCTAATGCAATCATCCTTGATTAGACCTATGTGCTAATGATACCAACCATTAGACATTTGTCCTCAAAACCTCAACCAGTCACTCTGCCCTTATCATAATGTTTTCTTTTGGAAATGTTTAGGGTATTAAAAACATCCAAATGTATTGTTTCCTTTGTGGCTCACAGTTTCGGTTACCGTCACACAATCAATAGGGTTCATCATCTGTCCATCTGTCAGTGTATTTACTTTCTGTTTATGTGGTCCACAGTTCTCCTTCCTGTTCATCCTGCTGTGATGTTAATTTACACCAAGCATATTCTTTTCCTCTGCCTTTCAGCTATGTGAAGATCTATTTGAGAAAATCAATGAGGACAGCAACAAAGAAGAGCTCTCCTACTCAGTTGAAGTGAGTTTAAGACTGATTTGGCATCTGTAACTTACATTGTTAGCCCCTGTCTCAACTGTTGTGTTGGTTTGTCTCCAAAGAACCTTTCCTAGCCTGAGAGTGTATCTGGTAGTAGTCAGACATCAATCACATTGGCTGAAGCTCCAGAGGTGCTGGATTCCCGCAGCACATTCTTTAAAATCACACACTTTCTCATCTAGATAACAAAAGTATCAGAAAACCTTGTAGATACACAGTTGAACATAGTGTGACCAAACCACATTATTTTGTTATACTGTTTTGGGTTTTTTTTTTTTCGCTCCTAGGTCAGTTATATGGAGATCTACTGTGAGCGGGTACGAGATTTGCTCAATCCCAAGAACAAAGGGAACCTACGAGTGCGAGAACACCCTCTATTGGGCCCCTACGTGGAAGACCTGTCTAAACTAGCCGTCACCTCCTACACGGACATCGCTGACCTAATGGATGCAGGCAACAAGGCCAGGTGAGCTAAACCTTGGGTTCACACTGAGACCATGGGAAAGTGTAAGAGTACAGGCGGCATCTGTGATGATGTGAAACTCTTGATCCTTAGTAAAATGACATAATTTAGGCTGAAATTTGATTGCCAGAGGTGTAATAAGAAATGTTCTTCTTACATAAAATAATTTTCTTTGATTGTTGCCCATGTGTTGATCAAAGTACAGCTAGACATATTTAGCACACCAGAAACGTCCATGTGTTGCTTCCCTTTCAGCTGCAGGTAGTCAGTATTTCTTAATGAAATATATGTATATATGCTTGACACTATGTAACGTATGTGTAATATTTACTGAGTGTGCATATATGTCACGAGAGCTTCTATGAGGAGGAGTGCACCTTGCCTTTAACGTCCTGTGCTGACTCAGAAGGCTTATTTCTAGAACATGGTGTGTAAAACTCTGAGTGCACTTGTGTATTTTTGTTTTGTGTCCTCACAGCACTATGAACCTCAGCTGCACAAAATAATCCCTTGGGTTCTATTTACTCTAATATGTGTAAAACCCAGTGATTATATTGCATGCAATATTTAAAAACATGAATTT
The DNA here is from genome assembly GCA_034779795.1 of Ctenopoma multispine. Lineage (NCBI taxonomy): Eukaryota > Metazoa > Chordata > Actinopteri > Anabantiformes > Anabantidae > Ctenopoma > Ctenopoma multispine. Next base: position 10,118,771 of record JAUYWH010000025.1, on the reverse strand, counting down.
AGCATTATTACAACTGAATAATTCAAGCTGTTGAATTGCTCAGAAAAATTAGTTACATCTATACATTTTTATATTTCCTAACCATAGCTGTTTGTGTTCACCTATAGAACTGTTGCTGCCACCAACATGAATGAGACCAGCAGCAGGTCCCATGCTGTTTTCACCATTGTCTTTACACAGAGGAAACATGACAGCGAGACAGACCTCTCCACAGAAAAGGTCAGAGGAAACGAGAATAACAGATACCTTCTGATTCTTAAATTTAATTGAGGACCATTCACACTTAGCCATGCTTATATACGTAACTCAAGACTCTTATCCTATGCTGTTTGAAGTGTACATCTGTTTTTTTCCTTGCATACGATTTTTTTTTTCCAGACTTCCTTTTGTCTTTGATTTCTTCTCTGGTCCTTTAAGTCTGCGGTGTTCACAGAAGAAGAATGAAATGAAGCCTTTTTAGATTTCACTTTAGCATTTCCTCTGACTGCAGAGAGACAAAGACTATTGTGTAAACACAATGCCTATTGTATTTAGTCACTCTATCAGATTTTACTGCCCAGCTGCATCTCACTTGACAGTAATGTCTAAATGTTTAGAATGGATTAGATTTTCTTCCAGATACATTTAAGTTTGGTTTGTTAAGTATTAAGTTATTTAAAGTTTTTGAGCTTTTGTATTCAGTGTTGTCATAGTTTAAGTAGTGTTCTCATCTCCTCTCAGTATGTTATAATTAAAATATGAATTATTTATGAGTGTGATGCATCTTTAATATTTGTAATTTTCTCCTTTCCTTCAGGTCAGTAAAATTAGTCTGGTAGACTTGGCAGGGAGTGAACGAGCAGATTCCACTGGAGCTAAAGGTACCAGGCTAAAGGTAATCCTCCCATCATCACAGACACCCAGCAGCTGCATTAATGAGTTGTTGAGTAGTATTACTTTGATGGCTATTGAATAATATTATTTTTGTCTGTGGCTGCAGGAGGGTGCAAACATCAACAAATCTCTCACCACATTGGGAAAAGTTATTTCTGCCTTGGCTGAAGTGGTGAGTGTTTTTATGTTTGTTTCTATTTCTTTATTGTTCTCTCCTTTTCCTTAGCCTTTCTTTTACCATGGACAACTTGACCCTCACTTCTTAAGAAATGAATGTCTACCTGGCATGCTGTAATGTCTTCCCCTCTGTTTTCTCTTCACTTTTCCTTGTAATGCTTGCTACCACAGGATAACTGTACCAGCAAGGTAAACCCTTTGACCGCTCTACCTCTAAACTCAGATTCCTTCCATGAGTCAGATTTGACAGCCTTTTGCTCTGTGCAGTGTATAAGGTGCTGCACAGTGTTCATATAATATAATATAATATAATATAATATAATATAATATAATATAATATAATATAATATAATATAACATAATATAATATTTGTATCACCCAACCATGCACAGGAACAAAGGCACATCAAATCAGACCTTTGCTCATTTTACCTGAAACCTTTCCATTACCTATGAGGTGTTTGTCATGATGCATCATAGTATTGTTCAGTCTTAACTTGCCATTCCTAATTCATCAGAATTTTAATTGAGCCATATATCAGTCGTCAGTTTTCTTCTCTGTATAACTAATGTTTTGTTTACTACAGAGCAAGAAGAAGAAGAAGTCTGACTTTATCCCCTACAGAGACTCTGTTTTGACATGGCTGCTCAGAGAGAACCTTGGTATGAACATTAATATTAAATGAGAAACATCCTTAACTAATGGAATACAGTGAAATAAATGTGTAGCAAATACGTTACTCCTGGACAGCAAGAAAAATTTTACTGCATCCTGCGTCTGCATCCTGTAACATGAGGTGGATGTCAGAAAATGACTGGAGCTAGTGTACATTACGCTCTGCCAATTTAAGAAGAACTCTGTCAGCAGACTGTATTTCAAACTAAGTAGACAAGGGAACCCATCTCCATGGTTCAGACATGTTTGGAGGGTAGGTGCACAGTGTATTTTCAATCTTTGCTGGCACATGTAGTACATTGCAGTTTAGTATTGGTCAACACCAGTTTTTTATAGTGTATTTTTACTCTGCAATGTGCAATGAAAATACAGTGAAACAAATCTAATACAAAGCTTGTTTAGGTCTACAAATAGGATATTTTTCATGCACATTGTGTAATTCATCTTGCTACTGACATTTTGTTTTCAGGTGGAAACTCCAGAACAGCTATGGTAGCTGCCCTCAGTCCTGCAGATATCAATTATGATGAAACCTTGAGCACACTCCGGTAAGATTTCTATTCAGAACCTATGTAATAACTGCACATGTATTCCTGTTAGTTGTTGAAATTAGAATTCATTTAAATTTGCAAGCTCTTCTACATAAGTATATTATGAATTTTAGGTATGCTGACCGAGCCAAGAACATCAAATGTAATGCTGTCATCAATGAGGATCCCAACAATAAGTTGGTGCGTGACCTGAAGGATGAAGTGGCCCGACTGAAGGAACTGCTTCGAGCACAGGGCCTGGGAGACATCCTAGACAGTACGTTTTATGCTATTATAGTAAACCATATCTGCAGCCACACAGCATCAACCTTCTCTCTCAGGGCCTACAACAAGATTGCAAGATCTTCTCTCTTAATCACCGTCTCATTGCTTTTTGCTATCTGACTTTGTTTCCATTGCATTGCTTGCACTTGCGACTAGTAAAAAACTAAAAAGACTTAGGCAACTTATAACTTGTTTATTACTATACTGGTTTATTATGCCTCACCAAGAAAAATGGTCAATATTTATTTTATATTATGTCTGATGAATACCATAGAACATTGAATGTATAGAATGTTTATGGAATCATTTAGTGAAAATGTATATGTATAAATATAGATTAAATATAGTCATATCTAACTGACAGTGCTACAGACGTAAGTTTAAGGTTTTATCTAAATATCACACTTAGTTTGCTGTATACAAAGGTAGTGACTCATAACCTATTCAGTTAGAGACATAATATACCCATTAATACTTTGAGATGTTTGCAATAACATGCTAATGCTTGCTTAGAACATGCCTAATGGCATGGAACTCAAGTCATTCAGTGCCTTTTTTTCTCATCCCATTATCATTCCCATCCAGCTTTCTAAGAAATGTCTGTAACTTATTCCTCCCATTCTACTGACACTGACCTCTGAACCTTCTCATATTTTCCTGCTTCCCCTCAGTTGATCCAATGGGGGATGATTATCCAGGAAGTGGAATCAAATGTGTGTATATGTATGGTAGTCTTGCAGTGTCACTATTTGCCCTATTAGTAATAGCTAACATTGCTTATGCCCCCCATTACCTCTGTATTAAATCTGCTACCAGCTTTGCATGTAAATGGTAATAGAAGCAAAAGCTTTATAGAAGGAATCTGTAGGTGTGCTGATCTGGCAAGGCTTGGCATGCCTCAGGGTTAGCATGCTTTGCGCTTGTTTCTGTTATTTTAGTGATTGGTGGGGGTGAGGCAGCTACAGCATTTTTAGACTTAGATGTAACTATATCACAAGATACTTATGGAATATAAATTTTTAGAACCTTTAGTTTTAAAATAGCTCTTCTGTCTTCCCCACCTCCACCCCCATCATTTTCTTACTTATGTTAGCCTATGACTTACTTTATAAGCTTCTTTCCTTGGCACTAGTCCTTCTGCTTTTTATTTTGTTTTCTTTTACTAATCATCTACTACAGGTGACAGTGCTCAAAGCTTTAGAATGCAACTTCTCAGTTCATTAACCGGGGCTCAGAGCTACAGATGGAAAGGTGCATGATTTTGAATTTCTTTGTAGCCATACCAGAGGTGTATACAGTGGGGTCCAAAATCTGACACCACACTGACGATCTCTGATATCTTCATGTAAACCTCGAAATAATGACAAAGTTTTAGAATTTTGAGATGGGGATGTGAGTTTTTTTTTTACAAAAGGAGTTAACATCAATTTCTGATATTAAAACAGTGAAAGATGTTATATATTTCTTATTCATTTTACATGTTCTTTCTTATAGTGTTTCTGAATTCTTAAACTTTCTGATTGTGTTCAGGTTTACATGAAAATATCACAGATTATCTATGTGTCCTGAGACCTTTGGACCTTGGTGGATATACAGAATTGATAAAAATTAACATAATAGTTTTGTTTGTATTGGATAGTTAGGTAGTGTGCTGTGCTTAACACATCCTTTCCCTTGCGGTTTTGCACTAATATTCAGGAAAGCTGTGAGGTGTTTCTGCCTAGATGTTAATAGATTTTCAGAGTAGTTTAGCTATTGATATCCTACTGTGTACTAGTTATGTTGAGTAGCTCAAGGTTAATGATGCTTTTCCTTTAATGCCAATGATCTCCAAAAGTCAGCACCTCCCAAATAATTTAAATTTAACTTGTGTAGGAGGTGACTTTATAGGCCATTTTGTCATTTTGTTTAGTCTGGTTCTTTAAAGGACACAGTCTGTGTTACCACAGAGGTCCTCCAGGCCATTATATCAACATGAGCTGCTTGACCTTTAGTGATGCTGCTGTGGCTCTGTTGTGTGTGTGTGTGTGTGTGTGTGTGTGTGTGTGTGTGTGTGTGTGTGTGTGTGTGTGTGTGTGTGTGTGTGTG
>JAUYWH010000025.1:10083620-10114042 GCA_034779795.1 Ctenopoma multispine | reverse complement strand
GTGTGTGTGTGTGTGTGTGTGTGTGTGTGTGTGTGTGTGTGTGTGTGTGTGTGTGTGTGTGTGTGTGTGTGCGCACGCGTGTGCGTTGACTCAAACTACTGGACTGCGGGCTGAACTTTGGCAGCATGTGTCAACGAGTCTCATCTGTCCTCCCTCTGGACCTTCTTGCAGTCTCCATCTTCCACCCATCCTGTAGTTGATACACTGATAGCAGTTTTCATTCACAAGTACAAAACAAAACCACCAGTGGCATCTCACTATTCCTTAGTACTGTGCACACTAGAAATTAAGTGCTCAAAGGTAATTGCTCTGCACTGTAATTCTAGCCTACATAAAAACAGCCCTCTGGAAACTCTGTCATAGAGTACAGGCTGAAATCGAATTGTGTTTTCGCTGGAAGTTGAACAGTTGTGGTAAGCAGACTGTTGAAAACAACATGGAGTGAAAACTGCTGCTCTCTGTAGCTGACCATTATACTGGGTGTTTGTCTTAACCCTTTGATGTACAACATGTGTCTTACATTGGTCTTCCTTACCCTTTGTCCTTTCTCTTTCCCCATCTCCTCTCCTCTCTCTCCTCCTATTTGGTATTTGGTTCCTCCATTATACATGGTTTATTCCCCCTTTCCTGTCCTGGGCCTATCCCACCTTTTTTCTCTCTCTTGCTGTTGGCTCAGACCTCAAAGACATTCAGAACAATAAGAATAGATACTTGATAGCTTCAGAGAACCAACGCCCTGGCCATTTCTCCACAGCCCCTATTGGTTCCCTGACAGCTTCTCCATCCTCTGGCTCACTGTGCAGCCAGGGGGGGTTGCAGTCTGTCACCAGCATCCAGGAGCGCATCATGTCCACACCTGGAGGAGAGGAGGCCATTGAAAGACTCAAGGTAAATTACACCTGTGACAGATAAAACAGTCTTCAAAGTACACTTACTTCTTTAGTTTAAGTTCTTTATTTACTCACTGTGCATTAGCACTAATTAAAATTTCCTTAGAATATCCACAATTCATCATACTCTCAATCATTACTGGAAAATGACAATAAACACAATTTAAAGAGTGTTAGTATTTTCACCAAAATTATTAACAATTTGCTGTGATAATGAGTGTGCAGTTATATTAATACGTGTTAATCAAAATGTATTTTTGACACATTGTTTGATTTAAACAGCAAGAAAAAGTGTATTTTTGAAAGATTTGTCAAAAGATAAAGCTCATTTAATGTCAAGATAGGTCGTGTATCTTTCTGAGCTCATGCATAGACGTCAATCGGGAGTCCACATGTGGCCTCTGAGCTTTGTATCTCTCACTGTCTCAGTAGACCTCTCACTCTGCTGAGAAGTGAGCAGGATGAGAAGCTGCAGTTTCCATGGCAACCATGGTGCCCAGTCTGTCTGTCATCCAATGACGTCAAGCACTAACGCAGATACAGATGAAATTAGACCAAAATAGATCAAGTCTTGTTGGTTTTTACCTTTAATAGTTAAGCACATACTATTAATATTCTCAATGTCTCCCAGCTATCTTGGTGATCCAGAAACAAAGGTTATAGTGAAAACTTACCTTAAAAATATTATGGGTTGTCTTTTCCAGAACAACACTCGCCTGCTTTTAAAAGATGAACACCAGGTGTATTGGTGCGTGTTTACCAGAGCTTTAGTTATCAGTAGGTTAAGTCAGGTTTATCACTCTGGTATACTAAATATCATGAATTCAGAATGGATGGGTTGATTATTAACAGGGTGAATATATTGTCTTCCTTATGATGTTGATAGTTACTTTTACAGGGATTGTAGTGTAAACGATATATACACGCAGACACACACACACACACTTACACTTTGTCTCTTTTAAACAGGAATCAGAAAAGATCATTGCTGAGCTAAATGAAACCTGGGAAGAAAAACTACGAAAGACCGAGGCAATCCGCATGGAGAGGTCAGTATTGTGTCAATGTCTGCTCATTAATTTATTCATTCATTCATCAAGCTATCTTGCTGATAGTTTGGCTTAACATAGGCTGAACAATGTCTGGAACGTCCCATTTAACTCCATAAAGTTATACCAGCATGTGACTGCCTGCCTTCCTCCCTAAATAAGGGCTGTAATTGACAACATTTCTGTTATACAGAATGAATGACCTCACTAATTGATTTATTTTCAATTATTGATTTAATGGCATAGAATTAGCAGCATGTATATCATGATTGTTGGGTATGTTGGTTTTCCATTTCTCTGCTACATCTTCTACTAACTATTTGCCATGTAGAAATATAATTTCTACCAAAAACAATGATTGATCAGGTTAGTGATGCCAGACTGCTGTTATTTTGAACCCAAGTGTATTTACTACTTGCAGGGAAAGACGTGTCCTACAAATGCCTCTATCCCTCTCTGAATATAATCTGTGATTTTTTTTTGACAACCGTCCTACAGTTTTGTCTGTCTTTTCACCCCTCTGTGCTTTCACCTTTTTAGCCTATGTGTCTTCTTTCTTCTGCACACATTTTTTCCATTTCTTTTCCCTTCTTTTTTGTCACACTCTGTTGCACCCTTTATCCACTCATCTGTAGCTGCAGACATCAACCATGTTACTGGTTTAGCACTAAGTCTCCCTTTTTCCCTTTTATACCCCCAATCATTTGCTGTTATGTACCCTATCCACAGTCTCTCATCAAGACAAAGGTTGATGAAAACGTGTGAAAAAATATTGCATACATTGCTCTGCTGCATGACATATTTGAGAGAACAACATACCATGTGATGACTCTAACAATGTCCTCCAGCTTCGCTCAGTTTTGTCCAACTTACCATATCTTCCCTTCACAACAGGGAGGCCTTGCTTGCAGAGATGGGAGTGGCAATCCGTGAAGATGGAGGCACGTTGGGTGTATTCTCTCCTAAAAAGGTAAAATGGACACAGGACACAAGCACCGACATTGATGTCAAAGGCCTGTGTTAGGTTTCCAAGGCTTGGCGATGCATCACACCTTTTCACCATCACTTCCTCACTTCTGTTTCATTGTTATCCTTTTTCATGAGAACCCTATGTATGTCGCTGCTTTTTCTCATCTATTCACTTTACCATTTTGTGTTTCCACTCTTTATTTGATTCTTTCAAATACTCAGCTTAGCCATGAAAGGCTACTTGATGAGGAGTTTGATTGTTTTCCAACCAAGAAGGTTTGTTTAATTGAATAGGCAGATAAAACTCATTTCCTGCATTAGATGTAGCTCCATATTAGACAGAATTTAGTTAAGCCTTTAGTCTTGATTTAACATCATCAATGTGTTTATTCTCATGATCAGAATTATTGTCATGGTTACTACCTTCTTTACAGCTGCACTATTTGCACCTCTGGTGATTGTTTACTATTTAAAGTACTAAATAGCTTCTTAGATTATTGTTCTGTTACTTATATCTTTTATTGCTGTCCTGAGGGTTATTGACTACATGTAATAATACATTCCCTTTGCTGTCTTCACCTTTTACTCTTACAGTCATCACTGTGAGGAAGTTACATAAAATCCAGTAGATGTTAGTATTTGCATATCGGCGCAGTAACAGTTTTGACAGAGAAAGATTTGTGAAAGAGATTTGTTTAGTTTTAATTACTGGCTATTCAGCTTTCATTAGATCAGCTTTGAAGGCTGTTTATGTTTTTATGTTGTGGCGTGTGTGTGTTTTTTTTTTTTTCTTTTTTCAATCATTCATTGTTGTCACATCCACATTTGTCTTCCATTCATTTTTTCTCTCTTTTCACTCACTGCTCTTCAATGGCTTAGCATTTCCTTGAGAAGCCTTGTGATCTCTATGCAGACTCTAATTGGGTGTTTTCCCCTAAAAAGGTTGGTTTGCAGGAGTAGCTGCTAGCATAATTTTTTAGCACTGTTAGACTCTAGAGGTGTCAGTATTGTGTTAAAAAAGTCAGGAAACAGCAATCTCTGTCACCATACAGTTAAAATCTGTGACTCATGCTTTGAAAATACGCAGCAGGTAAAGGAGAAATTGGATTACTCATCTGACATATGTAGACATATTCACTGTGTTAAGCACATGTAAACTAGTCTATAACACCGTTTCCCCTCACATTTATGCATCAGGAATCACAGGCTACCAACAGTATTTGATAACAAACTATGTTCACTTGACGTTCCTAATACTGGTATCCTTTGAACACTGGTGAATATTAATAAAAGTAGTGACGTCCTAGAAATGACCTTGTGGTAAACTGTTTACATCTCATGTATCATTTGCAGACTCCTCACCTGGTTAACTTAAATGAGGATCCTCTCATGTCAGAGTGTCTGCTCTACTACATCAAAGACGGAATTACAAGGTAACCAAAATCTGAATAATAATACTGAAATGCTGCAGAGGATGTGGACATTTATTGGAATTCCTCTGTATTTCACTTTTCCTCTTTGATGTTAAGTGTGAGAATCTTTCAGAGTCAGAGGAAACTAGCTAAAAATCTTACACTGCTCACAAACCTTTTTTTTTTTTCTTTTTTTTTTTTACCTGCCTAAAGTTACTTGCCTCCCCTCTTTGTCCTGTTGGCCTCCTCTATAGACCATTGCTGTTAAGTATTTTGTTACATTTCCACCCCATGGGGACAATAATAGATGATGGCTCACAGATGAAAGAGCCTATAGTTTTTCAGAAAGGCAGCCTTCTCAAAAGTAAGGGCTTAAAGGTTCCCTTTAATTTGTGCCACTGAGGGTTTTTTCTTGCTTAAATGGCTGCCAGAATAGTCTTCACCATCTTAAAATGGCCACTGTGTTTGTTTCAGGGTGGGTCAGGCTGATGCTGAAAGACGACAGGATATTGTTTTAAGTGGTGCTCATATCCGGGAAGAGCATTGCATCTTCCGTAGTGAGAGGAATGCCAACGGAGATGGTGAGGCACCATGTTATGTGTTTGCTTTCTTGCGTTTTCATTTGCGTATTTATGGGTCGTGGCTAAATGAAAAACTTTATTTTCTGGGCTAATTTAAAGTTTCAAGTCTAAAGTATTTTTTGTTGCTAAACTGAAACACTAATGAAAATTAACATTGAGCTCTTTAACTCTTTTACTGATGATTGTTTGGTTTGTTTTTTGATGAAGTTATCGTCATGCTCGTGCCCTGTGATGGCTCAGAAACCTATGTCAATGGCAAGCGTGTTGAAGATGCAATTCAGCTTCGCTCAGGTACATACTGCATTTTTATAAATTATGTTGAAAATACTGTAATATAATAATATAAATGGGATTTTTGCAATATTTCTGTGGGCCAAGGACATTGAAATTTCATAGGTCCTACTGATACTTTAAATCATATAATGGGGTTTTCCTTGGCCTTGGTTTAAAACTTTAAATGTAAGAAACATGGTAAAAAGAAATGTTGGTTGAATTTACAATTTTTCTCTCATCACTTGGGAACAAAACTGTATCTTTTCAGATTTAATGCCCTCCATGCTCATTTCTGTCACACATGTACTATACGTTCTTTCAGGCAACCGTATAATTATGGGAAAGAACCATGTGTTCCGGTTCAACCACCCAGAACAGGCCAGGGCTGAAAGGGAGAAGACACCAACGGCTGAAACCCCTGTGGAACCAGTGGATTGGACTTTTGCTCAGAGAGAGCTTCTGGAGAAGCAGGGCATCGACATGAAGCAGGAGATGGAGAAAAGGTATGAAATCCATCCATTAGCTTTGTTTAAATTTATTTGTGGTTGTGTAAGTAGCCTTAGCGGTATTTGATAATATTTTGAGTTATGTATTGTGTAGCATGTAGGCATGGGCTGGTTCCCAGTTCCAATGTATATCGAGGTTTTAAAAAAAAAACAAAAAAAACATGGTATTAAAACCATTCAAATTTTACCTAATACTGTTTCTGTTGTATCAGCTCTTTTATAAAACTTAACAAGGACAAAGTGCTGTCTCCCTCTGGTTCTGTGCATGCAGTGTAGAGTGTAACACAACCCCTCCCCGTCCTTTTGGTGAGAACAGTCAGTCAGCTATTTATGATGGCAAAAGGAAGTGAACCCACTGCCCCCCTCCACGATCAATCTGATCATGTAATACATTGTTTATATTTACATTTAATCCAGTAATTTATTGTGGCCAAACTCTCACATTTTTGCATTACAGTTAACTTTTGTTACAATTACCGTACTACCGTGAAATTCTTTAAATCACACCATCAGAATCTCATACTGGCCCATGTCTAGTAGTATGTTATGAATTGTGTTTTTCACAATATATTTTACTCAGAAACTATTCTTATGTAGGCTCACTGAGATGGAAATCTTATATAAAAAGGAGAAGGAAGAAGCAGACCAACTTCTGGAGCAACAGCGACTGGTAAGTGCACATCAGCTGTTATTACATCAAACCCACTTTGTGAGTTTTCTGGTTTCATTGTGTTTGTTCAAGGTAGTAGATATGTTAGCAATAATGTCATAGTGGGTTTAATAGAGGTAAAGCAGTAATTTATATGATGCCTTTTGCATTGCAACTGAAGGTAGTTTCAGGGCAGTTCCACATAGTTTGTGATATTTTATGTGTGATTTTTGGGTGAAATGTCATAAGCCCAAAAAGTCCAATCCAAAGTTAAAGCATGGTTTTTCAATGGTCAATTACAATTGAAAAGATAGTTTTTGTTTGGATGATAGTTTCACTTGGTCCTTTTAAATCTGACTAGTACTAATTCTCCCTCTGAGCTCTGACACTTGAGGTGTGTGTGTGCACGCGTGAATCATATTTTTACTCCTAGCGCATGTTCTTCTTGCATGGAAGTTTTTTCTGGTTTGAGACAGATGAGCTTTTACTTGCCTTCCTCTTGAGTTGAACTGATTTTTTCTGTAGCTATTTGATTGAGTGAGATTTAGATTGTAAAGCTTTCCCCTTTTCAAATTCCTGTTTTCCTTTTTTCTGTGTCTACCGTAGTGGATCTGAATCATGCAAAACAGCAATTTAGAGATAAAGTTTATTAGATATTTAGGTAAAAATTTATTTCAAACAGACTGGATACTGATCAGTATTGCAACACATACCCTTGTTTTTGTAGAGGGATGCTGTTTTTGCATGGTTCACATTAATAGCATGTTTTTCTTAACTCATTCAGTACTGGTTCTGGACTAAGTTGCAGTTTTTGCTGTTCAGCTGATCAACTCTAAAGTGTCTGTTGATTTGCTTGGATTAGATTTATACTGTAGTTTCCTATGCTCTGTTTTGTTCTGAGTTTCATCTCTTCAATGCAGTTGCTGACATGTACAATGCATTGTGATAACCAAATTTCCTGCTGTAGTTTTTGACAGATAGTGACAATGTGGTTTCTCATTGACTTCTTTGACAACTTCTCCTTGCTAGCCTTACCATTTGTGTAGCACACTGAGGGCACGGCTTAACAACATAGTTATCACTGCTCACAGTTGAATCAGTGAATTACAAATTTTTTCCATACTCTGGTGGTTTTATGTGCAGAGATACAGGTATAGGGTTCATACTGCCATAACATAACATTCAGTTCTAGGTATAGATACAAAATCATATACAAGACATGAATTGTCTGTACCAACTGGTTGTGATCTGTAATGTACTTTGTCTACAAAAAAATGAGAAACTGCATTTTTTTATTCCAACTAACATTTTTCTTGTAGTGGATTAACACTTGCCCTCACTTTGCCTCTCCTCTCTCTACTGGCTTTCTGATCTGCAAGAACACTTTCTCTTCTAACTCAGCGCTAATACTAAAGCCACTCAGACCTTCTGGACTAAATGAGGAAAGCTCCAAAATCCATCTGCATGCATGCCACTGTAGCATGTTTGGGATCCAGCTCTCAAATCACAATTTTCATTAGGAATATCACAAAACAAAACAGAAGTACTCCAATCAGCATCTACCTTCTATTGATTTCTTTTCTAATCATGATAGACATGCTTTACCTTTACTTTTAATAATAATATGCAACATTGGGAACAATATTATTAAAGCTTATATTCCCATTACTGACATATGAAAAGCCTTTTTAGTACAAGTTTCAATTAATATGATTATTCATTGCTCTTTCACTGGAGAATATATGAGAAAGACAAACTCACAAGAAAGTCAATGGAAGCCACTGTTTGTTTTATATTAATTTTTTTTTGTTTATATATTTTTTAAGATAATTCTGAAAATGATACTGCATGTTGCCATACATATTGTAGACTAAAGATGTATGCGCAATATTTAGCTAACATTATTGTATCATCAGAGTTATCTTTGATAAAAATTCTGAGCATTCTGAAATGAACAAAGTTCTGTCTAAGCTCAATTATTATATCCTAATTTAACTTCTGCTTGACTTATGGTCGAGGTTCCCATGTTGCATATTTATCCCTTTTATTCATTCTTTTAAAAGCCATTCTTTCATCTTCTCTTTGATTTCCCATTGTAATTTCTCCTTTTTTGGGAACCATTTGGTTTGTGTCCTGTGTTGTTTTCTCAAGGATGGAGACTCTGATAGTGGGGATGACTCAGATAAGAGGTCTTGTGAAGAGAGTTGGAGACTGATCACTTCCTTGAGGGAAAAGCTGCCTCCCAGCAAGCTACAAACCATAGTGAAAAAGTGTGGATTACCCAGCAGTGGGAAAAGAAGAGAGCCAGTTAAAATGTACCAGATCCCTCAGCGGCGCCGCATCACTAAGGACTCCAAGTGGGTGACCATCTCTGACCTGAAAATTCAGGCAGTCAAAGAAATCTGTTATGAAGTAGCACTCAATGATTTCCGTCACACACGACAGGAAATTGAAGCACTGGCTATTGTGAAAATGAAGGAACTTTGTGCTAGCTACGGCAAAAAAGACCCCAATGAGCGGGACTCATGGAAGGCAGTGGCTCGAGATGTTTGGGACACTGTAGGGGTTGGTGATGAACGTATTGAGGATGTCATCACCAATGGGTCTCGAGCAGGAGGGGCTGTTATGGATGACTTAAAAGTGCACATTGATAAACTTGAGGACATCTTGCAGGAGGTGAAGAAGCAAAATAACATGAAGGATGAGGAGATCCGTGCTCTCAGGAACAAGATGGTCAAAATGGAAAAGGTTCTTCCACTATTCACTCCAGAAAGCCAAGAAAAGCCTTCCAGCATAGGCACTTCTACTTGTGCAGCCAGAACTCCGAGTCCTATAGAAGGGAAACCTCCTGTGCCTGAAAAGCCTGAAGCAGAGGAGGTCGATTCACAAACCAGCCAAAGTACAGAAGATGACTCAAACCTAAAGCGAGGCCACATGCGCTGGATGCGTCAAGAACAGTTGCGCCTCAAGAATCTTCAGCAGCAAGAAATATCCAAGCAACTCCGCCGGCATACTGGACCACATCGCTTTATACCCCCAGAGGACCGGAAGCTACGCTTTCCCTTCAAAAGTAACCCTAAACACCGTAACTCATGGAGTCCCGGTACGCATATCATAATTACAGATGAGCAAGTAATTGAACTAAAGGTGCCCAAAGAAGCTGTACAGGAAGAAGAGGGAGAAGGTCAGGCTAGAGAAGGAGTACAGCCTATAGAAATGGCTGCTTCAGTTGTTCAGGTCTCTCCTCCACTGTCAAGCCCAGCAGTCCAGCGAAAAGGCAAAGACTTGGAGCAAAGTTTAAGCCAGGGTCAAAGACATTACTATAGGAACAACCATCATCAGCAACCCCATGAACGAGGCCGCAGCAACTCTTTTAATCATCGCCAGCGATCCACTGGCTCCATGGAATCACTGCAACAGTCTGAAAGCAATAGGAGGCATATGCCACATTTTTACCATCCCCGCCAGCAACAGAACCAGCCAGCAAATCCCCAGCCATACCATCAGCAGCAGCCTTGCCACTATAATAGCATGATGTATACGGATGGAAACTTCAATAGCTTCCAGCAGTACCATCACACTGAACATGCTAATCACCCAATCAACTTTCAAGCACCTCTGCAAATGCGCAGGCAAATGTCTGCCCCTAATCTAAAAGCCAGCAGAGAGACGACAGTCTGACTGACAGCAGTGGAATGAGGAACTAGTTTCAAATACTTTTAGTAGGCAAACACATTACAGATCACAACAACTCAGAAACATGATTCTAACAGCTTAAACGGACTGACCTTTGCACTTGAACAGCATGTTATTGGTTGATCCAATCCATGTATTATAAAAAGACATTTTATCATGATTATCAATAATATATGCCATTTCGTCAGTTTTTGCTGCATTGTGTGCATGGTCATCACTAGCATTGGGAGGTCTGTTATAAGGAATTGAAGCCAACAGATGATAAGGAGACTGTTTTCTTATTTTTGGGGAGGGGGGGGGGGGGGGTTGGTTCTGCAGAAGAGACATGCCATGCATACTAGATTAATTTTTCAGCATGTGTATTTCATCAATCATGCCTTGATTTGCCAAAATTATCTTGATTGAATTTTTTAATTTTATATATTTGCCATTTCAGTATTGATTTATCAACAGTGTTTTAGCCACCACAGTGTCAATGCTCTGAAGTATCTAATTTTCAAGACTTTTTTTGTTGCTATTGTAGCCCACCCAGTAATTATTTATTTCTTTATACCACATAATTGAATGTTAGGATGAAGAACCAGTTCTGTCATAATTTTGGACTGTGTGTTGTATCTCATAAAACATTTGCCATACATTGTCATTGGCCTAGATCTGGAATCAAAGACTGGAATCAAAGAGTGTCTAACATTTCAACGCTGATTTTTGAATAATGTGGTGAGCAACTATGGGACTGCCTTTTTAAATAGGCTGAAAATGCTGTTGAAGAAAACGGTATTCAAAAAGTGCCTAAACTATTCATTAACTCTTGTGCATTTGCAACTTGATAATTTATTTCCCTTTATATGCCCCTGTACAAAGTTTCAGATACATTTAGCAAAACAATCCAAGTAACTTACCTAACCATAACTAACTTTTTAGTACTTTTACTTCCTAAAAAGTCACTTGATTGCTTGATCCCAAACACATTTTCTTTCCTATTTCAATTTGTTTCCACCCACATTTTATATATTTCTAATTTCATATCGTTCACTGGCTATTTCACTTAGCAATGTGTTGTCTCTGAATCCTGGATTTTACTAAAGAACCTTGAACCACCTGAAATCCTAGGTGATCCTAGTTCTCTAAAAAAAAGTTACACAAAATTATATTTATTAGAAAGTACCACTTTAACCAGAACAAAATTTTCAGAATATTATACTATACTTTCTTCTCGTAGAAACCCTACATCATGTAGTGAACTCTGATTTTGGTTTATGCAGTCTTAAAATTACATTTTAGATTTGCGGTTCACTGAGTTAGCACAGAGTTTATGTTTCGAATGGATGTCCTACAGAGTGTTGTCATGGTTTCCAAAGTCTCGCCTTATAAATGCTTGGGGAAGGACAAAGACTTAAAGTGTTTGCCTAATGTTATTTAGGATAAATATCCATGTCAAATTAGATTTTTAGGAAAGCCTCGGTTTAGCTCAAATCAAAGGGCGTTCATGCAACCTGCATTTATCTGTCATCGTGATGGTATATGAAATATCGTCCAAGTCCATGTTGCCTTTGTGCTTTAGCTTACGCTCGTTTAAATTTGCAGCAAATATGCCTGGCAATCTGTCTTCTCCTTGCTGCATTTGTAGCTTTAAAATATTGCATGTCAATACCACATGGCCTTCAAATCATTTAGGAAAAACAGTGACCCTCTGCAACATGGGAAAAGACTATGGATCACTATGTTAAACTTGGGTTAAGAATGATGAAATAATTTTCTATTTTAAAAAGTATGAACATATATATTTTGCCTTTATTATGCTGTAACAAAAACCAAAAAAATATGACATGCAAGTCTAGTCTGTCCACCCTTTGCCTCATGTATTCATGACTGTCTTTGTATGCAATAGCTTACATTTCTTCATCTGCAATAAATGTTCCATTAAAGAATGTTATTTAACAAATGTACTGGTGCTGATGGTGACCAGGTAAGCTGGAACGTATATGACATCAAATGGATAATGTATCTTGTACTCTTCTTTTAAGATATACATATATGTCAATGTTAGGTCTCAATTCAGAGTGTCTGAGTGTTGTATGTCCATTTTCTGAATCCACAGTATCTAGTGCCTCATTGTGGCTATGTACCAAGTTGTGCTGCTTCCTTAATCAAGCACTTTGTGCAAACATACAGTACATATTGGGACAGTATTGTTCATAGGTTTAAAAAGAGTTTACTGAATCTCTGTTGCTGGAGATTTACACTCAAAGTATGACTGAAATAAAATGACATGCTCCAAGTGCAATTATTTGTTATCTATTGTTGTTTTACCTTTGCCAATTAATCACTTCAGGAAAACAGTCAGATCTCTACAGATACACACTACACAAGTTGTCATTGAGACACTGCACAATACATGTTTAACATACTGTAAATGTTTAACATTAAAATGATTAAAGTTATATTTATCAACTACAGAATTCTATCATAAGCTGTTTCTTATAGCTTAAAGCTGTTTCATTTAATGCTACATCATGGAAATGTCCCACATACAGTATACCCCACAACAGCAGAATGTAGTAAAAAGTGTTTAAAGTTAGCTTTACTTACTGCGTGAGTTTTTATGGCACATGCTATGTTGAGTATAAATAAATATGTATTCACTAAAACTTGCTCATAATTTCCATTCCTCAATCAAGAGAATTCAGCTTCTAGTTTGTTGGTGGGCTTTGAGCAGGGAGGAGGTTGATGACAAATAAAAAGGCTCCATTGTCTTCCCAGAAGACACTGAACAAACAGGATGAGGTCATCGGGACCACAGCATGTCCTGCTCTGATGAGGATGGCACCCCTCATTGGATTACAGTTGACTCAGCTTCTACCAGCACCTCTCTTTTTCCACTTCAGCCATTTCTCTCAGAATTTAAGCCTGAAGCTTAATTTACTTAACGCTGAGTAAAAAATAGAGCAAAAGGGTTTTACTTTTTGAGTCTTTGTCCACCATTACATTTCTAAGCATTTGTCTTTGATTTTCTTATTTTTATGAAGAAGTTGTCTTATGCTAAGCAGAAAGTGTAAAACATTGAGGAATGATCTGTCAGAATTAAAGTCAATATACATATGTATAACAAAAGCCTAAAATACAATGTTTCAGTACAGGTACAGCAATACACTAAATTATTATGTATAACTCATTGCAATGGTAAACCCGTGTTCATGTAACAGTGCATTATACACATATATACACATCCAACTAGATCCATGTGTCACTTGGACAATTTTTAGTGTAAGTATTATAGAAATGTGGTTCTGATTGCTAGCTGAGTTTACCTGTTGTTGCAGTTGATGGACGGTTGTCCATGTTTTCTTTCCTCTCTCTGTGTGTTGGTGTCCAGGTTTACGAGAGCAAATTGCAGGAACTTCAGAAACAGGTGGAGACTCGTTCACTTGTGGCTGAGACACCTGATGAAGAAGAGTTGGAGGAGGAGGAAGAAGAGGAAGGTGTGTACTGCAAATCTCCTGCCCTGTAGACATTTATTTATCATACCATATGTAAAATGCTCTGTATGTTTTCTTCTGCATTTTCTGCCCAGAACCTAAACTACTTGGATGTGCGTATAGTATATTCTATTTTATAATCAAAAAATGAAATATCAACCTCATTCATATTAATTAAATTGTATTAATATTGCCATACTAATAACCCTTCAAGGTATTCAGTCACAAGCTTCATAAGTAATATATCTAATCTGATCTCTCTAAATAAAAACATGTCATACAAAACAACTTGTACTTGTTGCCTAAAGAACCACACCTTAGTTTTTTCTTGTTTTAGCCCATCATCTACAAACTGCCTATAAATTATTCTTTCTCTTGAGTAATATTCAAGAGCCAGCAGTTTTTTTTAGTTTATAAATACATTTCTCACAGTGTTGTTTTGATAGAGATAGAAAACTGACCCTTGTGTTAGCAATTATGATAGAATAGGAATCAGGAGGCACATAGAGTTATTCCGTCCGTAGGTGTTTAAATTAAACTATTCTCTTTAAAATACTGTAGTTGTCAATACATTTGAGAGAAATAGCAGCTCCCACTCACATGGTTTGAATTTGGGTGATGGGACTGAACTTTATACAAGACACACAAAATCCACATTTTATGTGTTTTAATGTTCTTAAGTAATGTAAATGCAATGTTTTTCTGCACCTGACTATAAAGTCTGTGTTGAAAGTCCCTGAACACATCTTAACAAAGTGGTTTCCAGCTCAGGCATTAGATCAAATATTGGCTTAAAATAAAGGTGTCAAAATATTCTACATGATGGATTATCTATAATTGCTGTCAGTCCAATGGATTGGGCAACAACAAGCACAATTATGGGTATGGTTCTTTTTGGGTTATTTGCATTTACTGTATGTTTGGTGTGTGTTGATGTGTGTATGCATTATGCACTCCCTGCAGTGCCCTGGACTCAGCATGAGTATGAGCTGGCACAGTGGGCCTTCAGGAAGTGGAGGTACCATCAGTTCACCTCCCTACGTGACCAGCTGTGGGGAAACGCTGTCTACCTGAAGGAAGCCAATGCCATCAGTGTGGAGCTAAAGAAGAAGGTGAGTACAATCACAGAAATGACTGTGATAGGTTGGCATTAGTTAATGTTAAGGTCACTAGCTTTGAAAGTTAAAAATGATTTAAACTAAAAGCCTAGTGCAGTGTAGTTTTTCACGTGGTTTAAAAAATAAATATTAAAATATGGAGAAAAAGCATTTGGATACTAATTGTCAAGACTCTACACTAATGTGGTAAAAAGTCAACTCATCCTCCATTAATGTATTCAACTCGTAGTTGTACATACAGAGGTGGATCATTCTCATAGCCTTTATACATCTGGTTCTGGATGTTTGACTGTGACTCCTGTGACTGAGACATGAGTCATGACAATAACCACACGACTAACTACAATTCCCCAGCCCTGTGTGAAGATAGTGTTTTTTTTTTTTTTATTGTTCTTGAGATTACCTTTTTTGTTTGTTTCTTTATTAATCTTTTATTATTTCTATCCCGAATATCGTTTTCTTTAGGTTCAGTTCCAGTTTGTGTTGCTGACAGACACGCTGTATTCGCCACTGCCCCCTGAGCTCCTGCCCCCAGAACCAGAGAAAGAGCACAATATCAGGCCTTTCCCCCGCACCGTGGTGGCTGTAGAGGTTCAGGACCTTAAAAATGGAGCTACACACTACTGGTCCCTCGACAAACTCAAGTAATCACCATAACATACCTTAAACTTATTATTTAAATTCTTTGTTAAGAAAACATCACTGCAGTCTGTTTTTGTTCAATCAGC
This sequence comes from Ctenopoma multispine, assembly GCA_034779795.1. Lineage (NCBI taxonomy): Eukaryota > Metazoa > Chordata > Actinopteri > Anabantiformes > Anabantidae > Ctenopoma > Ctenopoma multispine. The sequence continues at coordinate 10,098,695 of JAUYWH010000025.1, read as the reverse complement.
CAGTTGTTATATCTTTTCTCTTTCCTTGTGAACCAACAAAACACTACAAAAATGAAGTATTATGAGGCTGATATCTGTATATCTAGCAGCATCATTTCCCTCTGGCCATTACGCTATATTCTTTTTCAGTGTCTCATTAATATTGAAGGCTTTCTGTCGTCATTTGCAGGCAGAGGCTGGACCAGATGAGAGAGATGTATGACCGTGCTGGTGAAATGGCCTCCACACATCAGGAGGATGGCGAGGGCACTCTGACAGGAAATGACCCGTTCTATGACCGTTTCCACTGGTTTAAACTTGTGGGGAGGTATGTAATGCTACCAATGGAAATAAACCGGTTACAGCACTACATTAGCAAATATTCTGTTTAAATGCCGTTGGTTTTACCTGTTTGAATACTAAATAAGAAGTTTTGTGTTCAGGTAGCTTTTGTGACCCATTTACTTAAAATGAATCTATTCATTTACTGTCATCCCAGTTTTTCATTGTCACCATTAAATTTGTTTTCATTATTACTGTCATATGTTGATTTATCATACATCATGGTTTATAATACTATATTTGTTGTTTTGTTGCTTGTGTAACATTTTATTTTTGATGTTGTCATGTGTATATTTTGATGTTACACATTTTTGTTTTATTGCTTTTGTTATTTTGTTATGTTTATTTATTTTATTTGACATGATCACATTTTAAGTAAATTTTTAAAAATCATAATGTCATTTCCATTATCTAATTCATTCTCTTGTTGAGACACAGTTTATTAATTCATTCATTCATACAAACCTATTAACAACATAGAGGATTTGGATAATGTGCAAATGTATGGTATTATGTATTATATCCTCTTTCAGTCAGCATACATTACAAGATTTATATGTTAATCCTTTTGAAGTGGTTTTGGTTTTGCTATAATATGGCCATGTTTCTATAAACTGCTGTGACACCTTACAGCTTCTTGTAATACCTACCTTATGAAATTAATCCTGTTACATTTGAAAATGTATTTCCTCAATTGAATTAGTAGTAAGAAACAACAAACAAACGTGTCTCATTGTTTGTCAGAAACCAATGAGACCAATGACGATTTTAACTCCTTTGTTACTTTATTGTTACCTTTCTCTGGTTCTTATCACTGTTCCCAAATTACCAACTCTCTCAGCTCCCCTATCTTCCATGGTTGTGTTAATGAGCACCTGGCCGACCGCACGCCCTCTCCTACCTTCTCCACCACTGATTCCGAGATAACAGAGCTGGCAGACGAACGCCAGAGCGAGATGTCTGACTTGATTGACGATGAGGCTTTTGTGGATGACACCAGCTCAGATACCGGCACCGAAGAAGGCTCGGACATCTTCAGCGATGGCCAGGACCCCTTCTATGACCGCTCCCCCTGGTTCATCCTGGTGGGAAGGTTGGTGACTGGCAGTGGCATTCCCACATCCTCCACACACAAGCTGGGAGAGGAGTTTGGGTGGATGTTAGCTTCCTTTGATTTATGCTAATTAATCAGATGCACAGCAAAGTGAAATAAAGGCTATAAAGAATAAAGATTTATCTGCATACAAACCTGTAAAAATACAGGAAAAGCACTGAATCATGCAATTAAAGATAAATTAATTTTATAAAATGGATGGGTGCTGGATTCAGGTAGATGTTAAAATAGATGCTGGACAAACTATTGTTGTACCCAGCAGCAATGCAGCAATGTCACAGCATTTAGGACACAAGGCATCTTTATTTTTCATCCTATTTTCATAGATGGCAAAAAAAATGTTAGCGTTTAACTTAATTTTCAGTAAAGCCATGTTTGGAAAGAATATTTCAGAATCAGATTATGTATTCATAGCAGCTTTGCATAAATTGTACCCATTTCGATTTGACACATGATTAGTCATACTTGTGCAGTCGCATGCTTGGTTTTTATGAGTTACTTTTCATTTAGACTCAGTTTCCAAAAAAAGAAAAGCCACTATCCATTTTTCCACCTACTTCTCCCAGTGTGATGTCTCATCCCCTGCCATTATCACCAGCGCTGACTGTATTAACTCCCATCTGTGTGTGAAGTTACATGTATTTGCTGTGTGTAAGTTCATTAGGTGTCTGTCATTTTATGTTTTTTATCCTTGAAACTTTGTTTTAATTTATTTTTTTCAGTTTTGCATTGTGGTTAAATAATTTGTTTGTTTGTTGTTTTTTTTGTTTTTTTTACATTGCTCTGGAATATATTAAACATATTGTAGGTATATAAACAGGATGGTATTTGGGAGTCATGTAATTACTTTGTATTTGTTTTAATTCATTGTTGTATGCAGCAGCAAATCATAGCACACGCTGTACCAAATCTTCTTCCTCCACGCTGTTTTACATCATAGCTTAGTAATAAACACTGTGTGCCAATCTGAGAATAAGACGGCAAGCCATCAAGACCCTCTGCCTCTGCAACAGTCATAGCTCAGCTACCTGCGTCACTGTGACTTCAGAGATTTTGCAGATTGATATCTTTCGCCTGCCTTAGCCTTGAGTCTCCCAGAGAGGGAACCATCATGGGGGGGGGGGGGGCTAGGAGAGAAGGAGTAGGTCACCAGGGGTGTAGCAAGACAAATCAAGTCCCACAAAACAAAATGTCAGAGAGCGCGTGAGTGAGAGACTAACATCGCCATAACGCGACACAATAAACCACTTTTTTACAGCCTTTACCACTGCATCTCAGGCGATCTGTCATCACCCCTGTCACGTGGTTTAAAAATAAAGGGGATGGATTAAGCTGCTGCTGGTTTCACTGCCCTAAAGCATGTATGATTTTCTGTTTAAATGTTTTCTTGGTTTGTTTTTGCTTGTTCCTAAACATAAGTGTTACTAATATTTTACTGTTTGTTATTGTAGTTATTAATATATGCTAGAAATGGTTTGTACACAAGATGCTTTATTTAATAGACTCAAATTAAATTGAAGAAAAACATTTTTTCTAGTTGTTAAGACTGTAGTAGTTGTTCACTCTGCACCAGAATCCGATTTTCATTTTCTTATCCTTTTTACTCCCAGAGCTTTTGTGTACCTGAGCAACCTGCTGTACCCTGTAACGCTGGTTCACCGTGTTGCCATAGTAACAGAGAAGGGTGAGGTGCGTGGATTCCTGCGTGTGGGGGTCCAGGCTATAGCTGGTGAGTAATTAATGAGCATCTCTCTGATTTTAGCACACAGTTTATATGCTGCTAATCTCCCTCTCATTTGAGTATGATATACAACATTTTAAAGGCAGAAAGCTAAAATCATTTTGAAGCAGACTGTTTATCATCACAATTTGAAGAAAACATTTTCAACCCACCAACTGCGTAGCAAACGGAAAATTCCCTTAGATTTGTATATACACCTTTTGATGTTCTTTGTGTGGATTTAGTCAGCTGTGTGTGATAGATCCTGATAAGAGGATGATGTCTCTTTGTAGCTGACGAGGAAGCCCCAGACTACGGGTCAGGAGTTAGACAGTCAGGAACTGCCAAGATTTCTTTTGATGATGAATACTTCAAGAAGGTAAGCCATGAGTCAGATGAAATGAGTTTTAAACTAAAAAAACTTTTTTTATGAGTGTGTGGGACTGTGGGTGTGTAACATTTTGGTTTAAACATGAACCAAGGAAGTCGTGTTTTGCTGGATTCTTGTAGTGTTTTTGTTTCCTGTTAGTTTTCTAGAAACAATAAGAAATAGGAAATGTGATTTTAGTTTCATCTTTTTTGTATTTATCCTTTATAGCACAATTAATATACTGTAGATTGAAATCACACAGGTTGAGCTTTGGTTACAGCTATATGCTAATGTCTCCCTTCTTCTACATTTAAATCTCCTTTTCGTCCAATCAGAATGATTTCCCTTCTACGGTTATGACCCGCTCTGGCTTGTCCCTGGAAGAGCTGCGCATTGTGGAGGGTCAGGGTCAGAGTTCAGAGGTCATCACACCGTCAGAGGAACTCAACCGAATCAATGACATGGGTACGACTGCCAGACCTTCACCTCTCCAGTCATAAATTTCACCCTCTCAGGCCAAACTGGAAAACACACTCGGCAGATGGTTCTATTGAATGAAAAGAGGACTTCAGATGTTATGGAAATGAGGCTGATAAAGTTTCTCGTGATTTGTGAAGGAATGTGTGTACAAAGGATATTTGAAGAGTGAACCACAGACTCTGCTCTATGAATTAAGAGCTTGATAATGTGGAGTCACATTTTAGAATTCTTAGCTTAGAATTTATATGCAGATAACCAAGTGCAGTTGCAGATCGTTTTCTGTATACAATAAAGTCATCTTAACTTTCCTGTAACGCTTTTTTCAGATCTCAAGCTGAGTGACATTGCAGACACTAAGCTGAGTCTTGGTGATGGTCTAGCAAGCCAGCTGGAGGTGGGCAGCATCTTTACCTTCCGTGTCACTGTGCTCCAGGCCAGTGGCATCCCGCCTGAGTACGCTGACATCTTCTGCCAATTCAAGTGAGTTCAGAGTGCTCAAAGTTTTCAAGTTTGAGCCACAACTCTGATTGTCTTTTACATTGTAAATAAAAATATAGAAAAATGGAGACAACACTTTAGTCTTGTTTAACTATAAATGTGACACAGCGACAATCATTTTTTTCATACAGTTTCCTACATCGGCATGATGAGGCTTTTTCCACCGAGCCTCTGAAGAACACTGGCAAAGGAAGTCCTCTCGGCTTTTACCATGTCCAGAATGTGAGTGCATGTACACATACAATAAGCGTGCAGAAGCTGTACTTCAACAACCTTATGGTAAAGCATTTTAAAAACTTTTTTTTTTTTGCACTTGCAGATTTCAGTAGAGGTTACAGAATCCTTCATTGAGTACATCAAGAGCAAGCCCATTGTGTTTGAAGTGTTCGGCCATTACCAGCAGCATCCGCTGCATCTTCATGGCCAGGACCTGATCAGGTTGGTGGATTTTCTTCTGACGCTGATTATTCAAATTTGGTACTGTTGAATTAGTTTGAATCTGGATTGATTTAAATTTGTACAGTATGATATTTTCTAATTTATACTTGAAAGATGTCCATTTGCTTTTTATTTACAGTCCGCCAACACCATCAAGGAAATACTACCCTATTCCCATGCCTCTATCTAAACCAGGTAAGAATTTTAATGATCATACCACCATATACTCAAATGGCATGTTCTGCACTTGTTACCATCATCATTGCTTGTGTTCATTTTGGTTTAATAAGCACACCTCATATTTTCCTTCCACCTTTCTTTCATTTCTCGCCTCCTTTGGATTTTTTTTGTCTGTTATTTAATCTCCTCCCCATCCATAATCCTCTTACCCAACTCTGTCCTCCCTCTTCCACTTCTTCTTTTTCACACGTCCCCTCCATATTTTCCTCACCATTTGTACAACATTGTACATTGCGAACCCAGACCACACCCGTAAGATAGAATTAATCCGCTACCTGATGAGCGGTTATATGAACGGCAAGGTGCTGGACACACTGTCCGAGCACGCAAACGCTCTGGCTTCCTCTGCTGTGGCCAGTATGGAAGACGAGGCCAACCAGCTCTCTCACTTCCCTTTCCTCCCAGTGCTCAGTGATCCAGTGCTAATAGTGCCCAGGCACCATGGTTGGTACAGCAGACACTGTAGTTACTAAATGATCAGATAGTAGATGTATCCGTGTTGTAGTTATTAGACTAGTGCTGTGCTTTGCTCTTGTGGTGGTCTGTGACTGCAGGCTATAGCACAATAAAGCTATGCAGTGGTTTTACAATATGTGCTGCACATTGCTGCAAGTCTATTTAGGTTCAGTCAGCTCAGTCCAGCCCTGTCCTGCTGCTTAAAAAGTGGCCTGAGCTGACACCTTCAGGTAAATCTGCTTTGTGTGCTCAATCTTAAACCAAATAATAAAATGAGTATTTATCACAATCATAGTCCATTACTGACAAAGCATTCACAGCATACTCTAGGGGCTTTATAGGGTTGACTACAGTCCAATTATAGTAGTTTGTATATGAAATAATATTAAATTCTGCCAAATTGAACATAAATCATTGTAGCTGTGTGCCTGAGAGATTAGCCTGGAACATAATCCTAATGTGACAGGCAGCAGGGTGCTGTCATTGGTGGTGTAATCTGTGATTTAGCCCCTCATAACATCTCAGTATGTACAGACATTAGTTTTGGATATAATGTGTTATATTTTCAGTTTTCTGTGTCCAGCTTATTCCAATAATAATGACTTTTATAATTAACACATACTTCAAATATTTGTGTTTCGTGTATGGGCTCAGGATCCATACTACATTTATGTATTCAGTGTATATAGTTACTAAGTATTTAACTATTAATCATACATTTTCATTTCATTCAAATTCCAATTTGTCATGTTGAGTTGTTGTTTATTCATGTTTCAGTTCCAGCCACCAAGTTGAACACCATCACCAAGTCCAACCTGGGCCAGTGTGTCAGCAAGTACGACCTGCTCGTCTGGTTTGAGATCAGCGAGCTGGAGCCTACTGGAGAGTGAGTGTCTACACAAGTGTTATGTTCACCTACAGCATGTTTCGTTTTAAATGATGTGATGTGAGATCTCAGATTAATTTCAGAGTGTTCGAACTAATATTAAAAAAAGACAATTCTTTTAACATACATGTACTGTATAAATTAAGCTAGATGATAAAGTTGTACATTAAAGTGAAAATATGTCCCCAGACGTCAGAGCCTTTTAGTATCTAGACGCTTCAAACCATGCCTACAAACACAGTAAAAACCTAATAGGGAATTAAAAATAAAAGTTGTTGTATACAGTTGATTAGAAAACAGACCCACTTTTTGGACCTGAAGCATATTTTAGCAGCGTATGAACAATATGTTCATATAAAACAAAAAAAGTTTTGAAACGTTTGCCTTCCAAAGCCTGTTAAAGTGTATGATCTCCCTTCCACAGGTACATCCCAGCTATAGTGGATCACAGTGGAGGACTGCCCTGCCATGGCACCTACCTACTGCACCAGGTACAGGGGATCCACACCTTTTCTGTTCGATATACACTCTAGTCACTACGAAGTCTCTTTTGCTTTGTGCACAGATTCAGATTTTATCTTTTTCCTGGTAACAAAATCTAAGGTGACACATTTTCTTCCTAGTAGGTAGGAGTAGATTAAAGTAAAAGTAAATTATATTTCTTCTTTATGTGAAAGATTTAGAAGCTTAATTCTATTCTAGCTGTGATTTTGTCTCTTGATTTTAAGCTCCTGTCATTTTTGCTGCAGGGGATCCAGCGGAGGATCACAGTGACTCTCATCCATGAAAAGGGTAGTGAGCTCCACTGGAAGGATGTCCGTGAGCTGGTTGTGGGTGAGTAGTCTTCCCACAGGGATTACTGGTCCTAACCTTCAATAGCAAACTGGCACAAAGCAGAGACAAATCAGAAAGAAGCACATCGGACTGTCACAAAAGCAAGAAGAGTTTGTTTCTGTGTTAATTTCTTCTTTCACAAAGCAGGTTCAGCGTGCACATTCAGTTTGTTTCCTCATTAATGATCCCATGTGAAAGTTTGGTCTTTTTTGCCTCTACCTGCACATTTTGGACCAAATATTAGCATTTCACGCTGAGTAACTGATTAAGTCTGTATGAAAATATATGTGATGTTTTGTTCCGTTCTGTGTCCCACCAGGTCGAATCAGAAACAAAGCTGAAGTGGACGATAGCGCTGCTGATGCAGTCCTGTCCCTCAACATCATTTCTGCCAAGAACATCAAGTCATCCCACAATTCCAACAGGTAGGTGAAATGCTCACAAAGCATATATTAAATTACACTGAATAAACTGCATATATTCAGTAGACTTAATATTTCAGGGTGCAAATCTATTGATTTGTTGGGAAAAAGTGATGATTTGTTTTCTGCTTACATTATATTTTGATAGATTCTCACCACAGGCTTTCCTGCTTAAGAAGGTTGAATCAACATTTTTAAAACACTGCAGACAATCAAGAAACTGATGTATTTCTGTAATGAAATTGTAATAATATTCAATTATTACTGTGTACTGTAGTTGGTATATAGTACTTCAGTGTGTCGCAGCTTAAAAACGATATGTTTTTAAGTTCATGTATGTGTCCTGGCTTTTATATTTGCTGAAGTTACTTGGGAATCATTGCATAACCATTTCCATTTTCACTGCAGTTCATTTTCCTGTTAATTTGCTCCATTGTCTCTGTTGTCTGACTCTTTGTGCTTCTCTCTTTCTTTCTGTGGACTCTCTTTTTTTCCCTCTGCTGCGGCTGGACTCTTGATTGTGCTCAGACTTTCTATTGATAAGGATATTGATAGGTACCAGTGAGCAGAGAACATAAGGCTCCTTCTGTGAAAGACCTTTATGCTTCTCTTTAGTCCTGTAGATTCATAGAAATATCTTGTCCACAGTTTTTGTATGTTTGTTTGCGTGTTGCATTATGTCTTCATTTATTTCCATCAGTATTTAGGAATTTTAGGAAAAACAAATCCCACTCAGACCTGTTTAGGGATGAGTAAATGCAATTTTATATGACACTGCAACCCATTCTTTATATTGTTATTTCCTAACACAGTCCAGTTCCCACCACAGTGATATGTTGATCTTTTGTGGCACCCAGAGCCAATTAATACGTTCCACTTAGCTGTTAAACTGTTTGTGGTTAACTTATTAACAACAGTAGCCAGTGAGGCACAACGGGGCAGTTCTGGCTCACTGTGTGTGGGTAAGAGCGCCCTCTGCTGCCAAAGACATGAAAATATTAAAGTAGACTAACAATGACATACTATTTAATAATGTGCTGTGATATAGCTGTAAAGTAGTCTTTACATTTACACCATAAGGTATGTCTTTTGCATTATAGTTTGAACATAACATGCAGAACTTAAAAACCTTACACTATGCATGCCACTATTGCCATTTGTGCCAGCTGCCTCACACAATGCTCCCTACACTAGGCACATTCCTGGCACTCAACTGCTGCTCACGTTGTGTCTATCGTCAAGGTCTCCGGTCAGTGGGTTTCCTCACATGTTGTCATGATTAGGGATAAGTGCAAGGGACACTTCAGTCACTGCCTAATCTCACTATCAATAATACAAATATATCTCAGTCACTTTAAGTTTATTTGTAAAATAATTCTCTGCTGTGTGCATATAAATCTGATGGTGTCTAGTGTAATGCACTGATTAACTAGGATTTCATAGCAGATCACGTGTGTCCATTTGTTGAGACCAGAATATTTGTTCATTTTCCCCTTCAGAACTTTCTACCGCTTCGAGGCAGTGTGGGACAGCTCCCTGCACAACTCCCTCCTTCTAAACCGAGTCACTCCATATGGAGAGAAGATCTACATGACCTTATCTGCATATCTGGAGGTCTGTCAATGCTCCTGTTAAGTTGTATCTTTTTGCATTGATCTCTACATGTCAAACGTACTTACTGTGTGTCCTTTTCACAGCTTGACCATTGCATCCAGCCTGCTGTTATTACCAAAGACATCTGCATGGTCTTCTACTCCAGAGACGCAAAGATCTCCCCTCCACGTTCCCTCAGGAATCTCTTTGGGAGTGGATACTCCAAAACTCCTGACTGGTGAGACTGACACTCAGACACTATCATTTCTATAACCTAAGTTATAGACAGTTGCATGTTGTCTTACGTAAAAATTATCTCCTCCGCTGCCGTTACAGCAATCGAGTCACGGGCATCTACGAGCTGAGCTTGTGCAAGATGTCTGACACTGGAAGCCCAGGTGAGCAGCCAAAGAAAATCATTAAGATAAATGTTTTAAACCAGCTTCTTGTCTATGCTTGTTATGATTTCTTTTTGAGAACTTTGTCCTCATTAGTGTTTTTTTTCTCCCTGAGCAGGGATGCAACGAAGGAGGAGGAAGGTCCTGGACACATCAGTGGCTTATGTGCGTGGAGAGGAGAACCTGGCTGGGTGGAGGCCCAGAGGAGACAGTCTCATACTGGAGCACCAATGGGAGCTGGAGAAAATGGAGCAGCTGCATGAGGTTGGTCCTTACAGTCTTATTGAACAGTCAGTCTTCCACACAACACATTGAGAAGAAAAAAACGTCCATATCACGGAAACTTATTCTGCGTGTAACCCTGCCCATCATTGGTCCAGGTGGAGAAGACTCGTCACCTGCTGCTGCTGAGGGAGAAGCTGGGAGAGGCAGCTCCAGTAGGAACCGCTCCCGCAACCAAGTCCCTGAGCGAGTCACTGTCTCCAAGTTTAAGCTCAGGCACGCTGTCCACCTCTACCTCCATCTCCTCGCAGATCTCCAGCACCACCTTTGAAAGCGCCATCACACCCAGCGAGAGCAGTGGCTACGACTCCACCGACATCGAGAGCCTCGTGGATCGTGAGAAGGAGCTGGCTACTAAGGTGAGAGCAAATTCTGCAATTATGGGATATTGACAGTCAGGATTGATTCTATGCCACATAATTACCTGGTAACATCCTGCTCTCCTCTTGTGCTGATCATTCTCATCTTTGTTGTGTTTTAGTGCCTGCGCCTCCTGACACACACTTTCAACAGTGAATATAACCAGGTGGTCAACAGTATCAGTGACTGCAAGGTGAAAAATGATACAGAGAATATGTAAATGTAGCTTTTAGGTTACACACATAATTTTGGTACCTGTATGATAGTTAAATGCTGAAACTCAACACAAACAAAATGAGTGTGTTTAATGCCCATTTCTTTCTCTTGTTGTTGACTGTAGCTGTCTGACATCTCACCAATGGGACGTGACCCATCAGTTACCAGCTTCAGCAGTGCCACCCTCACCCCCTCCTCCACCTGCCCCTCTCTGGCTGATTCCCGCTGTGGTTCCATAGACCAGAAGTAAAAACTTTAATTAATATATTTTTTAACATGTACCAATCTCTGTATAAAACGTTACAAGCAGAGCCCTGCTTACTATCATAACCTAAACACTAAATGATTATTGGCAGGTTGTTAGCATGTTGCTAAGTTGGTATGCTTTGTTCCTAAGGACCCCAGAGAACAGCTCTCGGGCCTCCAGTCCCTCCTGCTCAGACTATGAGAACTTCCCAATGGTTCCCACTCTGGAGACTTCTTATCTAGCACGAGCTGGAAAGAATGAGTTTCTTAACTTGGTGCCTGATATTGAAGAAATGAGGCCAGGGTGAGTAAAGCCATGTTTGGTATTTCGCTGTTATTTTAGTCTTAATGCTTTTCTCTTCTTTTCACCACTGTGTGCAGTGATGTCATTTTAAAATGTTAATGTGAGAAGAATCCTTCCACCCATTCCAATGGATAATCTTGTTTTCTGATCCAAGCAAAAATTATGTGATATAATTTGAACTACTGAACCTTGATGATTATAACAAATACTGTGTCACAAAAATAAACCCTGACTGGAATTTGTTTTTGTTCCTTATCAGATCTGTTGTGTCTAAGAAGGGCTTCCTGAGTTTCATGGAGCCGCGCTCCAACTCATGGGTGAAGCACTTTGTTGTTGTGCGCCGGCCATACGTATTTATCTACAACAGTGACAAGGACCCAGTGGAGCGGGGCGTCCTGAACCTCTCCACAGCACAGGTGGAATACAGTGAAGACCAGCAGGCCATGCTCAAGGTACAGTTTCAAGTCTTTAATCATTGCCAACAGTAGAATAACTGAACATTCACACAGTAAATAATCTTGTGTGAATTGATATAGATAAAACTGTGCAGTAAAAATATCTTTCATAAAATACTTATCCTTAAGTGACCTAAAAGTGTGCGTATGCTTCTTTGATAGAACTCCTAAAGATGCGCAGTATGACAAATATTTGCTGTTTTTTTTCAGACTCCCAACACATTTGCTGTGTGCACAAAACATCGAGGAATCCTGCTGCAGGCTAACAACGAGAAGGACATGAACGACTGGCTCTACGCTTTTAATCCTCTGCTAGCAGGAACGATAAGGTAAACAAACACAAGTTCTACTGTACAAACGCTTCAGAAATGGTATTCTCACCTCATCACAACATCAAATCCTGTTATTTCCACAGATCTAAGCTGGCGAGGAGGCGCAGTGGCCTAATGAAGAACTGAGTGAGTCGAGCGGCACACAGGAAACCACGGCTTCCATTCTTTCTGAAAAGCCTTTGAACATGACAAGTGTTAACACTTATTAATCATTGTGATTCTTGACAGTTTTCTCTTGTAAGTAGACTTGTGGCTTAAGTCTCCTTTCATGCGACTAAAAGTTTCATTTCCAGAGAATCTTTCCTCTCCTCTCCCTCCAGCAACCCCTGCCAACTTACCTTCCCTCCTCTCAATTTCTCTTCCCCACCTCCTCCTCAGCTATTTGTGTTTTTATTTTTATGACAATGTTTGGGTCTAATTTTGTTCCGCTTTGTTGTCATTCCCTAGCTCCCTAACTAGTAGCATGTTGTAATAGTCTACTTGTGTGTGCACGATAATTCAGAAACTGTTTTTTTTACTGGCCACAATTTTTCAGTTTGCCAATCATCTGTGGAAATTGTCTCTATCAGTGTTATTTGTCTGCTGAAAAGAGTTTTATTTTGTTTGATTTATATTTCTTATTAATATGCCCGCATGATAACTGCAGCAGTCCTCAGGAGAAGATCAGGTTTGCTTACTCAAAAAATTAGAACAAATTAGACAACCTACCGCAGAAAAGGCAAGGCTACTTCAAGTACTATTGCTGCTAATGAATAATTTTTTTTCTCTCTGAGATCTGCATTAGGCCGCTGCCTCTTCATAAATTAGAACGCACCATCTTCTAAAAGTCCTTTTGGAATCAAAATGTGAAAACTGTGTCCCAACTCTGCAAGAAATGAGAGCAGCACTGGATTTTTACTCTTGTCCATGTGATATTTAGATCCCACTCCATGTACATACACCGACTCCAACCCCGAGTAGTGCCGTCAGTCAGTGACCTATCACTTACTATCATGCATTTGTGTCAACATCAAAAATACATGCTAACTGAAGAAACATGCAAAACAAAAAACAGATCTCAGCAGTGAAAACATGATGGGTTGTTCCTGCAGGTGAACATATTTGCCCCTGTTCTTTTGGTATTTCTTCTCAAGAGAAAGCAGGGCGTTGAGGGGCACATAGGGAGGAGGGAGATGGACAGTACTAAAGAGAGAATATCGTTTGTACATACAGTCTCTTCTGGGATTGGTGTAGTAGTTAACTCTCATTTAAAAACATTCCTCTAGCTCTTAGCAGTTTTTTTCTTACACCAACACGTTGAGACTCTGACCTAAACGGAGACTCAACATTTCCTAATGATTTATTTAACCGTCACATACGTGTGACACTGAAGACAAAACAAAACGAAGAAGAAGTGAGAAAGCGGATGAAGTTGCGATGCTGTAGCCTTGATTCTAGTAGTTAATTGATGACGCTGCTCGCGCACAGCCTGCAGGACAGATAATGACACAGTCTACCCCATGACTCCCCTCACTGTCACACCAGCGTCAGGTGGAATCTCTATAAATGAAGTACTTAATGTTCAGCAGCATCACAGATTAATGTGTTTATTTTCTGTTTGTGTTCTTGTATTGAAACCTCATCTAACTTTCACTGGGTGGAGGGTAGTTTTTTTATTTTATTAACATTGTTTTTTTCTACTATGGTCTTAATCATTCCATAATGAAGTTTTATATGAAATGTAACAGAGGGCATTTATTTCTTGATTTCTAACTAACTATATTTGTGTTTAACTTTATTTTGCACATCAACACATATCTATAGCAAGACAAGGGCAGATCACACGTGTTCAGCGCAGGATTATCTCTGAGTATCAGGAACACTGATAACAGCACATATTAAGGCTACACTGGATAGCTGTTTCTCAAAAGAATGAAGTGATACATTAAAGGGAGGGAATATACTGAAAGCTTTTACTTCTGATATTATTTATGAAGGTTTTTGCTCTGTACATGGTAATATAGCTGCTACATTAGGCTTCTGGTAAATTCTGACATATTTGGTGCCTCTGTCTCTACAAATGGCAGAGCTGTGGTAAGTACAGATGGGCATCAAAAAGCGCTGGCCAGCCAACCAGTTGTAAGCCTACTGTAGCGTATGAGAGGGATGTTAGTGTTAAGTGTGTTGAAACAGAGGCACCTGTTACAACTGTTAGTGGATTGTCAACATATCTTCTTTTTTTTTTTTTCTTTGTTGATGCAAAGACACAAAATAATTCCCTTAGAAGTCAAAATGAATGAGACTGTCCTCAGGTCAGCCAGCCTGCTGGTCAGGAAAACACTGTTGAATTGTTTCAGAGAAAATATTTTGTCTATCAAGGAGCCCATACAGAGAATAAAAAAATATATCTATGCACTGATCAAATCTCAAAGTGCAATGTACCTCACATTAACCTCAGCGTACTCAACATATGGGCGATAACGTATCATATGAATAATGTCAGAGCAAACATTTTCACTTTAGTGACTAATTTGCAGAGATATATTATTTGTGGATTGTGTATTTTTTATTTGCAATGTATATATTAGTTTGCAGCTTTTTGCACATATATTAATAACAAGGTTCAACTAACTGATTAAATAAAGCCTGTGCAATTTAGTTGTTCTGCTCAGAATGAACCAAATGATGGTGTGGTAGCCTGCTCCAGTCTGAACTGGGAGAAAGTTGAATGTACAGTGAAGATGTGTTTTTTTTTATTTTTATCATCATTAAAACAAAAAAACAAAAACAAATTTAACCCACTGCATCTTTTCACATGAGGTTAGTTACAATAATGCTTCCTCTTCATTAGAAAGTGGTTCGAGTGAAATGAAGAATAATTACTCACTACTCATACTTAACAGCCTTCTTAACAAAACAAAGGTGGTTTCTAACTCATTATTATTTTCATCTAATATCAGGGAATATGATACAACGTAGCTAGTGACATCTAAAATGACAGTATAGTATTGTTTGTGCTGGTGTCTTTAGTCACCTTAACACTTTTTTTTTTCTGTTGATGCCTTTCAAACTAAACTAGCCCTGATCCGTGGGCGGGGGGGGGGGGGGGGGGGGGGGGGGGGGGGGGGGGG